>JARHVA010001082.1:287500-407500 GCA_037957365.1 Torreya grandis
GCCTAGTTGATAGATATGGATAAGTAATTTAAGATATATAATTATTTGGAATTTACCAAGATAGTTTAGGTAGCGTATCAACTTAATGGAGAATCAACAACATGGTGGGAAAATAAGAAGCTCAATATGAAGCTCAAGTCCACTACCACCACATGGGAGTAATTCATGGTTTTATTTAGATTAGGATGGTTTCTCCAATTATATTTAGACTATAAGCTAACAAATTTATAGAATATAAAATAGGGAGATATTTTAGTGAATAAATGTTGGGAACATCTCACTAAGCTCCTAAATTATGTTCCTCAGTATCAGGTAGATGAAAGGTTTCACATTCAAAAGTTCATTATGGGATTAAAACCCCAAATAAGATGTTAGGTAGATGTTCATGGGCCATATATGATGGATTAGGTATTTGAGAAGGTACTAAAGAATGAGCTAAAGATTGAGTCTCTTGTTTAGGTCATAAAAAAGTTCAATAAAATGTTTGGAGGTTTTAAACCCACTCTTAAAATAAACTTAAAATAGAACAAAATTCTAGAAACTAGTTCAAGAATGAAAATGCTAAATTCAACAACTTCTTAGGTAGCAAGAAAATGCATGGTTGGTTTAAGACTAGTTTCAAGGGAAACCAATAGTATGAAAGGAAAGGACCATCTAGCAGATGTTTCATCTATGGGGGTGATCACTATGTTACAGAATGTAGTCAAGGAAAGATAGAATGTAAAGATAAGGGTATTATGTATCAAGGAACTTTTGAACAAAAAATCCATACAGATGTTAAAAATTGTTAGGATGATTTTCAAGTCTCACCTATTAAGGTTGTAGGTAATATTTTTGGTCTTCTCATTTCCATTTTAATTCACACTAGAGATACATAATGTTTTATTTCTCCTTGAATGCTAAATAAGCTATCTACGAAATTTGGTTTAATGAAAATTGCATGGTCATTACAATATGTGAATGAGGCCAAGGTCAAAGATGATAGATGCTTAAATGAAGTTGAGATTGAATTTCATAAATTCACATCAAGAGTAGATATTTATGTAGCACTACTAGAATCATATGATGTGATCCTAGGGGTAAATTGGCTTGCTAAGCATAAAGCTAAGGTAGATTATTATATTAAGAAGGTACAATGTCAAGATTATTTTGGGAATCAAACTCATATTCAAGGTGAGAAAAGGGAGTTAAAACTTAGGTATATTTCCATAATTCATCTTAAGAAGGATCATAAGAAAAGATGCAAGGTGTTTATTATTAAAATAAGTTAAATGGAGGAATCCAAGGAATCATCTATTAAGTATTATCCTTTTCTTAGGAACTTTAAGGTGTATTTTTAGAAGAATAGTTAGTTTTACCACCCAAGTAAGAGTTTTATTTATCGATAGACATAATAACTAGTTTAGAGCTATATTCCAAGGCACCCTATAGGATGATGATAATAGAATTGGTTGAGTTAAAAGATCAACTACAAAAGTTGTTATATAAGCGGTTAATTTTACCAAGTGTGTCACCATGGGGTGCACCAGTGGTGTTTGATAAGAATAAGGATGATACTCTTCACCTATGTATTGATTATAAGATGTTGAAGAAGGAGACAATCAAGAACATGTATTTATTACCTTGCATTGATAATATATTTGATCAAATGAATGGGGAAATAATTTTATCTAAGATATATATCTAAGTGGGGTATCTCCATCTAAGAATCTGAGTAGAAGATATTCCTAAAATAATGTTCAAAACTTGGTATAGGCACTATGAATTTATAGTGCATCCTTTCAGGTTAACAAATGCTTTGACAACATTCTTAAATCTCATGAATAGTGTGTTTAGGTATTATCTAGAACATTTTGTGTTAATTTTTCTAGATGATATCCTAGTTTATTTTAAGAATGAGGAAGAACATCTATAACATCTAAAGTTGGGTTTGTAGTGTTTATAAAAGAACAAGTTATATGTTAATCAGGGTAAATTTTAAGAGCCTAGATCCAAAACCCCCTTAGATTCATTTAGGTGAATTTTATTTGTAGCCTTATCAAATTGACAAGTCCATAATTTTTTTGATTTATAGGTTTTTTTCCCAACCAAGGTTTTTATAACATAGGTTTTAATTTTTTACACCATGATTTATGTCCTTGAGGAGTTGAATGATTGGGCCAAATGATTGAGCTAAATGGTTAGGCCGAATGAGTCTACTAAATGGTTAGGATGAATACATTTTCCAAAAAATTGGTTTAAATGGATTTGCCAAATAGCTATACCAAATACTTGGGCTGAATGGCTCTATTACATGGTTACATTGAATGACTCTGTCAGACCCCCAAAATAATTTATATCATAGGGTATATTATCTGTGTGTGTGTGTGTGGTGAATTAAACTAATTTATATAATGATGTAAAGGTTTGGCGAGATGATCCCCCAAAAAATATATATCCCTAAAATTTTGGTGATTTGGTCCCATCTATCACCCTAAAAAATAAAAAAAATCCAAAATCCAAAAATTGGAATATTTGTGAATTAAAAAATATTCACCACTCCCTGATGGTAATTTGTCCAAGTGTGCATTATTATATAGAAAATTTTAGTATTTAAGACACATTATATCCACATATGGAATTTTAGTTGATCTGATAAAGATAAGAGCCATAATAAGTGGCCAACACCTAAAAATGTGAATGAAATGAGAAGTTTTATGTGATTAGTAGGTTATTAAAAGAAATTTGTGAAAATTTTATTGAAAATAGATAACCTAATTACATCTCCTTAGTGGAAGAATTAGATATTTGTCTAGTTCGACAAGTGTGAAAAATACTTTCAAGAGCTAAAAAAGAGGCTTACTTCAACACATATGCTAGGAGTTCTTGATTCTAATGGTCAGTTCTCAATGATTATAGATGCATTTGGGGATTGAATTTAAGGATTTATTATGTAAGATGGTTTTATGAGTCTAGGAAGCTAAATACATACGAGGAAAATTATTCCCCACACAATCTATAACTTGCTGCAATAGTGCATACCTTGTAAGTTTCGAGGCATTATCTATTGGGAAAATTATTTGAACTCAAGACTGAAAACTTGAGGATCAAAGATATCTTCACCCAATTAAACTTGATTTACCTTTAGAGGTGATGGTTATAGTCCTTATCTGACTATGATTTTGATATTAACTACATCAAGTTTAAGGAAAATAGAGTTCTACATGCCCTAAGTTGTAGAAGCTACATAGAAGATTTAGATACTATCAAGAGTAATTTTTATGACTAGGTTAATAAATCCTCCCTTGGAGATGAATTATAAGAGTAGATTAAAAAATATTTACCATAAGATGCTTATAAACCTTATTTCAAAGGATTAAAGTTGGAGAATGATGGTATTTTGAGGTGCAATGGAAATATGTATGTACCTGATAGAGAGAATTTGAGGAGTATGGTGCTAAAATAATTACACAATGCTACTTATTCAAGTCATCTTGGAGTGACTAAGTGCATGGGTGAGCTAAGATATCTCTATTTATGGAAGGTAATTAAAAAGGATGCAACATATTTTATGTCTCATTGTTTAGAGTGTCAATGTGTGAAGGTTGAACATGTGCATCTAGTAGGATTGTTATATCCTCATGATATACCATAATGGAAGTGGCAGTAATTAGTATGGAATTTATCCAAGGTGTGTTGTTATAATGGAACCAACATGACATGATCTTGGTATTAGTTAAAAACCTAACCAAGGTATCTCACTTCATATTGAGTAATTTGACGAATGATGCACCAAGACTTGTGAAAATATTTATGAAAGAGGTGTACCAATTACATGGGTTTTTAAATAAGATCATTTATGATCAAGATCCAAGAATGACATATAAGTTTTGGTGGAATATAAATTTATCTTTGGGCACACAATTGAATTTTTGTAATGCATATCATCTAAAAATGGATCGATAAATAGAGAAGGTAAACCAATCTCTAGAAGATATTATTTAAATATATTACATGGATCATCAATACAAGTGGGAAGAGTATATTACATTAGTACAGTTTGATTATAATAAATATTATAAATCAGCTTTAAATATGTCTCCATTTTATTCTTTTAATGCAAGGAGGTGTCGAACACCAATTAGTTGGGACAAGCTAGAAGACAAGGTCATCTTTGGTCCTGAAATGCTTGTAGAGGTGGAAGAACAAGTCAAATCAATATTGTAAATGTTGGCTGAGGTCAATGATAGATAGAAACATTATGATGATATGAAAATTATAGAAATACAATTTTATATTGGTGATAAATTAATGTTAAGCCTTAGAATATCTTGATTAAGTTTTGTAAATAAGTGAAGCTTTCACCAAGATACATGAGACCCTTTAAGGTATTAAAACTGATTGATATTATAGTATATATGCATGCTTTACCTATAGCTCTATCTTTATTACATAATGTTATCCATGTTTTATATCTTAAAAATTATGTAGCCGATCCTTCTCATGTAATGGATTGGAATGATTTATAAGTTTTGGATCATAGGGTGGTCATAGTAGAACTAGTCAGAATAATTGACACTCGCAAACTTAGTTTGTGTAATGGGGAAGTGTCATAGTGAAAGGTCTAGTGGGACCAATATTATGATGATAGTTCCACTTGAGAGGACTATGATGTGTTTTATAGGTTGTTTCCACATTTATTTGTTTAAAAAATTTACTAGTGTTATTTGATTATTTACTAAATACTATTTAATTTAAGAACTATGGTTTGAAATAAGTGTCATCAAGATGATGACTAGTTTTTGGGGAATAAAGTTACATATAGATGTCTTCACTAAACTTTATTTTCTCATTAAAATGATATTAATGGGGTAAACGATGGTTAAATTATTGTTTCATCAAAATATTTTCATTTATGTTGATGCATGGATAGATATATAATGATTATTATGTGACTCATTGCTTATTGTTTAGATTTACATGAATTTCATATGTATATTTATCATGCTTATTCTACACTATTATTTTTCAAAAACATTTTATTGATTATTATTGTTAAAGGCTAACTACCATTTACATTTGTTGAGGTGGATGCAGGAGATAGTCTACTCTCTAGATAAATATGGATGGAGAGTATCACTAGAGAGGGTAAAATAGATGACTACGTTAGGGGTATAGAGGTTTGATAATAAGATACGTATACATAATTTATTATATTCAAATTCATGTTTTTATGAGTGGATGATTATACGTTTTCTCAAATCTTACTTACATTTGGTTATTTTATTTTTGATAACACTAACTAGTTTTGATATATGATTAGATGTTAATGTTGTCATGTTTATAGTTGTTATTGTTATTTATGATTATGTTATTGATGCCATTATGAAATATTACAATTATAAATGTCTTTTTAGATGACTTTACTTTATGGAATTATTGATTGCATGAATCCTTATTGGTGTGTACTTACAAGCAATCAATAGAAAAAGTATCATCAGAAAAAATTATAAATGACATAAATTTAGATTTTAAATTGTAGTTATTAAAAAAGTTTATTTTCTAAACATTAGTTGAACCTAGATACTAGGTGAATGTGAGTTTTGTGGTGTCCATGTTGACATGGTTTTCAATACCCAAAATGGGGTTAAATTAGACATAAAGTTTATATTGTTTATTTTTATTTTTATTATATGCATTTTAAATTATTAAAATAATATTTGTTTTTTGACATTTATTTATCAACCCTAATTTGGGTGAGATATCATTGCATTTGGTTGAATTTATCCATGCAAAGAGGAAGGACCTAGGGTTTGAATATGAGTTTTGTGGTGATAGCTTGGTGATTGTGTTGTGTTTTAGGGTCGAAGCTGAGAGTTGTCAACCATGTGAAGAAATTATAGTGTTTATGGTGATTTATTCTTGGGATTAAATGATGGATAAGGGTTCAACATGAAATTAGGTGTTTTTGGTGACATGCAGATAAATGTAGATATGATAAAATACGAAGGGGTTTTCAAAAACAAAAAAAGATGTGGTCGACATAAAGGAATAGAGGAAAAAATAAAGAAATGTTTGGCTCAAGAAAGAAAGACAATCTCCTCGAAGGAATTTCAAGAGGTAGGGTTTGTTCTTTTTTATACCCTACATAACTATGTTGATGTTACACTATTTATTATTGAATGTTCAAATGATTTTTATACAAGTTATATTAAATTGTTTAAAACATGAAAGAATTGAATAACTAATTTCACCATAGAATTGAATAACTAATTTGATATAGGTATAACACAAACATTGGTGGAAAGGGTAATAGGAATGAATTAGTTTTTTTGGTTGTTGGAAACACATGGATGTGTTTTTTATTATATATACATGATGCATGATTATGTGTTATTCAATTGATTAATGACTGTGTGTTATTTTAATGAAAATGATTACAAGTTTTTATTTAAAGCATTGTTGGTTAGGATAATGAGAACAAAAAAGGGTTTTGTGTTTATTCAATTATATATGGTTGTGTATAAATTTATTTGGATGTATCGACTCAGTGTTGTTATATCAACTATGTGCTTTGGTTATTATTTAAATGGTTGAGTTAGTATATTGGTAAATGACTGTATTAGATATGTGAACATGGATATGTTAGTTTAATGGGTATATGGTTCTATTTGATGATATGAAAAATAACTAAGTTTGTCAATTTATATTTAGGGTATATAAATGATTCTATTATTTTTTATTTTTTTATATGGATGTGTTGATTATATATTTAAAAACATTGAATGACTCAACTGTGTAACATATAAAAATACGCGTATAGTATAATACATACATACATACATACATGCATGCATGCATGCATGCATACATACATGCATGCATACATACATACATGCATGCATACATACATACATGTATGCATACATACATACATACATAATATATAAGGACATGATTTATAAGTTGAACCTATCCTAATATTAAATGACCATTATGTGAGGTAATTAGCATAAGGCTGTGAATAATATTAGTAGATGGATGATTGTGAGTTTTTTAACTAGTTGTGTTAGTTTTTATGGAAAATGATTATGTCCTGAGATTTTATATGAACTATGAGTTTAGTGTGAAATTCCATATTTTGTTTACTTTCATTGTAATACCTATAGAAGGGAGTTTTTACATGAATTTATAAATACTTAACTATCTTAAATATTGTTTGAGTAAATAAATTACTTGAAATAATGCCTTATTTAAAATGGATGGTAAGTTATTTCTGAAACTTAGGAAAATATAATAGTAGGTTTAGATGTTGTTATTATATAACATGTGAATAATTCATGTATGATTCCTTTGTATGTGATTATTATGGTATTAATATAGAAATCTATATGTTAAAACTATGGATTGTTGTATATAATTTAATAAGTAAATAATACAATTAATGAAACTAAGAAAGTAATTATGTGAGAATGATTTCATGCACTTACATAGAGTACTTAATACATATAATAAATGAAATCTAATTGAGTGTGTATGTTAATGTGATTGATTTATGTGATCTATAAACTATATGAAAACTTTGGCCAATTTAATGTTTATAATTAAACATTATAATTTCACCTATTTGATTTATATGCATGTATGCACAATATCATGTTAGAATGAAATTATTTATGATATACTACAAGTGATGGTTATCTTAAAATATGTGAGTTATAGTTGACTTATTTATACTTGCACCATTATCATCTACTCATATGTAAAGGGAGGGCCATTCCCTAGTTAGGAAATTATGTAGGGGATCTATGGTCCATAATTGGTGTGTAAAATCACTCTGATGATGCTCTCCCTCTCTTCCACTAGTCAACTGATAGAGACTTTTACTGATAACTACATTTTGTAAATTGGTGACTTTATGGATACTCATTTATTCTTTGGAGAAATATATAGATGTATATACACATTCTAATGTATAAAATTTGTATTTTTGTACTATTATTACATTTTAATACTAATCAAATAGATGATTATATTATAAAAATTTATTATGTAAACTTTTAGTACTTGGCTAAGATAATATACTACAAATTTATAATTTGTGATGAATTGGTTATGTAATTCTTCTTGTTGTCATTAATTTGATCATTATCTAAATGAATCAAAACCATGTATTAATATCAGATTCATTTAGTTAAATATAAAATATCTTAACCTTATTTAATATTAATCTATTTTAGATTAGTGAAGTAAAAATTTAAAAATAAGTTACCTAATTCGGGTTAAACCCAGTGGGGTTCTAACATTGTTACTACTTGAGGATTCAATCCTTTGTGAAATAGGAATCCATATAGGCATATAAGTTCATGTAATTTTTTTTGGTTAACTCTCTAGTGTGGTTGTAATGATCCTTCTTGCTTCTTACTGTTGTTCATGATTATCATCTCATGTTGCACTATCTATGAATTAAACATCCCTACTAGTTATCAATTCCTTTATGACTAGATTGTGTAGCATGCATGCTTATGATTGTTTAATTTATCTGATGAATATGAAATTATATCCTTTTTCATCCCACTTTGCTCTTCTTTGCTTACGTATATATGCATATGCCACACATCTAAAAAGTCTCAAGTGTTCAACACTCAGTTTTTTACCACTTCATGCCACTTGAATAATCATGTCACAAAGACTTTTTTGGAGTATCTATTGAACAAATAGATATTTGTTGCTATATATTTAACCCATTATTCATTTTTTAATCCCTTGGTATTTATTGTTCTTTCTTTCCATATCTTGAATATATCTTATTTCCTCTCATATACACCATTTTATTATGACATGTACCTTGATGTAAACCAATTTTTATTCCCATTATACTTACTAAAATTTAGGAAATAATTTGAAATGTATTCACCACTTCTATATGTTCTTAATATCCTTATATAGTGACCACTTTGATTTTCAGCCATGGCCTTGAATTTCTTAAAGATATCAATCACCTCATTATTATTCTTTAAGAAGTGGACCCATGTCTTTCTACTAAAATAATCTATCAATGTTATGAAAGATTCAATTTTGGATAAATAAGGGGTTTTCATGGGACCACACAAATATAAATGAATTATATCAAGTGGATCCTTTTATATCCATGACTTACTTACGGGAAAAACATTTATATGATGTTCTCCTAGTATACAACCCTCGTAAACTTTATTGGGTTATTCAATTAGAGACAATCCTCTTACCATTTATTTATTTTAATGAATATTAATCCTAATAAATCTCAAATGATGATACCTAAGGTGACAAAGATTATATTGATTGATTAAATCTATTATTAATTCTACAAACAACTCATCTTACATTCTCAAAGGAAACATTCTGTCATTTATCATTTAAACAACATAAATTTACATATTATTATAACTTATATCACATATTATGAACTCTCAATTCTCAAATTTCACCTTATATATATTTTTGACTAATTTACCAATGTTGATGAGGTTATTCTTCAACCTTAGGAAATAAACATCCTAAATTTTCTCTTGTTACCTTATTTGGTGCGAATGGAGACATTTTATTTGTCCATAATATGGACCTTATCATTATTTCCCATTTTAACTTTAGATTTGAATGATTCATATATTTTATTTTTTATCTCCATCTTTCTACTCATGTCATTATTTTAGCTAATGTCTAAATACCATATTTCATTGTTGCTTTGTTTAACTATGTTGCAAGTGATAATCAAATTGTGACCCTTTTCATTCCTATTAGTTTCAAATTAATTTTCATTACAAAAAATTTATTTTTTTCTATTCATGTCATACTCGTTCCTACATTCACTTGCATAATGACTATTTTTTTTTTGATAATAGCATTGGACATTAGATTTGTCATACCTTTATGAATAACTACCTCTATAAGTGTTGTTACTCCTTTCTCTTCCTCTTCCTTGTGATTCTAAATGTATTTTAATTCCTCCTTCTTGGATATTGAAAAATCCACCTCTTATTATGCTATTGGATCCTCCTTCCTTGCCTCTCACATTCACATTTTATTTTAAGTCTTGTTCATGATAAGATCTAGTTTTTTCTTTCATCCTATGTTTATGGGTTTGTAATAAAACCATAAAATCATCAAATGTAATTTTTATTAACTCCTTGGAATATTATATTGTAATCATAGTAGGATAAAAACTTATTGGATGAATCCTTAGAACATTATTTATTATCTTAATATCCTTAATAAAATATCCATTATCTTTAATCTAATTGACTCTACTCATAGTTTTGGTAAATAAGTCATTAATTGACTCAAATTTTCTCATTTTTATTGTATTTAAATATTTTATTAATAGTCATAGATTAACTAGATTTATCTTATCAACTCCTTGGTATGCATTTTACAATATATCATGTTTGTTTGGAATTAGTAGATGTTTATATCCTTGGTAATATTGAATCACTTAATTCCATTTTGATGTATCTTAATGACATTACATCCTTCTTTATATTATCCTTCAATACGTTACTTTATGCTTGTGTGAATGCATTAAATGTATCCTATTTAGATCCCTCTAATGATCCTATTTCAACAAGCTCCTAGATCTCATGAGAGTAAAATAATGTCTAATTTTGATAGACCAAACATTATATTTTCTCCATCAAACATGTGTGGTTGTTACCATGAGTTTCTACTATTATCATTCATGTTATAACAGGACTGAGACACAAAGGCTATGATACCATTATTTTGGAAATAAATAAAAATGAATAACTATAAGATTTTAGATTATATTTTATAATTATACATAACCCTCATCTTGTACACTTTGAAAAATTATACCTTGGCTATTCCTCTCAGGGCTTTCCCTTTCCTACTTTTACAAGTATTACATCTGATCTATCTTTGTGCCCCTTGGCCTATATATCTTAGTTCAACTAGTATTATGTTAATGAGCCATGTCTTATATATTTCCCATAATTATTAAAATGTATTTATCTTCCTTCTCTACAAGTTTTGAATCTATACCTACTTTGTTTCCCTTTGGACACTAACATCTGGGATAGACACTAGAATCAATATTAGTGTCTTAACCCAATGAAAGTGTCTTATGGATTAAATTCATGTAATTTATAAATGAAATATATCCTAATAGTAATCCTAAGTTATTTAATGTGATTTATTACTCAAAAGGGATTGATATAAAGACAATATCAACCCTCATTCATTTTTCACCTAACAACCTAGTAAAATACCAAAGAGACCAAGGCAACTTATCAAAAAAACTCTATCAAGAATTAAATTGAAAAAAACTACCTTATTTACATACCATTCATATTTAAAATACATATATGAGTCTAAGATACTAAAGGAGTATCCTAAGGGACTGGTTGTATAAGTTACAAGTTATGATATTATTATACTTGCTTTCTACATATTGCGTGATTCACACACAAGCCAACACATATGAAAGAATTACATAACTATGAGGCCTTATTATAGAGTATTAGAAATGTAGGTAGTTCCCTCTGATAATGGGGTCTTTAAGAATAGTTTTACATTATGTGCATGCTAACCGGTTTTTCTTCAAGGCCACAATGAAGATTGAGAAGTAAGGTTTTGCCATTTTGCAAGGAATAACAGTCTATGACCCAGATATGAATGCACCATAGTGAAGGTGAATTCAAATCTATAATAATCCAAGTGGTCACACATTTATATAGTAGGTATTACATATAGGACACTTATATTGAACATAGATAGTAGTGTCAATACAACTATCCTAGGCTAACATTAGTGTCCAAAGCACTAGAAACATCAAATCCAAAATATGATGATTATTTCAAAATATCCTTCCAATATAATTTCTACATGTTCTAGATCCATAAATACATTCACATAAGAACTATATAAGCACATCACATCTTTTTCATTTTTATATATAACATAGTTGTATTTTATGTATTTAGACTATCTCAACATATTAAATTTAGTGTATGATTATATATGAGTTTAGTATCTAACTGTCTTGATATATATCTAATTATCACCCTTATGCCATTTCATTTATATATACCCATATAATTCAAAACTAGAGTTAATGATAAGATCACCTTATATCAAAATTTTAGGGTTAAACATTTGGTGAACCCAATCTTTGAATGCCATTCTACATAAGCATACCCTATATGATACTTATTACTTCCTTTGTCCTAATATGTTTTTAATTCATATTTTATATAATGGATGATATTGATTTATTTTATGACTATGATTATGAAACCATCCAACTCAACCTAGATTAAGGAATTATAATTGACTACTTTTTCATTCTTCCAAGTGCTAAAGCATGTAATATAAAAGCCTTGAATTGTGGTAGTTTTTATCCCTATAGTTAGGTCCATACTCCCACCACTTCAAGAGATGATTTGATCCATCTCAGGAAATTTAAAAATCCTTTATTTATATTCCTACACCACCCTTATATGACTTTGGCATTCAATACTTAAAAAATTATGGATAACAAGGCCAAGGATTGGGAAAACATGAGAAAAGTATAACCCACCATATATCTCTTAAACATAAGAATATAAATAGGAAAAGGTTAGGGTTTTCAAAAATATATTTAAGTTACCAACCATTAAATTCAAATAAACATATACAGTTTACCAAATAAATAGGTACATATGACTAAGAAATTCCTTCATTTTAACGTCAATAATTCCAAAAATTACCTGAAGAGATTATGGTTGATTGACAAATAAATCATAAGGGGGAGATGTCTTTAGGAAAAATTATTAAAACCCCCAAAACTTCTACATTCCCAAATAATATTCCTCTATTCAAGGGTGATGTTTTTTTATTACCTTTATTTAAAACAAAATCTATATCAAAAAAGGTGACTTTATCAAAATTTTCCCAAGCTAACATTGTTATATCCTTACCAAAGGAAAATTAAACAAATTATTTAAATTGTACAAGCTATTCAAATGATATATCAAACATGCCAAAGTTTAAATATATCACACCATTACAAAAATTTCCTCAATTTAGTGATAATGAAATTTCACTTGATATACATGAGGATGATAATACTCACATTCCTAGATTCAAAAAAGGTGGTGGGTTTCAACTAATGATAACACATATGACAAACACCTATATCCCCATTGAATATTTAATGTCTATGATGACCACTATTGGATATCTTCAAAAGCAAGTTTTTATACACCAAATGCAAATGTATTTCCATAACAATAATGTATATGTAACCTCATTCAATAATCAACCTCTTTAAAAATGTATACTTGAATATCCTTATCCATGAGATTTTGAAATATAATATTTAAATTTGTTTTTGAGACACAATTATCTATTTGGATACATGATTATATATGTACATTATTTTGGTCAATGGGAATAAGATGACAAACTATTGCTAAAAATGTTCCATATGAGTATTTCTGATGAGGCTCAAAATTGGTTCTATAATTTACCAAAAGGTTCCTTAAACACTTTATTATAATTGGAAGATGCATTATTTATGGGTTTCAATATCCATAAGGTACCAAAACCTAAATTATTACATGTGCACAATTTCAAACAACATGATGATGAATCACTTAAGGATTATATTATTTCATTCAAAAGTACATTATATGAGCTAGCATTTAGACCCTTAAATTTTGAATTTCAATTTACATTTAGCATAGGCCTTATTTCCTCATTATATTATATGACATTGCATGAATAATATAAATCATTTACCAATCTATATAATGATGTGAATATATATGCTTCCTTCATAATTAATCATTCAAAGGAACTTAACATATCTCCCTCTAAAGATAAAAACTTTATCCCTCACACAAAGGATGGAGATAACTTACCTGATATTTGTATGACAAATTTTCAAATTATAATTAACATGGGGCCAATCCAAGGTCCAAATCTTATGAAATAATTTCAAAATTAACAACACAAAAAGCATCCATTCCAACAAGATTTAACAATTACCTTATTCATGGGTGGTGCTTATTTTTGGCATTACCATATTGATATTGCAAAAGCAAAAGATGCTTACAACAAATTGGCTTCAATATAAAAAAAATTAAAAAATAAAGGAGGTTGGAAATATTCATTGGGAAACATAAAAATACCAATTTTTTGTGGTCCTAAAATAATTTAAACATGGGTTTGGTTTATGCCTACCACATCTCTATATGCACTTACACTAGGATTTCTTTGGCTATACCAAATAGAAGCAAATTTTGATTTAAATCAATAAGGAAATTACTTTCCTCATGAAGATAAATTAATACATATTTCAAATGATATCATTAATTCTTATACTAGACATGGAAAATGTGAGGAGGAACATTATATGTACATTTTAAACCTATCCAATCATGATGCAAAAAATGTCAAATACCCAACAGTGGGGAGATATATATGACTATCCATGAGATGGAATCATAGGATGATATTTCCTCTTAATGTTTTTGAAAAATAAAATAAAAATTCAAAAACATTCAAAACTCCAAAAATATTTACAACACCTACATGTTCTATTAGATCCTTGGCATCTATGTGATTAGTTCCATGTTGATAGATGACATACTCAGTAACTCCTACATACACATATGTGTCACACTTATACTTGAGTGTGATATATGAATACATAGATACATGATTAATTCCTATTTAAGATGTTGGAATTTCCCTCTAGTCATGTCACATAGACATCGAGGGCATCCACTTTTTGGATCTTCATACACACAACTTGTTTGATTCAATGATCACTCTACATTATCATGTTTGAGATTACATATGTATTTAGATTACATATGTATTTACACATGCCTTTATCCATGATTATATCTTGCATAGGGTACTTGATGTGTTACACATTTGAATTTTTTTATAACACATTGGATTTATGAGGTACTATGACATGTTTATGATGGTTACTTAGGTTTTAATTTATGCACTTCTCTGAGTGTCTTACCTTGCTATTGTATTGATTGTTCGAGTATTTGAATATTCACCTTCATTTGGAGGACTAGTGCCTATCTATGATTTTATTGACATTTGAATATGTCATTATTTTTTATGGACATTTTAATATGTCATCCTTTCATTTATATAAATTTGACTAACTTATGTCCCTTTGATTGTATGGCATTTGAATATGCCCCTTATTTACGATCTCCTAGGACAATTACATATTTACTTGATTTTGATTGATATTGTGTGTGTAATTATTTTATTATTGATATTGTACTATTAATATTTAGATTTTGTCATGATATTTATCACACATCTTAGGCTAACATGTGATCACGTTAGTTTTATACACCTGAATGCTATATCTACGTAAACATGTTCCTTTTATATGTTAAATGGCTACATTCAATGATTATATAGTTGACTTATCCTTTTGAGGTGAGGTCAATACTATTTACTATCTATCCCTCACCTCAATGGGAGATAATATTAGTGGGGGCATATCATAGAATCATGTTCTCTACACTTAGCACATTTTTTAGATTTAGTAGGAGCATGATTTGGAATCATGTTTTCAACACTCATTTAGTATATGTTACTTATATTAATTTTTAGATTTAGTGGGGTCATGTCATATATACATGTATTACACACATTCACAATTCTCATATTAATTAGCGACATGCTTTGGAAGCATGTTATCCACACTTATTTAGTATTTAGCTTCTCCAGATTAGAGTGGGGAAATACTTCAAAAATATGCTCTCCACATTCGTAATTATATTAGTATTAATATTTATCCATATACAGTAGGGGAGTGATTTAGAATCATGTCCTCCACACTTACACAATTATCTAAATAAGCCAAAGCACATAGTTATATGATTTAGATTCACATTTATGGCATAATTCTATACATTGGTACTATTGTTATACATAGTTTTAGAATGAGAGATATATAAGGTGCATATGTTATGAAACATGTGCCTAATATTTCAAAATAAAAATTATTTTTATATTCCAAAAATATTCTATAGACTTTTACCACATCATAGACTTTTCTGTACCAAAACCTTGTGGAATTTTATGGATATTATTGAGATAATATAATGTAGTATTTGTTTCACTTTTTGTTATGGTTGAGGTGGTAAAATCACTCAATTTTTTCCAAGTTTTTAGGTTGGAATTGATTGTATCATCTAACCTCACTAGGTTATAAGTATAATTAGGTTGCATGATTGAGCTAATATCATCTACTAGGTAAAAAATCACTTTTAATCCAAGTTTGGGGGCATGGACCTCTCTCTCTCTCTCTCTCTCTCTCTATATATATATATATATATATATATATATATATATATATATATATATATATATATATATATATATAATACACACACACACACACACACACACACACACACACACACACACACAGATTGTAAGGCCCATGCCCCCAACCTTGGAGTAAAAGTGATTTTTCACCTAGTAGATGATATTGGCTCAATCATGCAACCTAATTATACTTATAGATAAATATTGAAAGTGCATAAATCCAAGGATATATATATATATATATATATATATATATATATATATATATATCTCCTTGGATTTATCTATATTTTTCTTAGTCTTAGTTTTCAAGCCTTATAATGACATAGTTTTTTCAAAATAACTTGCCAATAGGTAAAGAAGTTCCATCAACACATAGGTGTACTCCTAAACCTTGTTATTTCAATTTAAATCTATTTAAATTAATAAAAAATCTATATTATATGCACTGGTTATACATTGAAACATGTTTTTACTTGTAGTCCAGTCACTAGCAAAGCACTAAATCTAGTCACATGTAAAGACAACGTGTACATATATACCCAAGTATGCATTTATTTGTTTTAAACTAGAAATTTCATTACTAGATTACAGGGGGAAAATTTAGACAATATTTTATGATTGTATAGGACCTTAGTCTTTTACACTTACCAAACTCAGGCCTTGGTTGTTCCTCTTTGTTCTTTGCCTTTCCCACTTCTAAAAGTCTCATATCTACTCTATCTTTTTGCCCCTTGAACTATATCACTTAGTTATAATAGTATTATGTTGATGTCCCAACTATTATATCTTTCCCAGAATGATTAAAATGTACTTATCTTCCATCTCTACAAGTGCTAAACCTATACTTGTTTTCTTTCTCCTTAGATACTAATGTTTGAGATAGACACTAGCATCGATGTTAGTGTCCTGACCTGATACAAGTGTTCAATGCCCTAAAGTCATCTCATTTATAAATGAAACATATCCTAATGGTTAGCATAAGTGATTTAATGTGAGTTATTACTTGAAATGGATTAATATAAATACAAGATCAACCTTCATTCATTCCTCACATAACAACCTAGTAAAAGATAAAAGAGACTAAGGCAACATATAAAAATCACTCTATCAAGCATTCAACTGAAATAATCTACCCTATTTCCATACCAATCATAGTTAAAATACATCTACATGTTTGAAGTACTAAAGGATTAACCGAAGGGCCCAATTTTCTAAGTTACAAGCTAGGTCACTATTGTACTTGCTTTCCACATATTTCATGCTTCACATACAATCCAAGACATAGGAAATAAATACATGAATTGGAGGACCTATTATAGAGTATTAGTTATGTAGGTAGTTCCATATGATAGTGGGGTATTCTGGGTTAGATCAACACAATGTGACCACTAACCTATTTTACCTCTAGGTCACAATGAATATGGAGAACTAGGGTTTTGTCATTTCATAAAGAAAAAGGGTCCATGTCCTAGATCTGAATGCAATAGAGAAAAGGTAAAGTTAAACACATAGGAATCTAAGTGGTCACATCTTTTTCCAAAAGATATTCCATATAGGACATTTGCATTAAACCCAAATAATAGTATTGACATAACTGCCCTAGGTTGATGTTAGTGTCTAGAGTGACAAAAGGACCATATCTAGAATCTATTGACTATTACAGAATCTCCTCCCAAATTTCTTTCTACTTGTTCCAAATCTAAAATTGCATTATCATAATAAATAATATAATTACATCACTTCTTTATAATTTCTATATCCATCATAGTTGTACTTTCTATATTTAAACTATTTGAACATAATAAATTCAATATATGCTTATATATGAGTTTAGCAATTAATTGGCCTTTTATAGATAACTACCCTTGTGCCATTTCATTTTTATATGCCCCTTTAATTCAAATCTAGGATTAAAAATAAGATAACATTAGATCAATATTTTCGGTTTAAAAGAAAACCATTTTATTTGAGTCAAATGCAAATACAAGAACATCTATGCATTAATTTAATAACACTATATGCCACAATAAAATATTATTGTAAAAATACAAGTAAATACCCACAAATACATAAGATATTAATTCAAATAAAACCATTGTATATAAACTTTACGTACAAAAATTACCCTTAAAAACTAGTGATGTTTTATTATATTATTTTACTTTATGGTTCTCTATTCTTTTCATTTCTCTGCTATTATGTGTCTACTTTTATTGCTTTATTATTCAAATAAATATTGTTCTATTTTCCCTTCTCTACCTCCCTATGTTTTGTTGAAATTTTATTTATTAAAATTTTTGTTGTAATTTTCTTATATCTCAAACTTTTATTTTATTATGGATATTTTATTCTTCTATTTTTCTTTCCCCACTCAACTCTAGATAATTATACATTTCAAAATTAAAAATGTTGTTTTCATTTTTTAGACTTTTTTCCTCTTCTTAATAAACATTTAATGATTTTTAGGAGGAATAAAATCTTTATATCCAATGAGGATTTTAGTATTTCAGATTTAGATATCTTTAAATAAATAATATCAATATTATATTTTTACACAAATTTCCTAGCGATGTCAATGGATGCCGATCATGGTGTGAGTTAATGGCAAATGAATTTGTGAAAAATAATGATCTTCAGTTTGTCAAATTTATTAACACTAGTAATTTTGTCAATCTTGAATTTCCTTCCATTGAAGTTTATGTACAATATTCTCCATTTTGTAAGCATGGTTTAAGCGACCACCAATACCCAAAATTTTGACATTGTGATGAATTTAATATGCCAAAATGGTTAGAATTTTAAAGTTATTTGTGTTTTCCTAAAAAAATAAACCTCCTTATTCTACTGTATTTAATATGTTTTCCACTCCATTCAAGTCTTTAGATGATTTCAAATTAGTTTAAGAGTTCAAAAAAATATACCATAACATGCAAACTATATAATGCTCAGACCTATTAGAGAGGGAAGAAGAAAGTAAATATTTTTCTAGTTTATAATGAACATCATCACATAAACTTAGTTACTCTTAATATCCCATATACATATCTAATTACCATGAATAAAAATAGTGTTGTAATTTTCTATGATTCAAAAAAATTAAAAATTTGTTTTCCTAAGGAAATGTGTAACTTTAGATACTAAAACTAAATATTTATATCATCTTAGACTTGTAAAATTTGAAAACATAAATCAAGGATCTACCCTTTAGTTCTGAACATTCCTGCTTCAAAATAGCTCACATTCACCATCTCATTTTACCTAAATACTTATCTCTTAGTCTGATCCATATCATTTTAATGACCCAAGTCTGTTGTACTACATAAAAAGCTTAAAACTTGATAAACATCCTTCACTATGAGTTTCAGATCTATGCTTCATTTTTTGAATTCTAGACATTACCAACCAAAGTGACACACTACCATTGATGGTAGTGTCTACATCCTTATCAAATGTCTAGTATCCAAAATTCATCCATATTATAAAATGATCAAAACCTATGGGTCAGTCCAATTGTCTTATTGAACTCTACCATGAGATATTTTTCAAAAACATTTGTATAAATATAAGTCTAGCCCTTCTCATTCATCACATAGAAAATACTAAGAAAACACCTACTAAAAATACATCAATAAACTACACAAGAATTCTATTCTCCCTTATTCATCCTTATTTTTGTATCAAGCATAAGAGCAATCATATCAAAGGCCTAAAGCATTGAAAGAGTAACCCATGAGTGATATTTATCAAATTACAAGCTATATAATAGCATGCATCTTCATATAGTATATTTCACCTTTATGTACAAACTTTACCACACATATGGGAGAAATACATAATTTTGAGGCCCTCTTTGGAGTATTAGCTATGTAGGTAGTGCCTATTGATATCAGGGTCTTTGGGTAAGCTTGACACTATGAGCTAACTAACACATTTTTAAGGAAAGTCAAACCAAGGGTGAAGATTTAAGGTTTGATCAATCATAAAATAATTATAAATTATATCCAAAATATGAACATACCAAGAGAAAGGTTACAAAAATCCTATAATGGTGAAGTTGGTTGCATCTAGATCCATTCATTATTCCATACTAGACATTTACATCATAGTCAGACACTAACTTTGATGGTAATTTTTAGACTTGATGGTAGTGTCTACAGCCACAAAAGTGAAATTTATAGAATTTGACAAGTGATATAGAATATTTAACCTACACATTTTACCCTTGATTCTAATCAATATATACCTATGTATAGTAAATCAACTAAGTACTATTATTTCTAATTTATTGAAATATTTATCAATACTTATACTTTAATATTTTTAATAATATTATTTATATAAACTTATAATATTGTTTCTCTAGGTTTCCTATTAATTGGTTTTCTATGGGTTAGTTTATCACCTTTATGTTAGAACTTATTCTATATTTCTTAGCCCTAGATCTACACATCTAAATTTGGGGTTAAAAAGTAAAAAAGAGGAAATTCAAGTACTAAATTTTTGACTTCTCATATATTTATACATAAATAAGCAATCAAATAAAATTTATTAAATTATACAAACATGTCACTATTGGAATAGG
Source organism: Torreya grandis (assembly GCA_037957365.1). Taxonomy (NCBI): domain Eukaryota; kingdom Viridiplantae; phylum Streptophyta; class Pinopsida; order Cupressales; family Taxaceae; genus Torreya; species Torreya grandis. The sequence goes on from JARHVA010001082.1 coordinate 308,418, forward strand.
ATAAACATGGAGAAAAATGGAACGCTTATATTCAATCCAACACACACACACACACACACACACACACACACACACACACACACACACACACACACACACACACACACACACACACACACACACACATGACATCTTATTATAGTCATGTTTTTCTTTCCAAGATGAATTCTTATTATTTTCATCATCCCCAATAACCATTTGTACCTTTATAAATAGCTTACACAAATATTAAATTAGTGTAAAATATCACATCAACAAATATTATATATAGCCATGTATACATAAATATTTTGCGTATGTTTGTCTTCTATTTTTCATTCCTCAACAGCTAATTATAATTATAGTTTTCACTTAAAACTATTATAATTAAATAATAAATTATATATTTGTTTTCAATAAATTTTTAAGTATATTAAAAAAATACTTATTTTTATTTAATTGTTTAAGCAATGATATTTTTTAAAATATTGAATTAGTTGATTATATATATAAGTTAAGAGAGTTTTTGTAATAATTAAAGAAAAAGTTTTATAAAAATATGATAAAAAATTAGGATTAAGGATAAAAGTATCTCTATTAAAAAATAAACTAGCATACATATTTTAGATAAATCTATGTAAAAGATATCCAAAAATATTGTTCTCGATGCTTTTATATTATCTTAGCTTTGGAACATAAGTGATATATATAACTTGATAATAATTATATTTATAAACATCGTTTACATAAATTTATCTAAGATATATATTAAATTTATAACATAGATGAAATAAGTACCTCAAGAATAATGATATTTCTAAATGTCTTTTACTTAATTTTTTCTAAAATACATATAATAGTAAAAAATAATATTTAATTTATTCTCATAAATTAAAAAGTGAGTATTTATCACAATTTTCCATTTGCCATTATAAAATTTTTGGTTGAATATATACCCCCAAAAAATGTAGCCCTTTAAATTTGATCGTGGCTTACCATCAACCTCATATTTTGAAGTTCATAATATTACAAAAAACATAATAACTTAAAAAACACAAAGTTTTCATCTCTTCCCTTGTGGGATATTAATGAATATTTATTTAATTTACCAAATGTTACACCATTTCAATGGAAAAATGTCTTATATAATGAGGGACAATAACACCAACGGTAGTGTCTAGATCCTTATCTAGTGTTTAATAACAAAAAAATTAATAAATTATAAAATGATCAAAATCCATGGGTAAACCTAATTGTATTATTGAACTCTGTTATAAGATATGCTAAACAAAATTGGTATAAATACGAGTCTAATCCTTATCATTGATCATCTATAAAATATTAAGAAAATACATCCTAAATCTAAATCAATCAACTATATAAGCACTCTATTTTGCCCTAATCATTTATATTTCTATATTATGCATATGATGAGTCATCTCTTAGGTTTGAAGCATTCAAAAATTAACCCATGAGTGATATTTGTCAAGTTACATGATAGATCACTACATGCATCTTCATATAGTATATTTCACTTTTGTGTACACATTTTCATACACAAAGGGGATAAATACATAATTTTGAGGCCCTCCTTCAAGTATTATCTATGTAGATAGTGCCCATTAATATTGAGGTATTTTAGAAAGCTCAACATTGTGAGCCAACTAACATATTTTTCAACAAATTCAATCCAAGGGTGAAGAAGGGTAAAGAGCTAGGGTTTGATCAATCAGTGAAGAATGATAACCTATATCCTAGATCTAAACATACTAGTTGAAAGGTGATAGAGAAACCAATATGATGAATTTGGTTTCATCCATATTCAATCACTATTACATACTAAAAACTTACATTATAGTTGTACACTAGCATCCATGGTAGTGTTAGATCTGATGGTAGTGTCTACAACTACATAAGTATAATTTCTAGAATTTAAAAATTGATCAAGAATATCAAACATGTATATTTTATACCTGATTCTACTTTAGATCTATCTACACATAATAAAATACATAAGTACTATTATTTATTAAAATATTTTTCAATATTTATATTTTATTATTTTTATTAATCTCAATTACTTAAATTCAAAATATTATTTATCTAAATTTTCTATTAATTTGTTTTTTATAGATTAGTTTATCACCTTTGTGTCAGAATTGTTATCAGTCAATTTTGCACCCTTGGAGAGGTAGTTCAATACTAATACAATTAAGTAAGACAATGGGATTACCCCTAGACATGTGGGTTGTCTATGGTGGGGTAAACCTCTAGTTGAAAGGGATAGCTCCCTATAGTTGTATTGATTACTCTCTTACTATCTAGTTGGTGTATGAAAAAGGATAAGAAACTATATAACTACAAGAAAAATAAAATAATGAGGTGATACACCAGAATATTTGATCTAATACTATCCTATGATTTCACTTAAAGAGGTACAACTATAATCTAGTTTATGCTTCAAGAGAGAATTTTTCACAAAAGTGTTTCAACCTAGAGACTATGTAAGTATAATATATGAGGTGAGAAATTCAAAGGACTGATAAGATACTACTAAAACTCCAAACACATAGCTACAATAACACACTTCAATTTACTCTAAGTGACATTCAAAAATATAATATATCCATACCTAGGTACACATGAGTAAGACAAGATGCAAAGACAAACAATTTTATTACTAGAATCTATCAACAACTCATTAAACACATTGAATGATTAACTTGGAAATATTGAACTAATTTGAATTTATTTTCTCAAGTAAAATAAGATTAACAAAATTTTTAGGGCTTTGCCTACCTTTCTTGTCTATAGATTACAATGGCAAAACTAAGCATACTTATATCACTAATGAGAGAGAGAGAAATCCCATTCCAAGAATGGAATATTTGGGGATTAAAATAATGGGTAACGATTATTATCTATATATGAGTTAAGAGGAATAATTTTAAGTCTTGAACTAGTGTCATTTGATTTCTAAGTCTTTGGCAAACTGACTTCAAGTCAGAAAGATTCAGTTTTTGAAGAATTCATAAGATTCTTGAAAATTGATTTGATTTGTTAAAATATTATTCATCTATCTTGAAAATTCATGGATGTACACATAAAATTATTGAGTGGCACATCACCAAGGTGTATTCATCATTATCTACACTTGAAATAAGCCTTCTTTCTAGGGAGAGTTAGCTTAGCTCATGAGGTGCAATATGTGATCTTGGGTGATGAAGAGATCATCTAATTATTATTATATAGATTGTAACTAATCATTATGAGCATAAAATATCACATAAAATTTTATTTATGGTTTTATGGCCCCAATTGACACCTTGAAATTCTTTCCATGTATCTTAAAGATTCACTTCAATGTTGGTCGTCTATCACTAGTTGGAAGTTAGGCCTAGTTGCACAAATTAGTTCATTTGAATGGCCATGAAAATTGAAATAAACCATATAAAATGGATAAAAATCATGTTATAAAACCTAATAAACAATTCATACCATGAAAAAATCCTTCAAGGCATCACAAATATACTACTCTTACCAGTTTAGATTACTTGGACTCTCAATCTTAGTACATCTTAAACTGCCTTATTTGTGTAGACCTTTAGGAATAATTTCATGAGTAAATGAAACAATTTTTTCCTTTATGAGTTATAAAATATTTCATAGTACCTCCTACAATGATTTTTAAGTCTTCATCCATATTTATACCCCTCAAAATCATTAAAAATGATAAAAAAAGAGAGCATTTAGGGTGCCCGTACATGTAACATCAGCATCAAATTTCATGGTGAGGAGTACCACAGAGATATTGACAAGGTTAAAATATTTATATATAAAAAAAAATTAATTTTGAGCCATTATGAAGAAAATATTTCACATCACATTCATTCAAGGGTTTCATTAGGGTTTAAGACCTGTTTGGGGTCTTAACAATCATTCATAAAACACCATCCATCAATTGGCCTAATTTCACTTGGATAACCTTCTTGAATAACCTTCTCACCTATCCCAAATGGATAACATTCCAATGTAAAGTGTGATATATGATGTGAATGTATAAATTTATTCTTGAGGTAGCAGGTTTAGTGCTCTTGAGCTTGAGAGAGGTCTAATCTAGGTTTTAGCCCTCAAAACTCAATTATACTTTTGGGAAAGGTTCATACACATTCCAAAAAATCCTCATCATGATTATATATTATTTGGAAATGGTTGTCACCCCAATATGTGCATTTGGTACATTAGTTAAGACATTAAGGTTATAAGTCTGTTATCCCCTTACTATTAGAAGCACAACCACTAGGGGGCTATGTGAATCAATGAGCTCTTAAAAATTTCTTCTAATTTTTTAGTTAGTTATTAAAAAATCAATAAAAAATCCATACAACAATCAAACAAAAAAATAACAAAAGGACATAACACATGATATAAGTGGGAAACCCTTAAAGGGAAGAAAACTCACAGTGATCATTGCATGAACTACATTTCCTAAATAATATATGAAATGATTCAACATGATTTTTGAGTACCCACTTATTTTGAGGCAACAACCCCATATAGTCAAGTACCAACTTGACTAAAATATTCAATAAGCACCCAATTGCTAAGTAGTACCAACTCCCTAATTTGTAAACACTAATCTATAGGAGGCTTTAACCCCCTTTGGCAAACAACACCTTAGTTTCTTCACATCATTAATATTTATTAGTTGTTTCTTTCAATAAATTATGGTACAATTATAATATCGTTGTATATTAATCTCATATTCATTTTTCTATTTTTCTACTCATTGCTCATAGATTAATTTTCCTATTTTCTACTCTTTTTCTATACTTAATCAAATAGACAAATTAGGATCTCTTTATCTACTATTTACTTCAAAATACTTTGTCCTCTTCACCTCATCTACTCATCTATTTTAGCTGATTTTTTATACTCCAAGGTTCATATTCATAGAGTGTTCATTGATATGTGGTTGATTATTTGAGCTTGATAGTGTGGATTTGATTAAGCTAATGAAGTATCAATAATATTCTAGAAGTGATCTTATGGAGAAGCATAGTCTAATTAGATATTCATAAATCTTAGTCTTGTCTTGGTGAAGGCATGTATAATGAATCTTGGTAAAGTGAGTGAGAATTGGCATGAGAAAGTGTTTGAGTAATGAGCTATAGTAAGTGTCTTAAAGTTCTCAAAGTGATATGCTATAGAGTAGGTATATTTGGTGGCCTAGTCCTTAATCATTAATGAGGAATGATCAGGTATGTTGATGATAATAATAGATGTGTTTTAGATTGAATATGTACAATGTAGCGTGTGAGCATGTTACAAGTATAGATGACATGTTGATGAAGTATTGAGAGCTATACCAAAGGACTTAAAGGTATATTCAAGGTCTAAGCATGATTGGTACTTCTAGGTCTAGTGTGAAAAGAAACCTAGCATGACCTAATATAGGTATGAGGTTAGTTTTATGGTTTTGAGAGTATATGTCATGTGTGAAAGTCAATGAGGATAAATAAAAGGTTATGAGGCATCCATAGATGTCTTGGTAATGTTTTGGTGTGTCATTTGATCATTTAGAGAGAGAGAAACATGAATCTTATATATTAAGAGAAGACATACCATAATTATACATCATGGATATATGAATAACCCAAAAAAATTATGCATTTATTGTAGGTAATTAAAAATTCAACATTGGTCAAAGGTTTTCATGGATGTGTTGTCTATAGTGCCAAGATCCTCCCTTAAAAAAATGGTCTCATGAAGTGTTTCCTAGCTCAAGCTATAAACCTCCAAAGTTTCTCTATAAGACTTTGACATGATAGAGACCATAAAATTTAATCCTCTAGAAATAGATATGGAAATTAAAAAATATGAATGTTGGAATTCCAATGACTATGTGCATTGGACCAATGAGCAAAGAAGTGCTTGTAGAATGTAGGATATTGGTCAGATAAAGATGGTGTAAAATACAAATTTGTATTAGACTCCATGAATAACATCCTAAAATTATTAGTTTGTTTTTGATATCTATATTAGTGAATTTATTTCAGGCCAAATTCAAAGGTTTTGACTATGCTAAAGACCATAAAAACTAGTGTGTAAAGAAATGCATGTAAAGAGCACAATATTGATAATTTTGGCATGGTATAAAAATAAATGTTGTATTAGACTCATTAATGAACAAAATAAAAGTGTAATTTATTCATGAAAATTAGTAAAATTGAACTTATTTCTTTTAAACATTGAATGTATTTTGGTAGTTTTTGGTAGAACATAGCAAGCTTTTTAAAGGAGTGTTTTTGAGTGTTTAGAGGCTGATATAAGATGTAAAATGGATTTAATGATTACCATGAGGTCATAAAGTTTATATAAATATGTGTATTGTTCCTTAAATTTATATATATAGGTTTTTTGAGCTTGATCTTCTTGATTATGTTTTTGAAGCTATAGGGAGTTTTGTGTAGTCATCCTGCAGAGATGATTTGGATAGATTTGAATGATATAATACACATGAATTTGTTTTATAGTTATAATAGGTTATTTTTATTTTATTATTATAAATTATAAACTAATATGAAGGTGTGGAAAGTTGATGACTCTTGGTTGGGTTTTTGGAGCCCGTGTACAATTTTGAGTGAGCTTATGAAAGTTGTTTGTTTAAGGTATTTTGGTCTATTTGGTGGTGTTAAATGGAAATTTTGGTGACCATAAGGTAAATAAAATTATATACATGTATTATAATTAATTTTATGTGTGTAATATTTTTTCATATTCTTCATATATTCAAGGAAATTATTTTCTATGTCCAGACCAAATTGCACGAAATCTAAATGCAATGGTTTAAGGAGTCAAACAAGATAAAAGGTGGTGTGGACATATATGAATGTTATAAATTGTATATTTTATTCATATGTGACATTATAAATTCATTTTTATAGGTTAACATTTTTCCAAGGAGGTCTGAGTGAAACATGTGCTTGGAATAGACCTAATTGCATTAGGTCTCTATTAGGCATAATGGTGATTTTGGCCCTTAAGAGGTATGATTGACCTATATGATGGTTATTTAAACTATTAAAAGTGTGTTATGACACATTAAAAGGGTAATAAATTTTTTTAAATGTTTTTGTATTACCAAGGTGGGTGTAATCAATTGTCAAGTATAAATGCAAGGCAAAATAGGCCTATTTGGTCTAGTTAAGCAAAACGAGTGCAAGAGAATAAGAGTAGATTAAAATAGGGTGTGTGTGAGAAATGAAATGATGTAAATAATTTTTAATAAATAAATTTAACATAATATATTCAATAATTAAAAGTTAAGAGAATATTTTTACATTAGATCAAGGGTTCTAGAGCTATAATGAGCAAATAAGGGCTAGTTAATAAGAAAAAGTGTGAGCAAGTAAAAGAGCATATTCAGGAGAAGAAGGAGGTTTTTTAGAATTTAATAGGAAGGTATAGGATCATATATAAATATATAATAGTAAATATTAGTGTTTTTTATAAAGGTCATATGACGTAATCAAGTCATATGAGGGTTATTTGAGCAAGGAAACTTATTAGGCCTATTTGAGCTAGTTGAGAGTATAATCGAGAGGCTTGATGAGAATAGGTGGGTCATGAATATAATAATAATAGTATTTTGGATATTTAGTGAATTTATAATAGTAATTCTGAAGGTGATGAGCAAGTAATTTGTATTAAGTCAAGGTGATTAGGTCTATTTGTCTACTCATGAATGTGTGAAGGATTTGATTGAATATCAATAAAAGGACCAAAATAGAGGGGTAAGGATGGAAATAAATTCATTCAAAGTGTTAATGAGATGATGATACATCATAATATGGTATGTAACTAGGTTTGTATCTAAATTTATATTGAGAAAGGCAAAGCGTGAGAGGTATGTCTAAGAGAGCTTAAGATTGAAGACATGAGTAAAAGAACCGTAGTGAGTAGTGAGCTATGAGAGATGAACGAGCCTATAAAATATTATCAATGATATTTTCATGATATTTTTCATGTTTATGAGTTTTAATAAGGTTTTATATGATGTTGTGGTGATCCATATTTCAAATTATAAGGGCTAGTTGAGTGAAGAAGAAAAAGGGTAGTTGTGTTCTTTTGTGAGAGGCAAATTTATGTGTGAAAGATTAAAAGGTATCCATCATCAGTTGTAAAAGAAAAAAATATAAAGGTTGAATCAAATTAATTGGATTAGTGGGTTATTAGTCAAGAATTGGTTGAGTTGGTTCTTGGTTATCTAGATTTTTTAGCCTCTTTGCAAGTTGGAGCTTGTTAAAGACTAGTTGAGTGGGTGCTTGACTAGGTAGGGGTTAGAGATCCTTATGGGGTTAATACCTCACTAAATATTGTTTAATTTTTATATTATAGTATTGAAATAGGTGTGATAATGGGTTTTATTACACCTAAGGGTTTCCCACATAGCTTTGATGTTCATGTGTTGATATCTTGCTTCATGCTTATGTGATTGCTCTTCTATGCATTATTATATCTCTATGCTAGTTTGAATGTTTAAATAATGATGAAATAAATTAAATGAAAATTTTTAACACGTATTCACCACAATCTCCCCTCTCATTGGTTTTGATTACAACATTTGGTATTAGATTAAGTCCTTTTTTGAAGGCTTGATAGCTTGAAGGTGATCTTAGAAGCACAAAATGGCTGAGCAGCTAAGGAACAAAAAATCAAGATTTTAAATCTATTATGAAAGCACTTAAGGATAAAATATGTACTTTTAAGGGTGACATGGCCAAATATTCCATAAGGGATGAGAATATCATCAAGGATCAATTAGGGGTTTCAATTGCAAGCCTAATCTCAAGAAAAGAAGAAAGCAAAAAACTCAAAATAGATTTGGAGCAACTCACATTCAGGTTGGTTGAGGTTGAGAAAGATAGTGAGAAGATCATCAAGGGTTTTAAAAAGCATGTATAGATTGATAATGCAAGGTTGAGATCAAAAGAGGTTGAATATGATTTGTTGAAGACCAATCTAGTTTCCTTAAAAGTTGAGCATGATCAACTCATAACCAGTGAGCAAGTTTGAAAAAGATCATGAGAAGTTAGACCAAATTAGGAAGGATAAAAACAATAAGGAAAACATGAATAAACTAATCAATTAGACCAATAAAATAATGTATCCCAATTATTTTAATAGCCATTATTTTATTTGTCATAATTTTGGTCACAGGGCAAGAGATCATATGAGGAGAAACAATTAGTCAAAGGGAGTTTACAGTCTTCATCAAGAAAAAGGTATAAGTGAGGTTGTTTGTTTTCATTGTCATAAGATTGGTCACATTTTTAGATTATGTCAAAATGGAGTAAGTAGTTTTTCAAGTCATGTTAAGAGATGTAGATAATATAGAGTTCATGAGAAAACCATTAGGGCTTGACTCAACCTTCTTTCAACTTTGACAAAACCATCATTAGTTTGTAAATAATAACATTGTTCTAATGAATAATATTTATATGTCTATACACAGATATATTCATTGTCCATGTGTCATATCAAAAATATTCTTCATGCAACAATTTATTATATATAATCCATCATGGTTCTAACCATCTCAAAATAAATTCCACTTACCAAACTATCATTTAGTTCTTATGAGACCTCAATCTCTGTGACATACCTCTATCAAAATGATTCAATGGATCATCTTATACATGCACTATCAATACCCTTTGAAAAAAATAAAAACACTTGTTAACATTAAATTATTTATATCTTCCTCATGTCACAAGTAAATTGTCATCTCACTCCTTATAACCCCACAAATCCTTGGATCATATGAACAAACAATAAAAACCTTTAATAGCATTTGTGTTATAGATCATTATTCAAATTTAATATCACTTAGTCTATCTTTGATTCCTAGGCATCATGTTTCACTCAAACAAGCATTGTAAGCAAGATAATTGAAGTAGGTATAGGTCTTTCAATCAACATGTGCACTCATGATTTGAAAGAAATTATCTGTTGGATCTTAATACCTTAATGCATACATGATTAACTACCATATAAATATAATCAAGGATATATAAATTCATACCTTTGTACATCATGAAGACTCAAACAGATCTCAAACAGGTCTTAACAACATACTCAGGTTTTCAACAAAAACTTGGCTTATCTATGTCAGCTTCATAGACTCATTTAGCTCCTCTAGCTTGATGATCAAATCATTACATATTCATGAAACTACAAGGTTTAAAAATACCTTATCTATAGGGCCTAAATCAAGATTCTATAAGACACCTTGATGCAATGACTTTTACCTTTCTCTCAACATGTCTTTAGAGTCCTTCCAGATTATCAATCTTGGGTTTGATCTTTGACTTAGCTTCTATATAGTCCTTTTGAGCTGCCAAATGGTACCTTTGACATTATTTAAAATTTGACCGATGTCCTAAAATAACACATAAATCACCTTGTTTTAAATGTTTATCAAGCTTCATCTTCACATTTTTATTCTCTTTAGACAACTCTTCTAGTATCATCATTATTTGATAGACCGTTACTTCAAACAAGATGAACATTGGCCTCATCACACTTTGTGCTTCTTGAGATCACTTTTAGGCTATCAAGTCTCCTCTAAAGGACATGATTTGATACCAATTTTTGTAATTATCTAATAATAGTGGGGGGGGGTGTGAATCAATTGATTAATAATATCTATTTAATTCCATTCATCATTCCATGAATAATTCATTCACATAAAATATCAATGCATAAACAAACAGCTACACATGAATATCACAATACAAGAGATATGTGGGAAACCCTCTTGGGTGATAAAACCCACCAAAAAATGAATATAGACTAATATATTATAATTTAAATATCCGTAGGCTATCAAGCCTCCTCTAAAGGACATAATTTGATACCAATTTTTGTAATTATCTAATAATAATGGGGTGGGGGGGGGTGAATCAATTGATTAATAATATCTATTTAATTCCATTCATCATTCCATGAAGAATTCATTCACATAAAAGATCAATGCATAAACAAACAGCTACACATGAATATCACAATACAAGAGATATGTGGGAAACCCTCTTGGGTGATAAAACCAACTAAAAAATGAATATAGACTAATATATTATAATTTAAATATCCAATTTTTATTGAAACACCAATTTCACAAGGAGCTCCAACCCCTACCTAGTCAAGCACCCACTCAACTAGTCTTTTACAAGCTCTATCTTGCAAGGAGGCTCAAACCCCTAGGTAAATTAGAAAAAAATAGGTAATATATTATATATAATCATCTTATAGCAACTTTTACTTATTCAATTGTAGATGACAACCTTATTTTTCACTCTTTACCCTTCAATCTCACTCAAGCAACCTCTTAGGCCTTCTTGCTCAACTAGCCCTTTGCTCAGTAGTATTAGGTCAAATGACCTTGCTAAAATTATATAATATCATAATTAAATATTAAAAATAACTATTTTATGGTATTCAACACGTTCGCCTAGTTTCTAAACACATATCTCATTTGCACATATGCTCAATATCTCAACTAGTCAATTTAGGCTTATTAAGCCTTCTTAAGTACTTGACCTTTAATCTCACCCATATTGGTCAACCATGAAAATTTAAATAAATGAAATACATTTTGGATAGATCACCACACAAATTTAAAATTTTAAACAAACATTACATAAGTCGGTCATAGTCCATAAGGACCAAATCCACCATTAGGCCTAATGGAGACCTAATGTAATTAGGTCTGTCGTATCCACACATTACCACTTTGTCCCTTAGGAAAAATAATTTTATCAAAAAAATGATGAAAAAATTCATACATTCTTAAAATATACCCCTAATAATATTACCTTTTTTCTCCAACTCCATTTGGCCCATTTCACTACTTAGACCCACCAATTAGGCCTACTCGCCTTTTAGGCCTTCTCACTACCAAAAAGTCTATCAACTAATTATTAAAAAATAATTTAAATTTTACACACAACATAAAAAATCATATTAAAATATCCTACATGATCTCATGGTAACCATAAAATTCATTATACCCCTTCACTCAAGATCCAAGCATACAAAAATACCTCTATATTAGGCTCACTCTGTTCTGGGCAAAAACTGCCAAAACACATTTAATAAATTTTAAATTTTCACACTTAAATAAGGAAATAAAATAATATAAAATAATTATCATAAATATTTTAGACCTATTCAACATTTTAAAATTTAATTTATTCTTCAACACTATCCAAACAAACTCCAACTCATCTTTGCCATATGACTATTTAAACTATTCGACTGCTCCAAAAATTGAATCATGAAGAAATTTGTCATTAAAACTTGAAATGAAAATTTAATGAAATATTTATCAAATTAATATATCCTTTATTACTAATATTTCAAACTCAAATGGATATATATCCTATGATATGGTATCAACTATTGTTCTTTCAGACCAATTTGCTAGCTCTCTCTTACATAGTGCTCACACATCAAGATATGCCATTTTGGATTTTATGTATAAACACCTTAAATTTGTCTCTCCATAATATATAATTCATGAGAAATTAATATAAATATAAAATAAATAGATAATTGCATTGGATACATTGTATCTTTATCATAATGTCTCACACACTTCCCTTCACTTGGCAAACCTGCATTAGTCAAATTATCTCAAGACAAAGTCATGATGAAATTGAGTTCCAAAACCAATATAATAAATTAATTGAACATATAATGAATTTATATGATCCTTATAAATTTTAATAACATATAAAATAAAATATATATAGAGGTCAAATGAAAAATATAGACCCAACTAATCAAACTTTAAACCTTACTCTTTCACTATCTTCACTCACACAGACAGGTCATCTTGAGATCACCTTATTGATTTTATGTTAGTATATTAAAAAATTATAAATTAATTTAAAAATAGGTATATGTATTTAATTAATAACCCAAATAATTTGATCCATTCTTAATCACCTAAAACTCATCCCTAAAAACATTCTCACTCTGACTAGTTTTTCTCACTGTTTTGACTCTTAGCTAGTTTAGCGATAGGTCAGCTTGGATGAAAAAATTGATTTAAATTTAAAATATAAATCACCCAAAAAACACCATGGAAATCATGAATTTTTTTTCCTTCAACCTCCATCCACTTACATGCATTGACTTGGTTAACCCTACCTCTAACATCAAATTCTTTAGAAAGAAGAAATTTTATGTAGGTCCTACTCATTATCCTGTCAGACCAATACCAACTTGGGATACCTGGGAGAGTAATTTAAAATATACAAACATCATATTTTCATAAAAAAATCATTATGGGCACTCACAAACCAAATATTTATCATCTGATCTTTATTAGAGTTTTAGGAGGGTTTTGAGTACCTTACCTTCTTAAGAATCATTAATAAAGGATTTAAAATAAAATAAAAAATAAATAATAGTAAATTAAATATATTGAAATTCCAAAAATTCCATGACATTATCAAGATCTCATGCAAAGGTTGCACTTATCATCAAGCATGAGAAACTTCTTCTTAAGTTTGCAACACCCCATTCTGTGCACACAGTCATCCTTACCACCACACTGATTGATTTATCATATATAATATGAATTAAAACTTGGTACATATAAATAAAAAAAATAACTTACACATATTTCAATTATATAAATATATTTTACACCATTGGAAGTGAACTTGACCCCTTATCAGGCCACACTAGGTCTTTTTGCACACTATGCCTTAACCTATCCATCCTATTTGGATTATGAACACAACCTAAACCCTATTTTAATATTATAAAACTTAATACCCATGTCATAAAACATCATAAAATTATCTCACACTACCAACCTTATTCACACAATTCTCATATAGCTCATCTCACTAGGTCTCTTCATGTAGGAGCTATGCTTCAAACTTGAAATTTTAACTCATATGAAGGATTATTTTACTTTTAATCATGTTTAAACATATTTTTGTACTCTCTAAAATTATATAAAACTTCATTACACACCTTTAATCTTATATAGATTTAAGTCATCATCACCATGTTTCTATAGGTCATTTCAATGCTTTAAGAACTAGGCCATCAAATAAACTTACTATGTACCACACCATTTAAAGATATAAAAAATACCTAATATACCTAAATACTCACCTATATATATCTGAGATATTCTCAAAATCATCTCCCATTATTCTTCATTGACCAAGTCTCCTTAGACCATATAGGTCACTACCCAAGATTGAACTAGCCTTTTTGAACACACAAGACCTCACACTTCCTTTGACAGTAATGACCCCAAGATTATGAACATAAAATACAAATATCACAATGAAATAAATGATAGACAAAAATTTATTAAAAAAAATAAAACTTTAGACAAAATTTGAGTGTGTTTAGCAAGGTCATATGACCTAGTCAAGTCATATGAACGCTGTTTGAGCAAGGAAGCCTATTAGGCCTATTTGAGCTACTTGAGAGTATGCGAATAGAAGAAAATAATTGAGAGGATTTATGAGAAGAGGTTAGTCATGAAGATCATAGTAATATTATGTTGAATAGGTCATGAAGGTCTAATAATAATTCTGAAGGTGATGGATAAGTAACTTGTATTAAGTCAAGGCAATTAGGCCTATTGATCTAGTCATGCTTGTGCAAAGTATTTGATTGAATATCAATAAAAAAAGACAAGAATAGAGGGGTAAGGATGGAAATTAATCTATGACATGTGTTCATGAGATGATGAGACATCATCAGAGGGTCTCTAACCAAGTTTTTATTTGAGTTTATATTGAGAAAGATAAAGTGTGAGAGGTATGTCTAAGAGAAGTTAAGATTGAAGACATGAGTAGAAGAAGGGTAGTGAGTAGAAACTTATCAGAGATTTATGAGCTTATAAAATATGATCACTAATGTGTTCATGATATGTTACATGTATTCAAGTGATAATAAGGTTTGATATCATGTTGTGTTGATCCATATTGTAGAATATGAGGGCTAGTTGAGTGAAGAAGAAGAAGGTTAGTTGTGTGCTTATGTGAGAGGCATATTTGTGTGTGAAATATTTAAAGGTATCCATCATCAGTTATAAATTAAAATAATATCAAGGTGGAATTAGAATTCTTAGTTGAGTGGGTGATTATTCAAGAAGTTGATGAGTTGGTGCTTGGTTATCTAGGGGATTATATCCTCATTAAAAGTTGGAGGTTGCTAAAGACTAGTTGAGTGGGTGATTGACTAGGTAGGGGTTGGAGCTCATTATGGGGTTGGTACCTTAGTAAATATTATTTAATTGCTTATAGGATAGTAGTCTAAGAGGTGTGATAGTGGGTTTTATTCCCCATGAAGGTTTCCCACATAGCTTTGGTGTTCATGTGTTCATATCTCACTTCATGATCATATGATGGCTCTTCTATGCATTGACATATCTCTATGATAATTTTAATGGTTAAAGAATTATGAATGGAATTTAATGAAATGTTTTCACACTAATTCAATCCCATCTTATTGGTTATGCTTCCAACATTATAGTTAGCTTTCTAATGATATATTTTCTTTTACAAACATAATATCCATTAGCTTATATAAAAGACTACTCACATGGGTTGCCATGAGTGAAATGAAGTTGGGATATACCAAGAACAAATTAAAATAAATTTAGTGTTGACCTAATGAAATCTTTATTAGTCTTTATATAGTTTGTGTCAATACTAATATAGTCTATATCACCCATGATACAATCCATAGCAAGCTTGATGCAGTCTATAGAAAATCTAATGAAATTCATAGTGAATTTGATGCAATCCATAACATACTTGATGCATTACATAACATGCCTGATGCAATCCATAGCATGCTTGATGCAGTCTATAGCATGCTTGATGCAGTCTATAACATGCCTGATATAATCCATAACATGCCTGATGTAGTTTATAAGCTGCCTGATATAGTCCATAGCTACTCATAGAAATCCCTTGACATCAATGACCATATTCCTCACTAAATAGAAAACCCTTTGAATTCAATGACAACATCTCACAAACTCCCCCTTTGTCATTGATGGAAAACCCTTACAAGTTGATGACCTGATCATATTTTATCATTCAATGAGAATACCTTTACACTAGAACTTGACCTCAGTTTACTCTCCCCCTATCATTTTTTCACCAAAAAACAACTAGATAGTAGTTACACAACTTGTTATATATCTCCCTTATACAACTATCTCTATTTTACACTAATTCTCCCTGAAAATAGTTAGCTTGATAATTCTCCCCTAGCTTGGAAATTATACGCATTTGACATCAATGCCAAAGGGTTACACGAATTGAAATATATTTGATCAAAATAAAATGTTATTTATCTAAAGTTGATAATATCCATTTTCATTTCCCTAATGAAAAATCCATAAACTTCTCCTTAGAAAACTATAAGATACTACTTATTGTCACTTTAACATCTTTTGACTATCATAGACTCTTGACTCTTAATCCTTTGAGCTAAAATGTCATGTCCCCTTCTAGTTGACATATTTTTGAGTGGATGATTAGCCTATTATGCGACCCTCGTAGGCTGATAGGATGGATAGAGGGTCTTGATAGAGATGGGTTGGAATTCGTTCGGGCTCTTTCGGGCATGAATTAAGGGAGATATTAATATTTGATTGATTTAATCAAATATTAATTATTTGAACTAATTTGAACTAATTATTAATTATTAATTAATTATTAATTATTAATGATTTGGTCTAATTTGAGGATGCAAATTCTAAATTAAGACTTGGTCTAATTTTAAGACCCTAGTTCTAATTTAAGGGAGTCTAATTTAAGGGAGTCTAATTTTAGCAAGCACACCTTTGGAAGTGTATAAGAATCTCTCATGAGAGAGAGTTTGTATTCATGATTTTTTGATATTGATTCTTGTTAAGAAATTCTTCTGTGAAGACTGAGCCAAGGGTTCCAGTATTCCATCTGTAGTGGAGAACGTCAACTCTTCATTGTGTGTGATTCAGAGGCTGTGAAAGATTAGCTGATCTATTGCCAAACTGCATTGAAGAACGTCAACTCTTTAGTGTGAGCGATTCAGAGGTTGTGAAAGATCAACCGATCTATTGCCGAATTGGGAGATAACTTCATCCAGAAGCTATCACATGTACTTACAAGTTTGAGAGATAACTTCACACAGAAGCTATCACGAGGGTTTTAGGTATTTTCATTATTTGGGTTTTGATTCCAGAATTATCCAGATATAGATCTTTGTATTAGCCCATAATTCTATAGATCAGGATCAAGCACATAGGTTGAGCAATATCAATGGCCGTACGACTTCCGTACAGATTTGTGAAAATCCGTACGCATCTACAGAAAGTTCAGGTACTGACATCGACGAACAGAGACTTACAGAGACCGAAATCGATTGACTCATCACCGACGTCGGCAAGGGGATCACTACAGGTTGACCGACGATGGCAGTATAACCGACGTCGGTGACTGTGTTTTTTACACAGTAGGCTGAGACGTTCCAGATTCAGCCCAGTTCGCAGAATATTCAGGCTATAAGGCCGAACTTTCGATATTCTTTGTATACCTGACAGAGGATCTCTATTGTAAGCTTATGAGCAAATAAATAAGAAATTATACTGTGATTTATTCATCTATTTGAAGATATTTTGCAGAAATTTAGATAAGCAATTTGGAGCTTTTGTTTTGATATTCGAAGGGATATTACAGTGGTATCAAAGCTAAATCCTGCCATCCCGAGGGTTAGAAATTTTATGCAGCCACAAGAGTTGCGACCACACGGGTATTACACACACACTAGAGCTTTGCTTGAAGGTACCCAGCTGTTAGAATAGCAACAGATTAACATGAGTGACAGACGTGAGGATAGCCCACCCAGGGGCCACAGGTATGATGCTGACCGGGACACCAGAGAATTCCATCGTGCTATGATGTCAGGTCAATAACAGATGAATCAGACACTACAAGCACTTACTACTATGATAAGGGGAATGAACGCAACTGATAGACAGAATGGGGAACAAGGAGATAATAAGAGTGCTACTATTAATCAGAGACCATAGCAGAACCATTCCAGGATAGCAGGTAGACCTACACACCCTACGTTTGTTCAAGAGGAACCAGACGTTCCAATAGAGGAGGAGGCAGGAGATCCTTCATTTACAGATGTTTTCATGGCTGCAGATGAGGAGTGGAACTTATTACCTCCTCATGTACGAGAGAGGACGTCCCTTGATCATTTTATTAATCTGAGGAGAGAGCACTACAGATTGGCTAGACAGGACAGAAGACCTAGACACCAGAACAATGATCTTAAGCATGCTAAGAGCAGGCTCACACTCGTGATGTTCGACGGAAGTGGTAAGGTCACAGCCCAGGCTTGGATTAGTAAGTTGGACACCTTTCTCACATTGCGTCTGATGGCCGAGGAAGATGCTATCAGATATGCAACACTACATCTTGAGGGAGTAGCTCACGATTGGTGGCACCACGGGATGGTGACACTCCATCATGATCAGATCACCTCTTATCAGGAGTTCATGGACACGCTAATAGAGCATTTTGATAGGAGGGATCTAGAGTCCTATTTTCGAGAGTTGGCACAGTTACGTCAAAGTGGCAGTCTAGAGTCTTATATTGGTGACTTCCAGAAGTTATCAGTTATGGTTCCTGACATTTCAAAAAGGCGACTGGTGGTACTCTTCATGGAGGGACTAACAAAACCATTGAGAGGATGGATCAAAGGCTTTGATCCTCCTTCCTTACAGGAGGCTATGAAGAAGGCACGTAGCATGGAGATGGCAGCCCCATCAAGTAGATCTAACTCCAGAAGTACTTCTTCATCCAGGGACAGTAAGGGGTTCAACAGGAATAGAGAGAGACCAGGTTTCAATGTGGATAAATCAGGTGTTAAGAATA
Source organism: Torreya grandis (assembly GCA_037957365.1). Taxonomy (NCBI): domain Eukaryota; kingdom Viridiplantae; phylum Streptophyta; class Pinopsida; order Cupressales; family Taxaceae; genus Torreya; species Torreya grandis. The sequence goes on from JARHVA010001082.1 coordinate 327,380, forward strand.
ATTCAAAGGCCAACCCAGCAGCACCATCGTTGGATAGAGATGCTCTTAATGATCTACGCAAGAAGAAACTTTGTTTCTATTGCAAAGATCCATATGATTCTAATCATGATTGTCCGTTGAGGCCTAAGGGCAAAGCAAATCGGGTGATGTGGGCCTATTATGAGGATGAGGAATCAAAAGGTTCTGAACATCACGATTGTTCCAAGGAGCCAGACGCTGAGGCTTTAGAGCCTAAGGTAGAAGCAGAGTCAGAGCTCCAGATTCAGGAAGCACGTCTATCTAGCATCCAGCACGAGGGATCATTCAGACTCCGGGGAGTTTTGGCAGGACAGAGGGTCATTACCCTTCTTGACACGGGTGACACACATAATTTTATTGATACTAGATTTGTGGAGAAGCGTGGACTCACCATAGAAGAGTTTGAGGGTATTAGAGTTAAGGTAGCTGACGGTTACACCCTCAGATGTGAGCGGATGATCAGAGAGCTCCCATTACGCTTGAACAACTATGAGTTCAAGGCAGATTATTATGTGGTCAACATGGGAGATATAGACTTGGTTTTGGGCATGAAGTGGCTTCATTCCCTTGAAGTAGTCACTCTTAGTCTTAAGGATATGGAGATCCGTTTTGATGTTGATGGGAAGACTCACATTCTCAAAGCAATACGGGATGGCAACATCAAGACTATTTCTTTACATCGGATGGAGAGGCTCATGCGACATGACATGGTAGAGTGGGCTGCCGAGTACACATTGGCACCAATACAGGAGGGACCGCAGAAGACTGAGTATCATCCTGACATTCAGCAGTTGAGAGTCAAGCATGATAAAGTATTTAGTGACATTCCACCAGGGAGACCTCCAGAAAGGGGCATTGAGCACATTATTGAGCTTGAGGAGGGTGCTAAGCCCATTATGATTACTCCATATAGGCATCCTAAGCGGTTGAAGGATGAGATTGAGAAAACAATTAAGGAGTTACTGGCTATGGGTCATATTCGGCCAAGAAAATCACCGTTTGCTTCTTCAGTTGTTCTAGTGAAGAAGAAGGATGGCACCCTACGCATGTGCATAGACTACAGAGCCCTAAATAAGAGAACCATTAAGAACAGGTATCCTATTCCTCGTATTGACAAGCTTATTGATGAGATTCATGGTTCACATTACTTCACAAAGATAGACTTGATGTCGGGGTATCATCAGATCAGGGTTCGGGAGCAGGACGTGGAGAAGACAATTTTTCGTTGCCATTGTGGACACTATGAGTTTATAGTGATGCCATTCGGGCTCACTAATGTACCAGCAACATTTCAGTCCACCATGAATAGAGTCTTCCATTCACTGCTGAGGAGGTTCGTACTTGTCTTCTTTGATGACATTCTGATATACAGTAGGACTTGGCAGGAGCATTTGGCTCATCTGGAGACTGTACTCAGCATCTTGGAGAGGGAATCCTTGTATGCCAAGGAGTCCAAATGTGATTTGGGGATGACTGAATTGTTATACTTGGGTCATATTATCAGTAGATTGGCCTATTCCGGCAAACCTAACACAGCTAAGGGGATTTCTAGGTTTGTGTGGATTCTATCAGAAATTCGTGAATGGTTATTCACGACATGCAGCTCCTATGATAGATTTGACTAAAAAGGGGGCTTTTTGTTGAACACCTGAAGCACAAGAGTGTTTCGAAAGGTTTAAGGGGTTGATGACTACGTGCCCAGTTCTGGCACTACCTAATTTTTCGAAGCCGTTCGAGCTTCAGTGCGATGCTTCAGGCGAGGGCATTGGAGTGGTGCTAATGCAGGACAAGCACCCCATAGTATATGAGAGCCACAAGCTCAGGGGACCAGAGAGACTATACAACATATATGATAAGGAGATGCTCGCTATCATGCATGCCTTAGCAAAATTTAGGCAATATCTCGTGGGTAGCAAATTTTGTATCAAAACGGACCACAACAGTTTGAGACATTTCTTGGGGTAGCGAGACCTCAATGATCGTTAGCAGAAGTGGGTGAGTAAAATACAAGCATATGATTTTAACATCTCTTTTATTAAGGGCACCCAGAATGTTGTGGCTGATGCTCTTTCACGCAGGCCGTATTTGAGTACCATGGTCCACATTACCGAGGATTGGTGACATATGATTGTGGCAGAGTATGCCAAGGATACATGGGCGTCTAGCATTGTTGAGGGATCGACGGTTGACACCAGATATACTCTTGTGAATGACTTGATTATTTACAAGAACAGGGTTTATTTGATTCGAGGATCATCGATGAAGAACATTATCATGCGAGATTTTCATGATATACCTACTGCAGGACATCCCGGATATTTTAAGACTTACCGACAGGTTAGGGAGAGATTTACATGGAAAGGCCTCAAAGCAGATGTTCTTCAGTATGTACGTGAGTGCCCTATTTGCTAGCAGAACAAGCAGGAGAACACGTACCCAGCAGGATTGTTGCGGCCAGTTCCAATTCCTGATAGGAAGTGGGAGTGTTTGTCGATGGATTTCATTACGGGCTTACCTAAAGCCCAAGGACGAGATTGCATATATGTAGTTGTGGATCAGTTAACGAAGTATGCCCACTTCTTTCCGATTACTACCACACATACAGCTATACAAGTAGCAAAAGTTTTCTTCCGAGAGGTATTTCGATTGCATGGATTACCTCGGAGCATAGTGAGCGACAGGGATAGTCGGTTCCTAAGTCACTTCTGGTAGGAAGTGTTTCGACTCTGTGGGACCGAGCTTACACCTAGTACTAGCTACCACCCGCAGACTAATGGACAGACAGAGATAGTGAACAAATGGGTGGAGGGCTACCTCAGGAACTACATTGCAGGGCAGAAAAAAGCTTGGGTCAAGTGGATTCATTTGTGTGAATATTGCTATAACACGACTTTCCACATGACCATTCAGATGTCTCCTTTCATGGCATTATACGGGTATGAGGCACCGAGTTTTCTAGATTTGCTACTGAGCGACAGTAGAATGCCGAGTGCTAGAGACTTACTGCAGGAGAGTCAGGATACTATGAGGACTCTCAAGGAGAATATTGCTAAGGCGCAGAATCAGCAGAAGCAGTATGCAGATCAGCGAAGGACCGAGAGATCTTTTGAGGTAGGGGATATGGTCTATCTTATGCTGCAGCCTTACCGACAGTTTACTCTTAGGAAGAGTGGGGCAGAGAAGCTCAAGCCACGTTACTATGGTCCTTTCAAGATCCTGAGATGCATTGGAGAGATGGCTTATGAGCTAGAGCTTCCTACAGAGAGCAAGGTACACAATGTCTTTCATGTATCACGCCTCAAAAAGGCGTTAGGACACTGTGTGATACCTTCTACAGTTTTACCTCCCTTAGATGATGAGGGAAAATTGATCTTAGTACCTGAGTCCATCTTGGAATCTAGAGAGAGACAGTTGCGTCGATGGACTATCAGGGAATATTTGGTAAAGTGGAAAGATTTGCCAGTTGAGGATGCGACATGGGAAAGCAAAGATATTCTACAGCATCCAGAGTTGAGATTGCTTGAGGGCAAGCAATTTCAGGAGGGGCGGACTGTCATGTCCCCTTCTAGTTGACATATTTTTGAGCAGATGATTAGCCTATTATGCGACCCTCGTAGGCTGATAGGATGGATAGAGGGTCTTGATAGAGATGGGTTGGAATTCGTTCGAGCTCTTTCGGGCATGAATTAAGGGAGATATTAATATTTGATTGATTTAATCAAATATTAATTATTTGAACTAATTTTAATTAATTATTAATTAATTATTAATTATTAATGATTTGGTCTAATTTGAGGATGCAAATTCTAAATTAAGACTTGGTCTAATTTTAAGACCCTAGTTCTAATTTAAGGGAGTCTAATTTAAGGGAGTCTAATTTTAGCAAGCACACCTTTGGAGGTGTATAAGAATCTCTCATGAGAGAGAGTTTGTATTCATGATTTTTTGATATTGATTCTTGTTAAGAAATTCTTCTGTGAAGACTGAGCCAAGGGTTCCAGTATTCCATTTGCAGTGGAGAACGTCAACTCTTCATTGTGTGCGATTCAGAAGCTGTGAAAGATCAACTGATCTATTGCCAAACTGCATTGAAGAACGTCAACTCTTCAGTGTGAGCGATTCAGAGGTTGTGAAAGATCAACCGATCTATTGCCGAATTGGGAGATAACTTCATCCAGAAGCTATCACATGTACTTACAAGTTTGAGAGATAACTTCACACAGAAGCTATCACGAGGGTTTCAGGTATTTTCATTATTTGGGTTTTGATTCTAGAATTATCCAGATATAGATCTTTGTATTATCCCATAATTCTACAGATCAGGATCAAGCACATAGGTTGAGCAATATCAGTGGCCGTATGACTTTCGTACAAATCTGTGAAAATCCATACGCATCTACAGAAAGTTCAGATACCGACATCGGCGAACAGAGACTTACAGAGACTGACATCGGTCGACTCATCACCGACGTTGGCAAGGGGATCACTACAGGTCGACCGACGACGGCAGTATAACCGACGTCGGCGACTGTGTTTTTTACACAGCAGGTCGAGACGTTCCAAATTCAGCCCAGTTCGCGGAATATTCAGGCTATAAGGCCGAACTTTCGATATTCTTTGTATACCTGACAGAGGATCTCTATTGTAAGCTTATGAGCAAATAAATAAGAAATTATACTGTGATTTATTCATCTATTTGAAGATATTTTGCAAAAATTCAGATAAGCAATTTGGAGCTTTTGTTTTGATATTCGAAGGGATATTACATAAAACATACCTAAAGGTTAGTTACCCCTCAGTCTATACCTTCCTTAGTGATTTACATAAGAAGGTATTACGGCCAATTCTTTCTTGAAGAACATAAATATTTCCCTTAAAAGAGGTTTTGTAAAAATGTCTACAACTTTTTCTTTTATGGTGACATACTCTAGTTTGACAATCTGATAAGTTGCCTACTCCCTTAGAAAATGATACTTGGTTGGACTATGCTTAGTCCTAGAATGCATGAATATATTCTTAGAGATGTTAATGGCATTGGTATTGTCACAAAATATAGAAATTAGACTATCATTATTAATCTTAAAGTCATTCAAGGTCTATTTCATCCATAAAACTTGTGTGCAACATGATGTTGCTTCTATGTACTCAGCTTCAGCTATGGATAAGGAAATAGATGGTTATTTCTCAATCAAACATGACACAAGACTCTTTCCAAGAAAAAATACACCACCACTTATGCTCTTTTTATCATCAATGCTACTTCCTCAATCTGCATCATTAAATGTTATTAAAGTGATATCCTTACCTTTTGAGTATCACAATCTAAATTCCATAGTAACTTTGAGAAATATGAATATAATTTTGATTACTTGTGTGTCTCTTTTAGTTTTTCCTAAAATCTAGCCACTAGACCTACTACCTGCATGATATCAAGTCTTGTTGTAATAATATACAATAGACTTCCAATCATATATCTGTATAAGGTCTGATTGACTTCTGTTGACTTATCTTCTTGACTTAAATTGTAACTTATTATCATTGGAGTACTTACTAATTTACAATTTTCCATATCAAATTTATTCAATATTTCCTTAAAGTACTTAGCTTGAGAGATGAATATTCTCTTATCTAAATGAACAACTTACAATCCAAGAAATAAATATTAATTCCCCTAACATAGACATCTCAAATTATTGCTACATTACTTTTACAAATTCCTTAGACATCTTGTTATGGTCACTACCAAAGATAATATCAACATACACAACTATGATTACTTTATGTTCACCTTCTATTTTAATGTAAATATTATTATCAACAATACCTCTCTTGAAACTCTAATCAAGAAAGTATCTACCAAGTCTTGAATACCATACTCTAGGGGCTTGATTTAATCCATACAATGTTTTCTTCAGTCTATAGACATAGTCCTTATTTTTGACAAAGAGAAACCTTCAGGTTTCTCTATATACACTTTTTCGAAATCTCCATTGAGAAATGTAGACTTTACATCCATCTTATATATCTTAAAAATATTGAAACCAATTGATGTGAAAAATAGTCTTATGGATTCCAGCATTTCCATAGGTATAAAATTTTCTTCAAAGTTAACACCTTCTACTTGAGAATAGCCTTTACATACTAGCCTTGCTTTGTTTCTTGTGACCTAACTATCTTCATTCAATTTATTCCTAAGAACCCATTTGGTTACAATGATATTCTTGTCCTTAGGTCTAGGAATAAGTTTCCAAGTCTCATTTTTCTCAATCTGGTTGAGCTCTCCTTCCATAGCATTCACCTAATGCTTATCACTTTTGGCTTCTGAAAAAGTTTTTGGTTCTATCTTTGAAAATAGTGAGAAGTGTATTTGACTTTATGCATGATTTTTTTGAACAAATCTATAAGGTTCCTTTATATTTTCCCTTTCTTATTCTTCTTGACTTTCTTCTTCTTCTACTACTACTACTTCTTCTTCTTCTGATGTTCTTTCTTCTTCCTTTAGGTCAAGTTCCTCTACATAAACTCTTGATTATGTGCTAACCTTCTTAGATTTTGTCTCATCCACTATCACATGTTTACTCTCCATAATCTTCTGTAGTCTCTTGTTGTAGTGTCTATATGCACAACTAACTAAAGAATATCCAAGGAATATGCCTTCATCAACCCTTAAATTAAATTTTCCTAGATCCTCTTCATCTATCTTGATGAAACACATGATTTTAAACACTCTAAAGTGTTCCACTAAAGTTGTTCTACCTTTTCATGGTTTATAGGGGGTCTTATTATTGTTTATTCTAATTTGACCTTTATTTAGAATTTGTACTACTATGTTTACAACCTCTTTCCAAAATCTATTAGGATATTTGGACTCATTTAAAATTGTCTTGGCCATTTCCTAAATAGTCCTATTCTTCCTTTCTACCATACCATTCTATTGTAGTGTTTATGCAGCTGAAAACTATGTTTTGATTTCATGTTCCATAGAAAAGTTATCAAACTAATTTAACCAAAATTCTCCTTCTCTATCAGATATTAGACACTTGATTTTTAAGTCCATCTCATTCTCAACTAGAACCTTGAATGCCTTGAAATTATCTAGAGCCTTAGATTTCTCCTTCAAGAAAGAAACCCAAGTCATTCTAGTGTAATCATCAATAAGAAGCATGAAGTAACTTTCACTTTGAATACTTTGAGTTCTAGTTAGACCATATAGATCTATAGGATTCAACTCTAATTGTCTTTTAGTTTAATATTATTTTGTATTGAGCCTTCTTCTTGTCTATTTTCCATGTAGTTATGCATTACATAGGGTGTTTATAGGCTTAGTGATCTTACGAGTGTTCTTTGACTGATTTCTTTGTACTTATATTTACTAAGATGTTAAATTTTATATGTCCCATTATTATATGCCAAAGTTATATCTCATCCAATTGACTCATACAACACCTATATTTCTTGATATCATTCAAAACATAAAAATTATTTATAGTCCTGACAATACCTGCTACCAAACTTTTGAACTTGATTTTCTTATTTCACATCTATTAGCATGAAAATTTATACTATATCCCTGATTGCACATTTGACTAAAAATCAACATATTATGCTTTAGTCCTTTTATATATAACACATTCTCAGTTTTAGTTTTCCCATTGCCAAGACTTAGTATTACCTTAAAAATAATATTAGTTGTTGTGATGTCTCCAAACTTGACTATACCTTCAATAATCTTCTTCAAAGACATAAATTTATTATTGTCACTTGTCATATGGATTGAACAACCATTATCAATATACCATTTCAAACTCTCATCTTGAATGTCAAAAGAAGTTTGTGCTATAATGGATTCTTCTTCCTTTAGACTATCATTTTCTATCTCCTTTTTTAGTATTTTTAAAGGTTATGACTTCTTATCAACCTAAATATAAACCTTATTATTTTGACTAGGGGGTTTTGCATAACCCAATCTATAGAATCTTGAAATATTTTCAATTATATTATAGTTTTAACAAATCACACTATTTATATTGATTTTCTACCTTTGGACAAATAAATTTGAAAATATTTTTAAAAATCCATGATTACTCATATCACTCCTCCATGCATGATTATTTCTACCATTTGATATATAATCTATAGCTCTAAGTCCAAATTGATTACAAGAAAAATAGTACCCATAAAATAAACTCATGTACTTCATTACATTTTATTTCTTTATAGGAAATAATCTATGAAGATTTTTTAAAGGCAAACTGACACTTTTGTTATCTTTGAGAGGAGTGATAATGTTCTCAACTTGTCTTGATGTTTTACTGTCATTCACAATTTTAGATTTATTGAGAGCATCAACATATGTCTTTGGCTTTTTGGTATTCTGCTCTTCCTTGCTACTCTTCTAGTCATCTGTGTATCTAAGACCTTTTTTGACAAGATGTGACCTTTGAATATTCATTATGTCACCAAGAATTCCATTGTTCTTTTCAACCTTTTGATATTTTTTCAATTTGACTATGAACTATTCCAAATCTGACTTCAATGAACCTATCTTAGATTTTTACTCATTGCACTTAACTTCTTTAGACTTCAGACTTGCATTTTATTCTTATAACTAATTGTTGAGATTGTTGATGACTTCCTCAGCTTCCTTAGGTCTCTTAGTTGTCTTAGTTTATAAGATACATATTTATTCTTCATGAATTTTGACTAGAGACTTCAAATTTTGGTTTTTCTTTCTTTGACTCTTTAATTCATTCAAAGCACTAATAAGTTTTCCCTCAAGATCAACCTTGAATTATTCTTCATCCACTTAATCATCCATGAAGACTTACTATTTTGAAATCGTCCCATCTTTAACTTCAATGGCAATGAACAAAGCTTCATCACTTCTATGGTATAAACTCAAGTCATTAGTATTTGAGATATTTTTATCACTGACTTTAGAAGAGCTACTATCTTCTTTAGAATATAGACTCTTTTTGTTATTGAATAACTTTATCTTATAGTCACCTTTTTTGAAAATTTTCTTGCTCTTGTCATACTTGATAGACTTATTATTATCTTCACCGTGTTCTTCATCATGATCATGTTTTTTATTTTTAGGACACTTTGTAGCAAAATGACCAATCTTGCCATAATTGAAACATTCGAATGGTAGCATGAATTTGTACCTACCTAAACCTTTTCTTAGTTTCCTCAAAAATAAGGATTCAAATTTGTCTTCATTAACATCACTGTCACTATCCATTTCAAAATTTTTGATTTGTGTTTTCTTTTCAAATTTAAATGATGCTTCCCTTTTGAAAGATATTCCATCATCAGTCCTCATCTCATAGGTAGTAAGTATTCCATGAAGATCATCCATTTGTAACTAGTCTATGTCTTTTACTTCTTCATCTGCCAACACCTTTGAGTTAAATATTGGGGTTAAAAAATCTTATAACCTTTTGAACAATAGTTTAATCATTAACCTTTTCTCCAATACCTCTAATTATGTTGACTAGCTCATCAACTCTAAGAAGATATGCTATAATATTCTCTTCTTATTTCATCTTTAGACCTTCAAACTATCTTCTATAGGTCTAAAGCTTTACCTATTTTACCTTGTTGTCACCTTCATATATGCAATATAACTTATCCCAAATTGCCTTAGATGATTCACATTGCATCACCTCAATAAAATCAGATTCTACCAATTCACACAATATAGAATTCATAGCCTTTATTATCACTTGCTTTCTTTCCTATAACTTTAGTTGGAGGAGTTTGAGGGATAGGATACCCATCTATAATTGACTACCAAATGTTAAACCTAAGAGGCATCAAATGGGTCTTCATTCTAATGCTCCAAAAGGTGTAATTAGTTTTAGTAAATAAAGGGGCCTAGCTTGTTGAAAACCCTTCTTATACTTGATGAATAGACATTGTGCTTCTTAGGATCTAATTTCTATCTATCAAGCCTGACCTTGAAAGACATGTTCTGATACCAATTATTGGAAGCAAAACCATTGAGAGGGAAAGGTGAATTAGTGAGATCATAAAACTTTCTTCTAATTATATAATTTTCTATTCAACCATCAATATAGAATCCATAGAGCAATCAAATCACAACATAAAACATACAGACATAACACATGATATAGGTGGAAAACCCTGAAAGGGAAGAAAATCCACATTGATCACTATATGCACTACATGTTCTAAATCATATAAGCATTGAATTAAGAATATTGATGAGCACCCACTCAATGTGAGGCACCAACCCCAAATAATCAAGCAATAACTTGACAAAAAGATTCAACAAGCACCCACTTGCTAAGAAACACCAACTCCTTGATTTGTAAACACCAATCTATAGGATGCTTCAACCCTCTTTGCCAAGCACCACCTCAGCTACTTCAAATCATCCACCTTTATTAGTTTATTCTATTAAAAAGTGATGGTACAATTCTACTCTATCCACTTATCAATATTAGATTCATTTCATTATTTGTATACTCATCACTCTCAGACTCATTCTATTTTTTTTATGCTCTCTTTTTCTACTCAATCAAATAGACACATTAGGCTCTCTTTCTCTGCCCTTTATTTCAAAAGACTCTATCATTTCTACCTCCTCTACTCATCTATTTTAGCTAATTATATATACTCTAGGGTTCATATTCATATGAATCATTTGATGATTTCATACTCACACTTATTTGACCATCTATTCCTCAATGGACATTTGTTCTATTTCATAATGAATTACTTTCTCTATTTTCCATATATCCAAAAGATAATTTGATCTTGCTTATATTATGCAAGATGTTGGCCAACAACCTCTTAAAAGTCAACCAAACAAAACTCTGTAGTCAACTATATAATGAGTTATTCTATTTTTGAAAACATAATCCCCTTTAGCTTATGTAAAAGCTTACTCACATAGGACATCTTAAGTAAAATGAAGCTATGATAGATGAATTAATCATTATAAAACATTTAATATCAGCCTAATAAATTTTGTAGTAGTCTTGATACAATTTATAACAAGCTTGATGCCATTTGTATCACCCCTGATATAGTCTATAGTAACCCCGATATAGTTCATAGAAAATCTAATGTAATGTGTAACAAATATGATGCAATCCATATCAAACCTAATTCATCTTGTATCATGTTTGATACAATCTATAGCATGCCTAATGTAGTCTATAACATGATAGATATAATTTGTAGCATGCTTGATATAGTCTGTAACATGCTTGATGTAGTCTTTAGCATAGTTGATGTAATATGTAGCATGATTGATACAGTCTATGGATTTTCATAGAAATCTCTTGACATCAATGACCATATTCTTTACTGAATAGCAAACCGTTTAACATCAATGAAAACATGTCAACACTTGCTAGTTGTCAAGGGAATTTGGGTAAAAAAATAAAGTTTTATGCATCTTGAAAGTGTATTGAGACCTTTTCTATGCTTATGCATTTCCTCAGGGGCCCTATATGGAAATTGACATGCCTATTTTATGTTTTAGGTCCAAACAGACCCCTAGTCTCAAGATTGTCCCTTATCAATGGAGTGTGTAAGGTTTGAGATAAAATAATGAGTATGCCTACTAGCTATATGGCCTTGGGGTGACCATGGATGTCTTGGTCCACTCATGACCATCTTATGTACAATTTTTAAAGTGTAATTATGCCTCTAGAGGCCTCAAAACTCGATCTCTCTCATGACTGGTTGGGTCTGCCTATGTGTATCTTAGGCCTGCTTACTCATTTGAATATGCAATGCTTTATTGATCTCAACAATAAATTTTGAATAGGATAAACACCAATTCATCATTCAGCCTATCAGTCTATGTATCTCCTCTAAGTGTTGAGGTGTTGCTTTTAGGTCTATCAATGCAAAAGAAACTCTCGAGCCTATTTAGGCCTTCTAGGTCTTTATCATGAGATGCCACTATTGATTTCAAGATCACTATTTGGTGAAGTTAAAGTAACTTCTCCCATTTAAAAACTATTATTTCATACCTCAAATACCTCTCACACCTTATTTTGTTGAAGATGGTTCTTTAACATGGATTGAGCAAGCTATAGGAGATTTCTTGAGTATGCATAAGGTACCTTGATTGCATATTTTATGTTCTAAACCTTTCCTTCATACTGATGATTTCATTAGTGATTATATAATTTTTTTTGACAATCCAAATCAGGCTCAAAGCATTTCTCACACATATGTTTCTCTCTTTCCTTAGGCTTGAAGATGTAATGATCCTTCAAATAGGCATGTAAGTGAATTCTCCCCATGACCATTGAGTTATTAGGAATCCTAACATTGTGAGACCTTATATAAACCTTGTTAGGGTTATGTGGGTGGTGTGTTCATCTTTTGAGACTATATAGAGTATGTAAATATTCACTGGTCACATTGAAGTATCCATCCAATGAGTCAAACCTATAACTTGAAGAAATATGGAGATCCCTACATTTGCATACACTAGGTGAATTGGCATGATATCACTAGAGGACCTCTTAGACCCTTTGTAAGCTCATACAACATTTATTTTTTAACAAAACGTTCATAGTGGTAATAAGATTACCTAGAAGGCAAGGTGGTGGGGTTTAGATCCTTCTCTAAGTAGTTAACCTTCTTAGCATTTCTTCATAAAGAATAGGAGCATGACCCAAAGACCAATTCCATTAATCTCAATCCCATTAGGGTCCTCATACTTGGTGAAAATATCAAGAGCTATCTCTCCATATTCTATACAAAACAAACATTCACACATGACCCTTGTAAATTTGCCAAAGGATCTGATGAAGTGGAATCAGAATATTTTTCTATTTTTGACCCTGTGAAACCTATTTTAGTGTTGAAAAGGTCTGAGGGAGGTGGGGAGTCACTTTTCATATGTTTACTCTTGAAGATGACCATATAAATGATCAAAAGTACCCCTTTTAGCTTGGTTTTTCCTTCTTTGAGCATTGAAAGGTTTGCAAGTTTTGACTATTTTCTGACTTGCTCTGACATTAGGAATGTTAGCAAACCTTTTTTCATGCTTTACAAGTACCACTTGCGCATGCAACACTTTATATTTATCTTTCTTAAGAAGCAATTTCAAGTGTAGAGAAAGCTAGTGAAACTAGATGACCTCATGGAGTTGACATTTCATTTGACCAAGACCCTACAAGACATATATGGACTTTAGTTCAACCCCTCTAATAGCTTGTGCAAGAAAGAAGCTTTGAAAAGACCCCCATTTGCCACAATAGAAACCTTAACATCTCCAAAAACCCTTAATTTATGCTTTAAAAACCTTAATTTCTCCGAGGTGACTAGAAATGGGTTCAAATTCAGGATTTAGCAATGCAAATGTATAGATGAGCTATGAAAACCAATAGACAATTTTTGGAAAATGAGAACATGAAATAAACTTGTATTCATAAAGGTCAAAATGTTGTCACATTTTAATCACAAGAACTACTTCTATATTTTTTAACCCTAAATCTATACATCTAAATTTAAGGTTAAACACTTAGACAAAAATGAAACACGTATATTCAATATAACCTATATATAGGAATACTTATATTCAATCCAACATATATATACATTGGCTTTTTTTTCCATGCTAAATTTTATTAGTTTCATCTTCGTGACTGATAACTATTGAAAAGCAGCCCTTCAAATTTGATCACAAATTGTCGTCACAACAAACGTAACAACCTTAAACGTGAAAAAAATGCGTTATATACTTCGTTAGGAGCTCCAATTTGGCAATCAGAATTTTTTCTTTGGCAGATATTTTATAAACAGCCAGCAAGGATAATAAAACCACACGCGAAAGGCAATGAGATTCGAACCTTGGACGTTTTCTGCAACAACGATGACTGCAATTCTGAGAGCAAACACGCCCGTCCTCGCAATGATAATGGGAGCAACGGTTTTGATAGCGGCAACAGGAACAGGCGGCGTGATGACACAGCAGTCAGGCATGGGCTGTACCGATCCCATCCTCAGCCTCTCGCCATGCCTATCCTACATGTTGGGACCAGCCAAGCCTTTCCGGCCAAGCATCAATTGCTGCACGGTTCTTGCTACAGTCATCACCAGCGACGCAGCGTGCCTGTGCCAGCTTTTCGCCAGCAACGATTTCCTGGGCTTTCCAATTAATCAAACAATCGCACTTTCGCTCCCCGCCGCGTGCAATCTCCTCTTTCCTCGTCAAATTGCCCAGTGCGCAAGTATAGAGTTCTTTCTCTGCATTCTTTGCTTTTCAAAGTTTCAAGATTCGAACCCTTGACCTTTAGAATTTAAAATGAAAGTAGAAGTGGTGCAAGATGAATTGGCGATGTGTAATCTTTAGGTTTTGATTTGGTGCAGGTGTTTTTCCTTCACCAAGCGTCAGTGCTGTTGATGTGCCTGGTATGGTCGAATCTTTACTGCGTTTTACATTTTTAGCATCTTCTCATAACTTGTTTTGAGCGAGGTCTTTTAGGTTCTTGAAGTTGAACATTTCGCTGAATTATTTTTATCTTATCCCAAGAATCTTTACTTCCTTTTACCTTCCTTGCATCTTTTGAAATCTTTATTTTTAGTGGAGTCGGCTGAGTTCTTTTATTTTAGGAAAAGTATCCACACCCTGAACAGAAAACAGACCAGCCTTCGTAGGTCATTATTAGAATCCGTAAAGCGTTCGGGTATCCATACGGGAGGTCCTTAATCCCAGTTGGTTGATGAAAATTTAGAAATAAGTTTTTCTCTGCCAGACTCTTCAAATTGTTGGTTGATAACTCAATTGTTTTTCTCAAGTGGTAGAGATCGTAGGTTCAAGTCCTTAGCTGCTTCCATCTATTTCACTTGGTTTGCATCTCTTCAAAAAATGTTTTGACGCAGACGAAGACATCTTATAATCGATTCTTTATGGAAAGAAGAATATGACAGGCTAATGAAAGATCCGAAGCATGTACATGGAAGTTTCCAAATTACAGACCTCCTTAGTTGATGAAACTTTGGCAGAGTGATACGAATACCTATGTAAGGTCCTAGGTTAGAGTCTTGACTTATTAATGCGAATTCAATACATTAATTAATACCAATACCATTCTTCAATCACAGGATGCATCAGACTACATATTTCATGATTAATTGTTGTCTTGTTGAATTTTCAATTGTCTTTATATATAACTGCTCTTTTTTGTATGTAATGCAGAGAATGCACCTACGCCCATGTTTAGAGGTAGACTACCACTTCCATGCTGCTTAATGCTAAATTTGATTTTCTTTTTTAAACCTATTATTGATGTGTAGACGTAATGATTTGTTGCCTTTGGTTTCAGAATCGCATCCCGACTCTCGCCGGCGTCGTCCGCCTTCCCCACATCACTTGCGTCCACCGCCCCCCCCGCCTCGCCGGCATCACTCGTTTCCACCTTTCCCACCATTCCCACCATTGCCAAATGTTCCTGCGGGATCTCCTGATGTGCAGAATTCCCCCACTTCCAGAGATATGAAGAACGCCAGTGTTCTTGCCACACACACTCTATTCGGGATTTTTTGGGGATCAATTTTTACCGGAATTTTAACTGTTGGGAGTTTTCTTTGAAGTTACTTAGTGAATCCCTGCATTTGGGTTATTTAGCAGAAGATTTGGAGGAGTTTTTTTCGGAGACTAAGAAGTTAGTTTTAGTAGAGTGTATAGCTGTGTGTCCAGTGCTGGGAAGGAGTGAGTGAAATCTTGATTCAGTGTTATCATCCTTCAGTCCAAGTGAAGAGAGATTACTCTAATATTTAATGCATAAATTCGTCGCTACTTTACTCTAGTATTGTTGTTTTTAATATGATGTATTGTTATATTTTTCTTATTATTGTTGTGGGCAAAAATATTGCGTTGTCCGTTGTTACTACTATGCATTTCTATTCCCTGCTTGACTATGTAAGTGGAAATATATTGTGAATTTTTACTTGTATGGCTACTTTGCAGGGTATAAATGTATTGGGAATATTTACTTAGGCACCTACTTAGAATTCTTACTCACGCAATCAAACAAACAGTGTAAGCTCTAGAATTGTCATGTTGCTGTTAGAAATTTTGGTTAATAATTGTTAGTTGGTCGTTAGGAGACGGGCTATCATTGCACCATGTTATAATAATACTTCCATGTTATCTTGGAATATAATAATATGTTGAGACAATTCAATGACATCAATGTTATACTATGTATGGTCAACATGTGATCAACGATTTAGAAATGAAATATGTTGTAGTATGATCGAATAAATGTTGTGTTGGTTATCTTGTAATGTGTTTATTGTGTGTTTATGTGTCTATGAAAGGATGGATATTTATTTATATTATTAGTGATATTAAATCAAATCAGTAATTTTAGGTCTATGCTTGAATTTTAATTGTTGGAGGGTTTTAGCATTATATTTGCAACAGTTTTATGGGAGACACTAGATATGTGCATTTTTGAGGATTAAGAGTACATTCTTACATAATTCTTCCTTTAGGTGTAATATGTTTTTTTGGTATGTTTTCCATAAATGTTGATGTTTATGTATTTAAGAAATGGTTTTGGGTTGTTAATGCTATCAATCTTACAGTATATATGGTATGGTGAACATGCAATCAAAGATATAGAAATGATGAAAGGTATAATATAATATGTTTGAATAAATGTTATTTTGTTTATATGTTTCTCCACAACATAGATATGATGTTTGTCTCTCGATAAATATTTGAGTGTCGAGAAATTTTATTGGAAATAATTTTATTTTTTTAATTAACGGGTTTACAAGATTATTTGAAATATATGTGGGGTTTTTTTGGTTTCGTATTTGGATTATTAATGCGATTTGGTACTTCTATTTTGTCAATCCAATAATTTTATATTCTTATTTATAAAATAATATGATATGTCATCATTTTGGTTAAGATTGATCTTAGTCTTGATCGATAGTGTCTAAGTGATATTAGCCAAGCACAAGCCTTTAAAAAAATTATTCAGAATTTTATCCTCTATCATTAATCATATTACATCTAATGGTCCAAAATTTAATGTATAATTTATTTACATTATTTTATTTGATGGTATGTCATCCATTTGTTAGTCCAAACGCCAAGTGAGCTTAGGATTGCAAACATCAGGGTCAATTAGTCAAGAAGAAAGATTGAAGAATAAATAAAATGTAAAAATATATCTTATGATGACTTTGACACTATTGATATTAGATAATCAACAATGTGCATTTGATGTCACTCAAGACAAACACTTGTCTTTTATCACACACAAACATGCTCAGACTTTTAACCTTAATCATTGGTCTTTTGAAATCTTTGAAACTTAAATTTTGTTGCAATTAATACCTACCAATATTATTTAAAAAAATATTAGTGATTGTATATACACGAAATCACAAATTATGTAATATGAGGATGTGATATATTTAATTATGTGATCTATTCAATATCCAACAAATTTTGAATAACCAAATATTTAAATACATGTTGCATTTAATTTTTAACTCATGAAAGAAAATTGAAATACCCCATTTGACATTGGATTTCTTGGTAGTGGTGTTGGTAGATAGTTAGAAATAGTTATTTTAAAAATTATGTGGAAGGCTTTCATACAATCCTGGAATTTTTTATATAAATAAAACCTCTATATTAAAAAATCAATAAGTGCCACATATAGGATAAGATGAAGCTTAAAAATTAAAAAAATAATCAAATTTTATTTTCTCTCCTTTAATTCTATCTTTCAATAGTGATATTGATTATATTTCTTTAATTATTTTTCATGGGGATGGTTTTTACACTTCATTTTCAAATTATCTTAAAGTATTTATAATTTTATTCTTTGAAATATACATACTGATTTTTAAATTTCAAATTTTCAGATATAGCCTATGACATATTGAGATTACTATTTAGGAATCAAAATCATAATCTAAAGTTGAACACTTCTAATTCCATGCATCTAATTTTCATATCAGCCCTTTTGTAAAATTGTTAATACTGGGTAAGCTTAAAGACTAAGAAAATCCATTTCATTATTTAGTTTAGAATGATATTTTAATGTTTAAATTTTGTCTTACTTAAAATTCAATAATTGTAGATGCATTATGTTTGAGATGAAGAGTGATGTACGGGAATCAAACAAGTTCATGAATTCAAATGTGTTTTCATCATTTTGGCTTAGTTTTGGTGTTAGAGGTCTTACAGAGGCCCAAGAAGGGTGTTAGATGTTATTAGGTAGCTTCGTTTGAGTGGTATTGGCCATGGAAGAGTTTCCTACCAAAACACCATTTCAAATATTTGAATGATGTTAGTGTGCATAAAACCATTTTGGTGTAGTGCCAAAGAAATTAATGTTATCAATTATTATTATAGGGGCTCAAGTGAGTCTAAATAGTTTTAGTAAGGTGAGTTACATACATGAGGTAGCATAAATTAAAAATGTGGAATGTAATATCGATGTATGAGAGTTAGTCATCTTAAGAGGTAGTTATCAAGGTAGTTTCTTATGTTTTTAACAAGTTTTGGTGTGTAATAAGTGATAAATACATAGATATAAGTGAGATTAAAAAGTGAGGAGAGTTAGTTATCAGGTAAGATGAGGTAGAGGTACGTAAAAGTTTGATAATGAAGTGCCAACTGTCATGAACTTAGTACTCTATTCATAATGGCAATGTAACTAACATACAAAGGAGAATTAATAAAAAGTGGCATATTTGGAGTTTATATGCCTCTATACCATTGTCTTTATGTTGTTTTAGTGACTAAAAATTATTGAAATAAAGGCCTTATATCTTGTAGACACAATATGAATATTGAAATCTGGTTGTGACAAGATTGTGTTTTAGATTCCTCTACATGGTTATCTCAGAACAAAAACAAATTACCAAAGAAGGAACTCTCTCAAGATTATGTTGTGTGTATTCACATACCATTTAGGAATGGAATCATTATTTTTTATGTATATATAAACTATGTTAATTTATTTAATATTGAGAGTTCAATTTCCTAAAATTGTAAGTGTTTTGCCTTCAAAACACAATTAAGATATCCTGGTGTTTGATCTCCATTGTCAGTGTGAAATGGGTTTTAGGTTGGTGAATGGTAGATATGATGGAGTAAATCATTATTAAGGAGTTAAAACGTTGAAGATACGTACTTAATACATCAGGTGAGTTATTATGCACATAATTCCTATGTTTTCTTATGATTAATTATATGTACAAACAAAACAATGTCAAACTCATGCTTGGAATCAGATGAGGGATTGATCAAGAAGATATAGTAATTATCAAAGATTAATATAGGTTAATTAAATGTTATTTAGGTCTCAAGGAGTTTTTAAAACAAGAAATAATCTGGTAAGGCATTTTAAAAAGCTCTCAGGTCTATGCAGGACCTAGAAACCCTTTAGGGTTAAAACTTATAAAATGGTATAACCAGAAATGTAAATAGTAAAAATTCAAGAAACTTGGTAGTTATGTGGGTGATGGTATAAATAAATATATTTTATAAGTTTTAGAGAGGTATGGACACTATCTATATAGTAAACATTAAATGAATTATGGGCCAAGGCAAATTAGGCCTAATAGAGCTAATTGGAGAGCAAGAAGAGATAGAAAAGGGTGAGGGAAAAGGAGTTTGACCATGAAACTTCATGGAGACTTAGGAGAGGATAGAAGGTATTGGTAAACATCCTCAAGTTCTCAATATTTAAAGGTATCAATCTTTATAGAAGGAAAAGAATAGAAAAAGGATACAAGGATAAAGGAAGAGAGGGTAGAGTTGATTAATGAAGTTTAGAGAAAGAATAAGGAGAGGGGTAAAAATGAGATAGGTAATTCTTGATCCAAGAAGCCTATAGGAGGCTCATAGGTGTATCAATGAAGTAAAATTAAAGAGGTCACAATTTAGAAGCATCAAAGGCTTAGAGAGTGGACCTCTAACAGAAGGATAGTGTATAAGAGGGATGAAAGTCAGTGACAAGATGTAAATAATGAGATATAGAGGAAAACGAGTAGTGTATAGAGGTTATAAAGGCAGTGAGGAAGTATTCAAATAATTCTAGTCTATTTGAATGAGAATGATGTCAAACAAGAGAAAGAGTTGATAGATAAGACAAGATGTTGAAGATTCAATAAAAGAATCATTGTGTGCAAGTATCAGAGTTAGATTTGGTAGGGAATGAAAAAGGTTCTATGTATTATTTTTTATTAGAGCCAGGTTTATTGGAGAATGAAAAAGTTTCTCTGCATCAAAGAGTGGTAGTTTTAAACTAAAACAAGTTCATTATCAAAATACTCATAGTAATATAAGTGTTGGTTTAAGAACGATATTGGTATTAATATATGACTCAAAAAACCCACCAAAATCTTAAAATTATTTCCATTTTATAGGATTAAATTAAATATTTAGATTCAATGATGATCCTATGATATACATGACCCATTTCACTAAAAATATCCCTAAGAAAAAATAGAACATTTTATTTTAAGCTAGATCACTTTTAGACTATTACTAATTTAGGCAATCGATAGAATTTCATGTTTAGAAATATGATGTTACATTATGTGTTCACTTGCCCAAATTCATTAAGGGATGTGCTCATAATTATGACCCAAGACTTCAAGCAATAAATAAGAATAATAAACCCATTTGAAATTATAAAATTATGTTATGTATAAGGGATGAATAAATTGACGTCATTTTGGGGATTGTGAGAATTAAGGAATCAAATTTGGGAATCACTTCAATAAACCTATAATGATTTTCTAGTGACTATGTAGTATGTAGTCAATCTATCAAGTTTAGGATCTTGGGTAATATCACTATATATGGAAAAGTACCAACAAGGAATCCTCCCAATGATTTAGAAATATTTGAATTTTGGGTTCAAAATATAATAGTTATGCCATCATTTATTTTTGGATTAGATAGTGATGGTGATAATGTAGTGGGGGACTGTGTACTATAATTGGTATATAGAATCTGATTTGAAAACTATATGGTTTATTAAAAATATTATAAGCACATTGTTGACTCCATCCATATTCAATTAGAGTCAATTTTTAATAAAAGTTCTAATACATAATGATGTAGTACATACTCATGACATTTTCTTATGTGGCACTTTTGGACTTGGCCTGAAAAATATAAGTCTCAAATCAATCCTATGACATTTACCATAAAATTTTGTTTCCAATATGTGATTGGTCATGCAATATAAGGATGTATGATATTTAGAGTTATTATATCCATTTCCTATATTATTTTGTCACCCTATTATATGAATGCATCACATGTAGTTGCATAAATAAAATTTATAAAATTTTAGAAATCCATTCTACTTGGGAATAAAAATTCAATATGTGAATTGATTCATGATGGAAGAATAAACCATGATAATATTTTATGGTGCAAAAGTTAAGCCATTCAAAGTAGATAGTTTTTTCCCTGGCATATATAAGGTAGATGAACAATTTAGATAGATAACGTTTTAATGTTATTGGTAGGAGTTTTATATTTCCTTGTCTTCGTTTCTCTTATGCAAGGTTCACATTTGATAGGAAGGTGTTCCATGTTACTCATAAGATTATAGAGTTTTTTTTAGGATGTAGATTGTCATTATAAGTATCACCCATATATAATACTAAACTCAAAACTCATTTTAAAGAAGTTTTTTGTAATAAAATGTAACAAGAAATGAAACCCTTGTACCAAAATATAGAAAATAAGAACACTTGGGAAGATGTGGTAGAAACCATCAAATAAATAGATGATAAAAATGCCACCACATATTAGTAAATTGTCATTGTAAATAAAAATGTTTCATAGGACACTTGGTAATATGTGGTAGAAACCATAAAACAAATATATTTTGAAAAAGTCACCACATATTAGTAAGTTTTCATTGAAAATCAAAATAATTAACTCCCTAAGAGGTATACCAATTTTTTATGCAATGGTAGATAATCTAAGAGTAGAGGGAAAATATAGTCTTTCTAAATAATGATCAAATGGACGTAAATACTATTTATTTAAATCAGTTAAGGGAAACATAAATGTATTTATTATCCTTACAAAAGGAGATGGATCAAATAAAATATATTATCAAAAATTCTAATTTTATTATAAAAGAGGTTATAATGAATACATAGGTTATACATGTGGGGAGATATAATTGATATTATTGATGGTTTAAGGGAAATGTTAGAATACATGGATTATTTACTAGTCTAGTATGGGGAGTTGAAGTAGGTGATTAAAGATACTAAAATGGAATTGGACTCAAGATGGGAGTTAGAACATAAGTCACTCCATATTTTAATCTTATTATATAAAATAGTTGATATTGATTTGGTATAAGCTTGAAACTTTAGTTGAAAGGATGCAGTTTTAAATGCATCATCAACCAAATGGAAGCCAAATGGAAATATGCAAAGTTGGGAGAGGAATGTAATTTGTCGATCTAGTGAAACTAATTGTTATAGGATATATAAGGGAAAATTAATATTCTTATTTTTCTAGGTTTTCAATATATTTAGAATTATAATTAGTGTTTGATTAAAAAAAGGAGGATTTATTCAAGAAGTTATAGAATTGAAAATAAAAGGCCCATTTTGCTAGTTCACTTGGGAAGGTAGATGATATTGACGAGAAAATATAATCTTTTTTGAAATGCCAATTAACCTTAAAATTAATATTTCAAGATTATTTGAAGGAAAATTCCTCTATCCACTATGAGTTATATTTAAAATTACATATAAGCCACTATAAGTTGGATATAATTGAAATTATTGTAGATAAAGACTGTAACTTATTTCTCAAGCTAATATTATCTGTTGAGACTCCAACTATTACTAGTTTTATTTTTTGTTGAGTCTAGTAGACCTTTGTGACCAATAAAATTTAGGTCATTAAATTATATTATATTTATAACTATCATTAATAGACATTGGTTATCTCCAAATTAGGTGGATACTCCACACTAAGATAAACTAGCATTTATCTTATAATAATAATTCAATTATAGATGTTATAAAATATTATAAATGATAATCATAAATAAACAAAGAATGTAAAATAATTGTGCATAATATTTAAAATAATAAGGATGAAAAATATAACATGAATCATAAAATTAACTAAAGATTTTACCTAGATAGATTTTGTGTGGGAAAAACTCCAGTGGGTGAGGCAAATGCTCTCCCCTTCCATAATGAAATCCAAAAAATGTAAAAGTTAATTTCAAACATGGCCTTGATGGATATATATTTCACTACTAAATTATTAAAATATTATACATGCACAACTAATTTTCAATTTTTAGATACTCATATAAAACCAACATAACTAGAACAATCACTCACAACTAAGAAATAATGAGACAATTTGACCAAGGACCCAAAATTGTAACTTTGCAAATGTGAATCCAACTCCAAGACTTATCAATAAATTATTTGATAACCTATACCTTTAAAATATGTTTTATTTATACCATCTTACCTTATAACTTGTCAAAGAACTCAAACATGAACCATCATAAGGAAGTAGGAATATTTGAAACCGTCCACAATAATGTATATTATCTATGAAGGAAAACCACCTCAACATATATATTGGTGGTTATAAAAATGTTAATTTAGTTATGAAATCATAATATTGGTTTTTGAATCATCACTTATAATTTTTTTGGTTAAACAACCATTGGGGTCATTATGAAACCACCACCTACATAAATTGGTAGTTGTGTCATATATTAAAAACCGTTCAAATTCAAGGGCTTAATTTTATTGAATTCATCATTTTGAGGATGTCTACATCACCTTCATACAAATTCTACCACTACATATTATCTAAACTAATGTTTTTTCATGAATTATCTTATAACTTTATCTTACAAGAATGAGGTACATAAATTGAGTATAGTGGAAATCTCTAGGAAGCACAACTAGTACATTAGGTATATATTTTGGATCACATCTATCCAATTTGAGTATTTTAAGTCCATAAAATATTTATTAAATTTTTAAGTGAGGAAATATCTTCCCCACATATTCTCTATAATACCATTTGGCCTTACCAGGTAGTTGGACATTTAAACCAACTAATCATTACTCTTTTACTCCTCTTATTATTATCCTCTCCTTCTTCTATAGCATCACAAACTCTGATTCCAACTGACTATCAAAATTATGTCTTTACTTGAAAGTAGAAACATCCTTTACTCTTCTTTATTTAACATATAAGAATAAAATAGACATAAGTTCTCAACATTGACATTGGAATAATTATTAATGTAAGGAGATAAGTCAAGTGTAAATGAATTCTTTCCCACTTATTCCAAAATTTGAAATGGAACATACCTAAGACATTTAATATTCTTCTTCTTGCCTTGAAGTTTATCTCTACTCAATTATAACCATACATTGTCTCAAAAAAGTGAAGTACACATAATCCTATGCTAATGAGGGCTTGTTTTTCATGTGACTTGTGACTCATCAAACTTTTCTTGCACATGGAGGTAAATTTGTTAAAATATATCAATGAAATTTTTATATTTGTGGGCCTCTTTCTTCATTTTCCATTTTTAGTTATATGGCTATCTAAAGAGATCATCAAATGCACATGAAGGTAAGTAGTGAGAACAAGTTAAAAAATGATATTTTCTAGTAGAAAAATTTAGCTCCCTATTATAATAATGTTTAATGCACACCAAATTTGTAACCCAAGACTTAGGATGCTTCAGATCTACCCTATCAAGAGTTTTTATTCAAAACTTATATCTTCCCATTTAATCATGGGTGAAAATTGGTAGACCATTTTAACTTGGTATCCATATTCTCATAAAATGTGTCCCAAAACATATAAACAAATATAAAGTCTCGATATGAAATAATAGAAGTAGAAAAAATAAAGTGAAACCCAAACATTAGAAAAACAAAATTTAGGGGCATCACTACTTTTGAGGGTCTTTTTATAAGGAATAAAAATACACATCTTACTAAATGAGTCCAAAACCATAAATAGATAGTCATGACCCTTTATTAACAAAGGCAACTTTCCTTAAAAAAAAAATGAATTAGTAATGGGATATACAAACCCAAATTCATTTTACTAGGATTTATTTTGTTACATAACACATATACTATGATGAACTTAGCAAAAAAAAATTGCATAATAATCCAATAAACATAATTCTAGAAATGTGCAAAAATATTTTTAACACCAAATTTTCCTTCAACTTTCAAATCATGTGTTTCCTTCATTAGTTAAAGTTTTTCCTCATTAGGCATACAAACCTTACCCAAATTGTAGATAAATCCATATTGAATGAAATAATCCTCCTTAGGCTTAAATCATACACCTTAAGACTTATTTTATTGAATAAAAGGCTCCCCAAAATATATATGATGATCATATCACTCTACATAAGACTTGCATAAAAGGCTCAAGAAGAGTTATGGTGCACACCAATGAAAGGAAATGAGATCTAGGTAACATATTAGTTAGTTTATTAGGCACACATTTATTATATTTGATAATTAGATAAAATTATTAAAAACTGTTATAAACTTAAAGTTTATATATTGTTGAAGTTTGATTGAATATTTCAAATATAGAAGAGGTGGGTGATATATGTAGACAATAGTTTCCCTAATCATAATATAGTGTTTCCATTTCTTGATTAATTGATTAAAATCATACATTTTTTTTATCACATGTAAAATAATTTAAAATTTCACCATGGAATAACTATAAATGTTAACATACAAGCTTACCTCTTTTTAGTAGGTCAACACCCATAACATAGTCACTATCATCTATTATACCTCAAAAGGAAGCTACAATCTAGTCAAAGCTAATATCTAAGGATGGATAATTTCTTATTTAACATATCAAATGCATATTGTTACTTCTTAACCCCAATGAAATTCTTAACTCTTTTATCATGGCATGAAAAGGTGTGGATATGGAAAATAAATTCTTGGTGTACTTCTTTGAATACTAGCTTGCTCTTTAGGCATCTCCAGTGACAACTAAATTTAGAATAAAATTATCTAGTTACAACCAAATTTTGTGCTCATTAGGCATCACCAGTAGAAATGTTATGGACTAATGAAATAATTCATTGAACTATTACACTAACTCTCCCATATTATTCTAGTATTTGTTAATAAACATGGCATAATAAGGTTTATATGCAGCCACTTATTTATCTTGAATATCTCTCAAAATAATTAAATCAAACTTCTCACTTGTATTAATAAGCCATTTATCCTGAGAGACACCTACCAAATATATTTTAGAATCAATTTTTAGAATGAAATGATGTATCTCTTTTCATAATTCACGAAATTGTATTCATTATCTATCCTCATGAAGATAAAATCCTAGATATACAAGTAGGATTTGTCAAAAACTACACCACACATATCAAGGGAAAAAAATCCACTATGAATTTGTAAATGAAATGTGAATTAATATAAAAATTAAAATTACATTGTTTGGTCACCTTGATGTGTACACCTTAATCCACCATCCCAAAGAATATGGGCTTGTATGATTTTAATTATCTATTCCAATTTTGTATAATATCTTGTTGCTTATCAAATTTACTTGTGAACAAGTAGCAAAAAGAGATTCCAATTCAATTTTTTTATCATTTAAATTTTAATATGGAAAATCTTGTAAAATTCAATAACTTTTCATCATTTTTCAATCTTGTAAAATTTTATCCTTTTTCATCCCACATTTTTCTTCTTTGCTTTGGTAAATATTCATATGTCACACATCCAAAAACTCTCAAGTGTTCCACAATTGGCTTTGTATCACTTCATGAAACTTTAGGAATCATGCCACACATAATTAATTGGAGAATATATTAAAAAAAATTATATTTATTGCTATAGATTGTTAGAAATATTGTCATTGATGTCAAAGGTCTACCATTGTTGGTGGTAAAGGTCCCATAGCATTTAATGTCTAAAGGCATTTTTAATGTTCGTAGTTTGGCCAAAGTGTGTTGATATTTATTTAATATTAACAAATATATTTTTTTTTATATGAATTCAAAAGAGGACCCATGAAGAAGTCAAATATTCATGAGGTATAGACAAAAGAAGGAAAAGATGTATTTTCCCATGAAGGGTCATCTTTAAGAATTGAAAGAGTCACCAAGTGAAGAGAAAAGAGGAAGGACACATTTTATCATGAAGGGTCACCTTCA
Source organism: Torreya grandis (assembly GCA_037957365.1). NCBI lineage: Eukaryota > Viridiplantae > Streptophyta > Pinopsida > Cupressales > Taxaceae > Torreya > Torreya grandis. Next base: position 354,634 of record JARHVA010001082.1, read on the forward strand.
GAAATTTGAAAAGTCACCAAGATAAAGGAAAAAAAGGAAAGGAAGCATTTTCTCATGAAGGGTCACCATGTGAATTTTCAAATGAAATGATTCGAAGGGTCATGAAAGTTTGGCACCATTTCTATGTGAATTAAAAGGTATCAAAGGGTGAATGACAAAGGTCATTTGAAAAGCTATAAAATGAGGTTTGGAAAGCCATTTGTAATATGGAAGAAAGTGGATGGTTTGTAATTGTTTTATATAAGAAAATAGGAGAGAAGAGAAAGAGATTTTTGAGAGATCTATAATTTTGTTGAGAAAGCAACATTGAGAGATAGTTTTGTTTTATACACAAGAGGGGTTGGTGCTCCTATGGGTTGATTCCCACAAATCTTTGTAAGGGGTTAGTGCTCCTCTGGGTTGGTGCTCACAAATAGTTTTTGTGTTGGTGCTCAACAAAGGGGTTAGTGCTCTTCTAAGTTAGTGTTTGTGAAATTTGTAATTTGAGTTGGTACTCATTCATATACTTTAGATTTTTCTCCATGGCTTTTCCCACATTGGATTTCCATGTAAACATTTGGTCTCTCTCTCTCTCTCTCTCTCTCTCTCTCTCTCTCTCTCTCTCTCTCTCTCTCTCTCTCTCTCTCTCGTGTGGTGGATGTTATTATTTAAATTTTATTGCATATCTTGTATGATTAAGTGGTTAAAGAAAAAAAATTAGATTAAGTAAAATATTTAAAATATATATGATATATTGATTCAACCCCTGTCTTAGTATATTTCATTCTTAACAATTGGTGTTCTTTTGGAAAGAGTTTAATATCTTAGAGGTAGATCAAGGAAATCACGATGGCTGGATCACATGACGGTTTTTATATAAATAAGGTACCTTTGTTTCATGGGATAAATTATGGCATTTGGAGAATAAGGATGAGGACTTACTTGATATCCCTTGGATTCAACATTTTGCAAGCAATGGGGGAGGAATACAAAGAGCCACATAAACTTGTAACTAGTCCAATAGAAAAGAAGGAAAGTGAAAATAATGCTAACAATTTAAATGCTATTTTATGTGGTTTATGTACATTAGAATTTATTAAAGTTATGTAATGAAGATCTACTCATGAGACTTGGGTAAAGCTTGAGAATATTTACAAAGGTGATGGAAAGGTTTAGTAAGGTAAGCTATAGACATTCAAAAGATAGTTTGAAGATGGAAGATGAAGAAAATATAGCAAGTTATCTTTTGTGGGTTGATCAAAATGTTAATCAGATTCAAGACCTTGGAAAAAAGTTAGAAGAATGAGCAGTGGTACAAAATGTTTTTAGATCTTTACCATTGATATATGATGTAAAAGTTTCAGCAATCGAGGAGATGAAAGATCTAACCAAGCTAAAGATGGATGAACTACATGGTATTCTTATGGCATATGAGATGCGGACCAAAAAAAAAGAAACCCTCAAAGAGGGAATCTACTTTCAAGACATCAAAAAAAGAGAAAGCTAAGATTAAAGAATCAACTGATAGCTCTAGTGATGAGGACGATGACAATAGGGTTCTATTCATTCATAAGCTAAAAAAGGGCATAGGTAAATATCAAGGAAAATTTCCATTTAAATGTTTTAAATGTGGTAACATTAGACATTAGGTAGCTAAGTGTCTAGATAAAAATAATGGTGACAATGAATAAGGAAAGTCTACATACAAGATGAAATTCAAAGGCAAATTCAAGAAGGGATTTGAGAAGAAGTGTTTATATTATAAAGATCCTAGCTCAGCCAAAGATAGTGGAGTTAGTGACTCAGATGAAGAATAGTTTCTATTCACAACCATACAAGAAGATGCCTCTGTAAGCAAAAGTAAAAATGATCAAGAAGAAGAACATGATGCCCATTCAATGAAATCAACCACCATTTGCATATTATTCATATTGACCATATTATCTTCTCGATTTGGATGAATAAGACTATATAAATTATTTGTGGAAGGGGTGGGATTATCTTGGTTATATTGGTGATTTGGAAGAGGGTCTTTATAGATGGCCAAATGAGCATTAACTTGATTCAAAGCTTTATATTTAGTATTTGTTTCATGGGCTCTAAAATTAATGTCATATGTGTGTTGGAATTAATGAATGATAGAATCATGGTCAAAATTAGGACCAAGAAGAAAATCCATAGAAAATTTATGAAACTACCTACATGTCTCATAAGAATGACCTCAACTAGTATGAAACAAACAAAATTTATTGGGATCATACCAAGATTTCATAGGATGAGTAGGATCTACTTTTCTTGAGAGAGGCCTAGATAAATGTTTGAGTTATTTAGCTGAGGATAATGTTTTGTGAACATTGATGTTATTAGGTGAAGATAAGTGAGGATTGGCGAGTTATTGAGAATGAGGAGCTGGTTTTGAAGGTTGGTTAGTAACAATAACTTGAATAGTATGAATTGTGTCATAAGATTCCATGACACCAACATTGGTAGCATGACTATTCTTGTTATTGAGTAAAATATGAGGACACATAGAAGGTTGGGGTGGCTTCAATTGATGAATAAGGAAATACTGACATTTATCTTGGTCAATGTCCTCTTCCAAAGAATGTGGAGAGAGAGTGTGAACCTGATATTACAACTTAGGAAAATAACTTTGGCAAAGATATAGAAAAGGTTATCATCGGCCATGTTATGTTCACATTTATTTGACAATGTTTTTAACCTTTTAAAGAAATCTTGGGTAGTTTCATTTCCAAGTTGATTAAAATTGATAAAATGGTCAAGGTATTCTAAAAAAGATCACTAGTTTGGAAATCTTGGCCTAGAGCATTTACTATATCTTTCAAACTAGTAATAAAATGAGATTTAAGTTGGTTGTACGAATGTAAATCATCACCCATAAGATTTTTGTGTAATAGTTTAGTAGTGGCAAAGGTATTTAATTTGACCTAGTCTTTATATAGATATATATATATGTTTTTAGATGAAGACTATGATCATTTGGCCCATTATAGGAAATGGTAGGGATGATACCTCCTATATCAATATTATAAATTTGAGATATAAGAGGATCATTTAGAAGTTGTTTAATTATCTTGTTGATAAGAGGAGGTTAAGGGATAAGATTTCCATGAGAATACCAAAGAAGATGTGGGCAAACATTGTGGCTATGTGTGCCCCACGGCATCTATTGAGGGTGGGTTTGAATATATATAAGGTGGTTTTGTGTTTGTAACATTTGATTTGTATTATGATATTGATAAGTATTCATTTGATTAAGCATTTATAATAAAATTTGATGGGGTTGAGTTACATTGTGGGCATTATTTGAAGCATTATAATTGTAAGTAGTGGCTTGGGTACCACTATGAGTGTTGGTATAAGCTTGAGAAGATTTGTTAGAATGTGAAGCACTAATATCAAAATTTTATTGAGTAGTAAAAGATGGACTAGTGAATGAATGAGAAGAGGAAGCACTAGAAGCATGATTACCATGGGTAGAAAATGATGCACCAATGGAAGAGTTAAGGAGAGTGGGTGTTGGGAAATGCCTATTAGATGTATAACCTACCATGTTAGTGGAGATAATAGCCATGGAGGTAGAAGAAGTTAAAGAAGAAGTCATGGTATGAGGATGGTTCAAAATAAAGGGAAGAGGATGAGAATCAAATAAACTACTATCCCCAAATCCATGTGAGAATGTGGGAGAGGGTGAATGAGGCTCTTCAATTTGACCACTAATCATAAAATGGTAAATGGTATAAGGATCCTTTCCTTAATGTTGAGTAAATTCAAAGATAAAGAAGAGCATTTCAGGGGTATAGTCTAATTTAAGTTGATCTTTAAGTGAGAAGAGAGGGTTATAAAGTGAAGAGGAATGATGAGGGGTCCTATAGTTCATTGTGTGGGTGGTTATATGAAAATTACTCTCATCTAGGAGAGGAGCTCTAATTTACTTATGGGAAACCCTATGCAAGTTGGTAAGACTCATCATATACATTGAATTCAACTCAATGTTGTCTTCAAATAGGAAGTTAGTGATGAATAAAAAGACTAAATAAAGAAAGAGTGATGAGAAATCAAGGAAATAAGAAGAGGCATATAAGAGTACAGAGTTGAATATGTTGACCTATTACTCAAAATAGGGTCTAAAAATTGTATAGAGTTGAATAGGGTCAACCTAATACTAGAAATAGGGGTTGAAAAAATGTATAGAGTTGACAGGGTTGACCTAGTACTAGAAATAGGGGAAAACAAACATTTTGTAAGAGATTACATAAAAAAAATGACTATGTACTGAAACAATAAAAAAAATTGCAAATAATTTTGAAATCAAGAAGTGAAAATAAATACATAACCAATTAGATCAGTGAAGATGATCCAATTGAGGCACACAACACAAAACCTTACACCAACACTAGACAATGAGATTTATTACAATACAACATAAATTTGAGAAAAGAATAAGAAATAAACTTGGAAAATAAATGTTAACTAAGTGGTCATATTTGGTGTTATTATATTATTAGAGTATGATTTTAGATGTGATAGGGAGTTGGCTATAATTAAGGAACTATAAATCACTCTATGGTTGGTTTCATGACATTTAGGTTGAAAGGGATCTATGTTGGAAATCCTAATAGATTAGTATTGGGGCATATCCCCTCACTTCACATACCATAGTGATAAGGGTGTTGGGTTCTTTGGAAATATATACCATTAAACACATATTTATATTTACCCAAAAAACCAAGTTAGTTTCCATCTTGGTGATGAAATCTAAGTAGGTAGGACTTGGGTAGACAATTATTTAAATATGTTTTAAAATAATGTGATTTGGTAGTGTGTGAAATAAAAAATAATAATAGTATAACTAAATGGTATATTAAAAAGCCACCTAATTAGACAATATGAGATATTCTAAGATTATAAGTAACTAAAAGTGAAACGATGAGACAATTAGTAGCATATAAGAGTTAAATCCAACTTTAAATATAGCGTAGTATTAGTTTAGATGATAGTCAATGCAAAAATTATAGAATAAATTTTATAGTGTTGCTACTAGTTTGCTGATATAAAGGTCTATAAAAGAACTATGTCGATAGTGTCAACCTAGTCTTCTAGACATAAGATAGAATACAAAACTAGGATGATAGGGTTGACCTAGTTTACTATACAAGGGTAGTTTTAAAGACTAAAATTTACAAAAAATAGAAGTGTAATGAATAATATATATTATAGAGAAAGATAGAAAGGAACCTTGGTAGGCTATAAGATGTAGAAGAAAGTGAGATTTCTATCGAAGTGTCGTATTTTATGCTTGCAAATTTTGCCAATTGGGTCAACTGGGTTGACATAGTTTTGGAGTTACCTATTTAATGAAACCTATAAAAATAAATATTTTGGTAGTGTCGATATAGTATGTATTATATAAATCTATAAGTGTAATATGCTGATAAGGTCAACCTAGTAACCTATTTTGGTTGTCTAAAAGTGTATTGTGTCGACAGGGTTGACCTATTAGCATGTTCTAGAAGTCTAAAAGTATACTATGTTTATTGGATCGACTTAGTAGCCTATAACTAATGAAAAACTTATATAATTATAATAATGTTTTATTGATGTGATTGTGTGTTAAACCTATGCACATAAGTTAGAACTATACTGACACAATCAACCAAGTATCATAAATATATACAAATAATAGATAAAATGATTTAAAAAAGTGAGATAAAACCTAAAAGCATTAGATTCATATTGGATTTACCAGAATGTATGCCATCATAAACGCATAATGTCTATAAATCAATCCTAAATCACAGAAGATAGATCATACCATATGCTTCTAATTGGAGATACATTAGATAGTTGGGAACATGACCAACATGGAGATATTCTAGACCCAATTAGGGGACCTTTTATAATAATACATGATCTTATGGAGGTTTCCAAAGCCTCTAGTCATGTAAAATCATGAAATAACCCTAATTAAGCCTTATGTTTTCATATTTCACTAAACTAATGACAAGTAAAGTAAATTCTAATCTAGTTCTCACCAAAGCTTATGATACAAAGTGGTGGTTAAAAAAAATAAAATTAAACATACATAGAATAAATATAATCATGTCAATGTATAAATAATCGTAATACATGGAAGAGAAGTGAAAATGCATATCTATCTACTCTTACAAAGGAAGAAAAAATTTAGGAATACTTACCTTTGAATACGAACCCATTGAGCCTCAATCTCTCCCTTGGCCAAGGTGTTTCACAAGAGATTGTTGTGTTATGTAAGGATGAAAATAATAAATCATCTCTAGGGTAAGAAACCTACCAATTCATACAAAAAAACTTTTCCACGGACCACAATCCACACCTCCGAAGAGAGTATGAAACCCCAAGCTTGCTCCTCAAGTATAATGGTGGATAAGTAGATGCGCAATAGATCTTAATTCTTTTCTTCTCCAAATAATGGAAAAATGATCTGGTGTATATAGTTGGATTTAACTCTAAGCATTTTCAAAAGTTTTGGGCAATAGGGTTGACCCAGTCAACCTAGTATAATTATGGTCAATGATTCACCAGGTCACGAGCTAGGTTGGCCAAGAGATAACCTAGACCTTAAGTGAATTTTACCCAAAATAGTATAGGTTTAACCCAATTTACCTAGTAGAGTGAATAATCAAAAGGAGATTAAGGTCATGAAAAGGGGGATGAAAGGTATGAAATGACTGAAGAGTGTGAAATAGAGAAGAATAAGCTTAGAGATATGGTTTTTAGGAGACAAGTGTGTAGATAATAAGTGAAAAAAGGGAGAACAATCTTGCAAAGAATCAATGATCTTCCCACCCATTTCTTGGTGCACCCTTTAAGGCATGCACTCAAAAAGATTGAGACTTGATGGGTTCCTATAAGATAAATATTGTCAGTAAGTGATAAAAGTTTGAAAATATTATGTGTATATAATTCATTCCAAATTTTTCTAGGATAGCTAATTCAATTACCTCTCTAGAATAAAATAACTGAAGTTTTATCTAGTCAAATAATTATGAAGTGGTTTTTTAGGAATTGAAAAAGAGGCTTACTTTAACATCAATGTTAAGATTTTATGACCCCAATAATCAATTTTTAGTAATCAAAAGTGCATATAGGAATAGACTAAGAGGAGTCCTTATATAGGATGGTACATTAGTAGCTTATGAATCAGGGACTATGAAGCCTTGTGAAGTGAGATATGTCTCTCATGACCTATAAATTATAGCAATTATGCATGTTTTACAAGTTTGGCAGCATTACTTGTTGGGAAAACCATTTTAGCTCAAGATAATTAACTTGGGGCTTGAATACATATTTATCCAACCAAATTTGAATTTTCATCAAAGATGTTGGCTAGATTTCTTGTTTGATTACTATTTTGATATCAACTATAACAAAGGAAAGAAAAATAGAGTAGATGACGCCCTAAGTCATATAAGGTACATAACATCCATGGATAATATAAAGAGTAAGTTTAGGGGTCAATTCATCAGATTATCATTAAGAGATGAATTATATGATAAGGCATGAAAACATTTTCTATGAATGCTCAGAATCCTAGATATAAAGGATCTAGATTAGAGAGTGATGGTCATTTGCACTAGAATGGAAGGATGTATGTTCTATATCAAGATAATTTGTGAGTCTTAGTGCTAAAGAAACTACATAATGCCCCATATTCAAGACATCTAGGATTAACCAATGTGATGATAGAGCTTAGACCACTTAAGTTTTGGAAGGAAATCAAGAAATATGTAGTGGATTGTGTGTCACATTGTTTGGAATTTTACTGAGTGAAAACTAAACATATACATCTAGCTGGGTTATTATATCGACATGATCTACCAGTATGGATGTGTTAATTGATCAATATGGACTTTGTCCGAGGTTTATCGATGCCATAAAATAAGCACACTATGATCTTAGTAGTAGTTGATAAACTAGCCAACATGACTCATTTTATATTAGATAATTTGACAGATGATACATCTACTCTAGAAAAGAGGTTTGTTAAGGAAGTGTATAGGTTACATTCATTTATAAATAAGATCATTTCAGATCATGGTCTATAGATGACTTCTAGATTTTAGGTAACTCTGAATTTAGTGTGTATGTTACTAAATTTGAACATTACATATCACCTAGAGACTGATGTTTAAACTAAGAAAGCTAATTGGGTGTTAGAGGACATTCTTTGTATATATTACATGGATAAACAATAAAATTCAAAATATTATCTTCCATTAGTTGAGTTTGCTTAAAATAACTCATACCAATTAGCTTTGAAGATGGCACATTTTGAAACATTATATAAAATAAGGTGTAGGAAACTAATCCATTAGAAAAGGTTGGAAGAGAGGGTAATATTTGGACCTAAGATGCTTTCAGAAATAGAAAATAAATTTATATTAACTAGGAAGTGATTGGTTGAATCCAGTCATAGGTATAAGAGTTATGCTGATCTGAAGAGAATAGATAGTCAGTTTTTTATAGGTGATAAGTGTTTTTCAGATTAAGACATAGAAGATCTCAATTAAATTCGATAATTTAGTGAAACTTTCATCAATATTTATGAGACCATTAGAGGTGTTATAAGTAGTCAATCTTGTAGTGCATATTCTTGCATTGCCACTAGCCCTAGCTCTATTGCATAATGTATTCCATATTTTTTATCTTAAAAAGTATATAACTGATCATATGCATGTGTTAGATTATAATTATTTATAGGTTTTAGATCCTAGGGTGGTCATGGTAGAACCAATTAGATTAATTGATACTTACAAACTCTATTTGTGTAATATAGAGATGTCATAGTTTAAGTTCTTGTGGGACCAATACTCTAAAAATTATACTACTTAGGAAGATTATGATGAGTTTTATAAGAGACTTCTACATTTATTTTCTTATTTTGATATTTCATATTATGTTATATTTTTCCATTTTACAATATTCTTAATTCAAAACTTATGTTTGAATACGTGTCATCAAGATGATGACCAACTTCAGGGGGGACGGATGTTACATCTTAATTATTTATGACGCAAATTTACTTGTTTATCCATAGATATTTAGAACTAGTAATTTGATTTTTTTATTGTTAACTAAGCTATGAGTTATATAATTTTATAGGATAATTGAATATTTATTTGATTGCATGATTGTATTTCTATGAATAGCTATAGTGTATACTATTACATTATTATCATGTTGATTTGTTATTTTAGTAGTATTTATGATATATATATGTCATGATCTTATGGAATACTTATCTACTTTACATGAGATGGAAACATGAGAGAATCATCCCTAATAGTTTGATATAGGGAGAGAATCATTGAAGATGGTGATGTAGATGGAGACATTGGGGATGACAGAGGAATGGCTAGAACCCTGCACACACCATATTAAATAGTACATACTAGATGCATAATAAAATTATTAATGTTAGTTTATTTATGATGATTGGTTACATTTAGAATTATTTATGCATTTTTAACTTAATTTAACAATTGTGAGGATTATTGCATTATGGATGTTATGCATAGGGTTAAATGCATAATGTTGTAGTCTGATTAGATTGATGATTGGTTTAATTGATGTTCAATTTACCATTTTAGATTATAATAATATAAAAGATTTTATATGTATTAATCAAATTTATATTAAAATCTTTATGCTATTATAATTTCTAATTAGATAATAATTAAAGTCGTTGTGATTATTTATTATTTTTATGTAATTATAAGTAAAATAAATAAATAAAACAAATCAAGTTGGAATAAAACAAGGCAAGTTAGAATAAAATAAAATAGTATATTTTTAAGTCTCATTTTAAGGCAAGATAGAGAGAAGAAAAGACTTAGCACTATGGAAAGGTTATATAAAAAATTAGAAAAACAAAATGATAGAAAAATCATAAAATAAATAAAATAAAAAGAAGCAACTTAAAATAGAAAAGAGTAATACTCAAGAAAAATGAATAAATTTTTAAAAGGGCACAACTTTTAGGGAAAGAAGGCAGAGCGTGGAAGTGAAGAGGAGAGGAGTATAAAATAAGAAAAGAGAGCACAAATTTGGTGAATAAAGGAATGAAGTGGAGAAAAGGAAAAAGGTAGGACACATATGGTATTATTTGAAACTTTTAAGGCAGGAAATGTAATTAAACTTTTTTGAATTTCATGTCATAATGGTAATATGTATATTTGTTCATATGCCCATATAAATCACGTGGATGAATGTATTGATAGTATACCAATATTACTATATTAAACCATGATGAGAGTATTTTGGTTTTGGTAAACTGAGTATATTGGTTCCAAATAAAATAATTTAGGGAAAATACCATTCTAATGTAACAATCTAAAAATACATGACAATCTACATAGTGAAATATATAGGGGTACGATAAAATAAATTATTATATTTAAAAACTTTGTGTGAGATTGACATCCAAAAATAGTAAAATACACACACACACACACACACACACACACACACACACACACACACACACACTACATAGGGAACACATGGAAAATGTATATGTAGTAATTTGATCTTGATTCGTAAGCTCTAGGTACAATGATCTGAGTGTATAATCATTTGTATAAATCATTGACCATATATATTACTTGTATAATTAGAAGTTATGAAACATACCTATATAACATCACTATTATTATAAGAATAGTTATTTTGATCATTCTAATTATAACGTCATTGTATAATAGTATAAATATATTATTTTAGAGATGGTCAATCTACCTAAAAATACTAAACATTATGTAACTTCATACCAAGTTATTATTAAATTATAATTTTTGGTATAATCAAATAAATCATTATGGTATTCCACTTATACATAGACATAATCCATATAATCCATATGCATTACCTAATATCTATTGCATGTAAGCCATATATATTGCTTATATTGTTAAGGTGACATATGATGTAATAATATACATTTTGTAAGCTTATATATATAGTGATGTGGGTATACAATGGACTATTAAATTGATAGTGATTCATAAATAATCATATATATCTTATACCATTAGATATAAAGTGAATAGAAGGATTTACATAAGGAAGAGCTTACCATAGTAAACTACAACTTGTATAATGTGCAGTATATTCAGTGCCTTGCTCCATAAAATGAGATTAGATATTCATATAGTTCCTTAGCTCTAATTTGAAAAGTATGAGGAATCAATATGGGTATTACTTAACCACATTTGTTTACCATGATATATAAATAAAATCCCAATTTTATGAAACACAAAATCTTTGTCTTCTTCCCTTTCGAAATAAAGCACATATATAAAAATAGTTATTGTGTACTCTTGAAATATAAGACAAGGTGTGTGTGTGTGTGTGTGTGTGTGTGTGTGTGTGTGTGTGTGTGTGTGTGTGTGTGTGTGTGTGTGTGTGTGTGTGTGTGTGTGTGTGTGTAAATACTATAGAAATTTTTGAAATTATAAAGATCTACCTAATAAGATATACATAATTCCCTGCTACACAATAGTGTATAAAATTATTGACAAGATACATGAGGAATTATAATTGAATTGATACATGCCAAGTGAGCCTATATATTTAGGTATTATGTGTGATTACACTCCAAATTGAATATATATAAGTATGAGTTAACTAGGTATAAGGATTATTTTAAAAACAAAATTCATTGTACCATCTCTACTTAATATGCCATATTTATAAACTTTCCATTCATAATCACATGGGTATTGATGGATAACATAAATCATAAATTAAAACTAAAAATTGATCTATAATTTAGTTCTAAATATATGTTATGATTGTTCCATTAATGGATAGTATACTTATGGACTATGTGTGATATAGATAATTAGTATACTATAGCATAGACCAAAAATACTTACTAATTTTTATTGGTTGTATATTGTACATTATTCCATTTAAAACTTATGAATAATACATATCCTAACTATACTAGTATGTATGAGTGTGTGTATATATATGTAGCAATGCATACGATGATTGCCTATATTTATAGTTCCATTAATGGTTTAAAACCAAGCAATAGACTTATAAAGAATATAAAACTAATTGTACATGTATACAAACCCCTTGAAATATAATAAAATGTTTAAATGAAAGGTTATGTGTTCATGAGAATCATGACTTTCTAATTATGACTGGTTGTTTGTATTGAGTAAATGTGCTCAAGAAAAATGGACTATGATAATATGGGTTGTCATAAAGTGCTTTATATTTGAAAACTAATTACAAGAATTATAAAATTGTAGTTTAATTATATATTATACCCTGTTGGTATTAACTATAATTTTTATTCTTATTATTCATGTGTTAAATAATATAGTGGTGGTTCATTCATACATTTGAGAAACTAAATATATGTATTGTGATTAGTTCTATGGTTAGCTTGTTTTATGACTGCTAGTAGTAAGAAAACTATATGAATCTATTGGTTATATTTATGTTAACCAAATCTCACATTATTGATACTGAGTAAGTAGTGAGATGGACTTTACTATCTTATTAGCATCACCAATACCATATGAAGGCAATCTAACCAACAAATGTCTTTAAAATTGATTGATCATAGAGATCAATGATTATTAAAAACTTTGGCCAAAGTAATGCTATTTAGACATTGTCACTTAATATGTATGATTTACGTGTTTGTGTAATATCATATTAGAATATTTTTTGCTATCGTACACTACATATTTTTATAAATCATATAACACAGAGGTACTAGCTTGTCTCTCTAGATTCTTGCACCATCATTATCTACTCATCCATGAAGGGAGGGCCATTTATTTATGGAGGATTGTGTGACAAATCGATGGTCCATGGTTAGTGTGAAATCACTCAAATGATGTTCTCCCTCCCCAAAATAGTAATTTTTTGGAGATGACACTTGAGATTGCCATAGATACTAGAGTTCAAAGAACTTCTACTTTGTGGAGCCATGTATCTTGTGTATTGTATTGTATTGAAACATTATATGTGATTAAATGAAATTATTTACATATTATACATTGATAATAGTGGTTATATAGTTGTACCATCTATGGATAGATATATGTAGTTACTTTATATATTCAGTTATAATGTGTTTCATATGATGATAATGATCAATGACAGATAGTTGTCACATGTTTATTTTATTTTTTGCATACTTAGAATGTTTTATCTGGATCATTAATTATATTCTTATGGTGTAATATAATGAAAGAACATGTTCTTTAAATTTAGAAAATATAACATATTTCTAAGTATATCCCAATGGGGATATTATATCCATTTTGTAAGCATGATGAATTTAATATGTCAAAGAGGTTAGAATTTTTAAAGTATTTTTGTTCTTCTGAAAATGTTTCCCTCCCTATTCTCCTAACTTTAATATGTTTTCTACTCCATTCAAGTCTTTAAATGATTTTACATTAGTGTAAGAGTTCAAAAAAATACACCATAACATGGAACCTATTTAATACTCAGACTTATTAGAGAGGAAAGAAGAAAGTAAATATTTTTCTAGTTTATAATGAACAACACCACCTAAATTTAGTTATTCTTAATGGCCCATATACATATCTAAGTATTGTTAATAAAAATAATGTTATAACTTTTTTATGATTCGAAAAAATAAAAAATCTATTTTCCTAAGGAAATATTTAAATGTAGATACTGAAAATAAATATTTCTAACATCTTAGTCTTTTAAACTTAAAAAATATCAATTGGGTATGCACCCTTTAGTTTTGGACTTTCATAATTATAAAAGGACCACATTTACCATCTTATTGTGGCTAAATACTCATATCTTAGTCTCATCCATATCATTCTAATGACCTCGGTCTCTTATATTGCACATAAATCTTAAAACTTGTTAAACATTCTTCACTGTCAATTTTAGATCCATACCTAGTTTTTAACCTTCTAGACATTACCAACCAAAGTGAGACACTACCATTGATGGTAGTATCCATATCCTTATCAAATCTCTAGTAGCCAAAAGTCATCAAAATTATAAAATGATGAAAACCTATAGGTCAACTTAATTGTCTTATCAAACTCCACCATGAGATATTTTTAAAAAACATTGGTGTAAATATAACTCTAATCCTTCTCATTCATGATTTAAAAAATACTAAAAAAATACCTACTAGAACTAAATCAATAAACTACATGATTTTTAGGCCCTCCATGAAGTATTGGGTATGTAATTAGTGCCTATTCATATCAGGGTCTTTGGGTAAGCTTGACACTATGAGCCAACTAACACATTTTTAGCAAACTCATGCCAAGGATTAAAAATGTTGAAGATATAAGGTTTGATCAATCATCAGAGAGTTATAACTTATATCCCAAATTTGAATATGTACCAAGGGAAAGGTGATGGGAAACCTAGAATGGTGAAGTTGTTGGCATCTAGATCCAGTCAATATTCCATACTAGACAATTGTGTCACAGTCAGACACTAGCTTTGATGGTAGTGTTTTCAGCCATAAAAGTGCAATTTATAGAATTTTATAACTAATATAGACTATTGAACCTATATATTTTACACCTGATTCTAATCTATATCTGAATGCACATAGTAAATCAAATAAGTACCATTATTTCTAATTTATTACAATAGTTTTCAATACTTTCACTTTACTATTTTTAGTAATATCAGTTGTATAAATTTTAAATATTGTTTATCTTGGTTTTATATTAATTAGTTTGCTATAGATTATTTTATCACCTTGTGTTATAACTACTTATGTATTTTTCATCCCTAGATCTATGCATCTAAATTTAGGGTTAAAAAGTAAATAATAGAAAATTAAACTAATGAATTTTTCAGTTTTCATATATTTATACATAAATGAGCAATCAAAATAAATTTATTAAATTATACAATCATGTCACTAATGGAATAAGATAAACTTGGATAAAATTGGAACACTTATATTCAATCCAACACACATGCACACACACACGTGTGACATCTCATTATAGTCATGTTCTTTTTTTGCGCTGATTTATTTTTCATCTTCATGCTCAATAACCATTTTTACCTTCAGAATTAGCTTGCATAAATATTAAATTAGTGTAAAGTGTCGCATTAATGAATATTATATATAGCCATGTATGCACAAATATTTTGGGTATGTTTGTCTTCTCTTTTTTATTCCTCAAAGGTTACTTATAATCATAGTTTTCACTTAAAACTATTATAATTAAATATTAAATTAGATATTTGTTTTCAATTGTTTTTCTAAGTATAATAAAAAAATACGTATAGTTATTTAATAGGCTAATTAATGATATTTTTTAAACTATTGAATTAGTTGATTGTATATATAAGTTAAACAAGTTTTTGAAAATAATTATCGAAAATGTTTTAGAAAAATATGATAATAAATATGGATTAAGGATAAACGTATCTCTATTTAAAAATAAACTATCATACATATTTTAGTTAAATTTATGTAAAAGATATCTAAAAATATTGTTCTTGATGCTTTCATATTATCTTAGATTTGGAATATAAGTGAAATAAATACCTCAATAATAATGATATTTCTAAATGTCTTTTACTTAAATTCATCTAAAATATATATAATAATTAATAAATAATATTTAATTTATTCTTATAAATTAAAATGCAAATATTTATCCTAATTTTCAATTTAAAATTATAAAAAGGTTGGTTTAATGTATACCCAAAAAAATTAAATGTAGCCCTTCAAATTTTGATCACGATTTATAGTCAGCCTCATATTTTGAAGTTTATAATATTACAACAAACATAATAACCTTAAACAACACAAAGTTTTTGTTTCTTCTCTTGTGGGATCTTAATGAATATTTATTTAATTTACATAACATTATACCATTTCAATGGAAAAATAGGTTATAAAATGATGAAAACTACCACCAACAATAGTGTCTAGATCCTTATCTAGTGTTTAATATCCAAAAGTTATCTAAATTATAAAATGATCAAAACTCATGGGTCGGCATAATTACCTTATTGAACCATACTAAATATATGCTCAAAAAATTTGGTATAAATACAAGCCTAATCCATGCTATTCATCATCTAGAAAATATCAAGAAAGCAAGTTCTAAAGCTAAATCAATCAACTACACAATCACTTTATTCTACCCTAATCATCTCTATTTCTATGTTAAGCATATGAGTAGTCATCTCATAGATTTGAAGCATTCAAAATTTAACCCATGAGTGATATTTGTCAAATTACATACTAGATCATTGCATGCATCTTCATATAGTATATTTCACTTTTGTGTACACACTTTCATACACATAAGGGATAAATACCTAATTTTGAGGCACTCCTTAGAGTATTGTCTATGTAGATAGTGCCCATTAATAGAGAGGTATTTGAGAACGCTCGACACTATGAACCAATTAACATATTTTTCGGCAAACTCATTCCAAGTGTGAAGAGCTAGGATTTGATCAATCAACGAAGTGCGATAACTTGTATCCTTGATCTAAACATACTAGTAGAAAGGTGAAAGAAAACCTAGAACGGTGAAGTTGGTCACATTTAGATGCAATCATTATTCCATACAAGACACTCACATTATAATTAGACACTAACATCTATGGTAGTATTTAGATATGATGGTAGTGTCTACAGCCACATAAGTACAATTTATAAAATTTGACAACTGATCAAGAATATTGAACATGTATATTTTACCCCTGATTCTAATCTAGATCTACTTGCACATAATAGACTAACTAAATACCATCATTTATTATTTATTACAATAATTTTCAACATTTATATTCTATTATTTTTAATAACTTCAATTAAATAAATTCAAATTATTGTTTATCTAAATTTTCTATTAATTAATTTTCTATAAATCAATTTATCACTTTTGTGTTAGAACCACTTCTATATTTCTTAACTCTAGATCTATACTTCTAAATTTAGAATTAAACAGTAACATATGAAAAATTCAATTACCAAATTTTTCACTTCTCTTATATTTATACATGAATAAACATCCAAACAAAATTCCTTAAATTATACAAACATATCACTTTGGAATAGGATAAACGTGGACAAAAATGAAACACTATATAACCTATATATAGGAATACTTATATTCAATCATACATATATATATATATATATATATATATATATATATATATATATTCCAAGCTAATTTTTTATTATTTTCATCTTCATGCCTAATAACTATTGAAAGTCAGCCCTTCAAATTTGATCATGAATCACCGTCACAACAAACGTAACAACCTTAAACGTGGAAAAGATGCGTTATATTATTCTTTTTAGCGTTCTGGTTAGGAGCTCCAATTTGGCAATCAGCATTTGCTCTTTGGCAGATATTTTATAAACAACCAGCAAGGATAATAATACCACAAGCGACAAGAGTATCCTACATGTTGGGACCAACCAAACCTTTCCGGCCAAGTATCAATGGCTGCACGGTTCTTGCTACAGTTATACAGCGTGCCTGTGCGAGCTTTTCGCCAGCAACGATTTCCTGGGCTTTCCAATTAACCAAACAATCGGGCTTTCGCTCCCCGCCGCCTGCAGTCTCCTCTTTCCTCGTCAAATTGGCCAGTGCACAAGTATAGAGTTCTTTCTCTGCATTCTTTGCTTTTCAAAGTTTCGAGATTCGAACCCTTGACCGTTAGAATTTCAAATGAAAGTAGAAGTGGTGCAAGATGAATTGGCGATGTGTAATCTTTAGGTTTTGATCTGGTGCAGGTGTTTTTCCTTCACCAAGCGCCAGTGCTGTTGATGTGCCTGGTATGGTCTTATCTTTACTGCGTTTTACATTTTTGGCATCTTCTCATAACTTGTTTTGAGCGAGGTCTTTTAGGTTCTTGAAGTTGAACATTTCGCTGAATTATTTTTATCTTATCCCAAGAATCTTTACTTCCTTTTACCTTCCTTGCATCTTTTGAAATCTTTATTTTTAGTGGAATCGGCTGAGTTCTTTTATTTTAGGAAAAGTATCCACGTCTTAAACAGAAAACAGAACAGCCTTCGTAGGTCATTATTAGAAAAGAGCAGCAGCCAATTGAACTATTATTTTAGGCTCGAGTCTGGCCGGTCCGTAAGAATCCGTAAAGCGTTCCAGGGTGCATATGGGAGGTCTTTAATCCCAGTTGGTTGATGAAAATTTAGCACTAAGTTTTCTAAAGTAGTAGAGATCGTAGGTTCAAGTCCTTACCTGCTTCAATCTATTTCACTTGGATTGCATCTCTTCATATGAGGGTTCGAGGCAGACGAAGACATCTTATAATCGATTCTTGGATCCCAAACATGTACATGGAAGTTTCCAAGTTACAGATCAACCAAGACTTAATTGATGAAACTTTTGCAGAGTGATACGAATATCTATGTAAGGTCCTAGGTTCGAGTCTTAACTTATTAATGCGAATTCAATACTTTAACACTACCATTGCACCATTCTTCAAGCACAGGATTCATCAGACTGCATATTCCATGATTAATTGTTGTCTTATTAAATTTTCAATTGTCTTTATATTTAACTGCTCTTTTTTGTATGTAATGCAGAGAATGCACCTACGCCCATGTTTAGAGGTAGACTACTAATTCCATGCTGATTAATGCTAAATTTGATTTTCTTTTTGAAACATATTATTGATGTGTAGACGTAATGATTTGTTGCCTTTGGTTTCAGATTCGCCTCCCGATCTCCGGCGTCGCTCGCCTTCCCATTCGCGGCCCCAGCCTCCCCGGCACCCCTCGCGTCCCCCGCCTCCCCGGCATCACTCGTTTCCACCATTCCCACCATTGCCAAATGTCCCTGCATAATAGTTAATAGTTAGAAGTTAGTTTTAGTAGGGTGTATAGCTGTGTGTCCAGTGCTGGGAAGGAGTGAGGGAAACCTCCGATCTTGCAATAAGGCACAGGGTAAAACCAAGAGACTTGATTTAGTATTTTCCTCCATCGGTCCAAACGAACAGAGATTACTCCTCTTATGGCTACTTTGCTTTTCTACTTAATTTTAGTTTATAAAAGCTGCCCACTTTGATTATATTGCTGTTGTCCGTTGTTGCTACTTCGCATTTCTATTCCCTGCATGACTATGTAAGTGGAAATAGATTGTGAATTTTTATTTGTATGGCTACTTTGCAGGGGAATAAATGTAATGAGAAATTTTACTTAGGTACCTGCTTTGAATTTCTACTTGCACAGTTAAGCCGGCACTTGACCATCTGTAAGTCGAAATACAGTTTGAATTATACTCACTTGATGTCCATAACTCACTTGTCAGTACTCACTTGATGTCCATTGAAATGGATATTTACAACTCTGTAAAGGGTAATAGATTGTAAGTACTCAAATATGATTGTTAAATTGTACTTAGAATGCTTACTCACACAATCAGACAAACATTCATTGTAGCATGTTATAATAATACTTCCATGATATCAATGTTATACTATGTATGGTGAACATGTGATTAAATGTTTAGAAATTACAAATGGTGTAAAGTGTTCGAATAAAAGTCATGTTGGTTATTTTGTAATGTATTTATAGTGTATTTATTTTGTAATGTGTTTAGTAATGGATAGATATTTATCTATTTAGTTAGTGATATTAAATCAAAGTAGTAATTTTAGTTCTATGGGTTTTTTTTTTTTTTTAAAGTTATTATTATTATTGTTATTTAGTTATGTGGGAGTTTAGTGTATTTTTTGATAATCAAATTTTACTGTAATTTTAATTGTTGGGGGTTTTCTTTGAAATTATTTCACTGTTATTTAGTAATAGATTTGTAACAAATTTTATGTAAGGCATTGGATATGTGTATTTTTGGAGACTAAATGTACATTCTTACATTTTATTATTTTTGGGCGTAATATATTTTTTATATGTTTTTCACAGATCTTGATGTTTACGTGTTTAATAATAGTTTTGGTCTGTTAACACTATCAATGTTACAGTATGTATAATATGGTGAAGATGCAATCAAAGATTTAGAAATGACAAAAGGGTATAATATAATATACCTGAATAAATATTGTGTTGCTTATATGTTTTTCCACAAAATGAAAATTGATTTTTGTCTCTAGATAAATATTTCAGTGCCAATAAATTTTGTTGGAAATAATTTTGTTTTTTATTTAACAGGTCTACATCTTATTCAGAGTATAAGTGGAGCTTTTTCAGTTTCATTTTAGGATTATTAATGGGATTTGGTTCCTTTATTTTATTAGTCTATCAGTTTTATATTCTTATTTATAAATAAGGTAGTATGTCATCTTTTTGTTTATTATTGATCTTACTCTTGATCGATAGTGTTTAAGTTATATCAGCCAAGCACAAATCTTTAAAGAAATTGTTCAAGATTATATCCTCTATTTTTAATCATGTTACATCTAATGGTCCAAATTTTAATATATAATTTACTTACACTATTTCAAGTGAGCTTAGAGTTTCAAACGTCAGGGTCAATCAGTCTAGAAGAAAGATTGATGAATAAAGAAAAGAGAAAAAAATATGTTGTGGTGATTTTGACACTATTAATATTAGAGAATCAACAATGTGCATTTGATGTCATCCAATACAAAGACTTGTATTTTATCATACATAAAAAATGATCAAACATTTAACCTCAACCATTGATGTTATGAGATATAATGTTTGAAACTTGAATTTTATATTGCAATTAATATCTACTCATATTATTAAAAAATAAGAATTGATTGTATATACATGAAATCACAAATTATGTAATATGAGGATGCGGTATATTTAGTTATGTGATCTATTTAATATCCAAATATTTTTTCATAATGAAATATTTAAATACATGTTGCATTTAATTTTTAACTCATGAAGAAAAATTTAAGTACCCCATATGACATGGGATTTATTGATAGTATTGTTGGTAGATAGTTAGAAAAAGTTGTTTTAAGAATTATATGCAAAGCTTTCATTAAATTTTAATTTTTTAAAATAAATAAAACCTTTATATTAATCAATAACTGTCACATACAGGATAAGTTGAAACATTATATATATATATATATATATATATATATATATATATATATATATATATATATATATATATATAATTAAATTTTATATTTTCTCATTTAATGCTATCTTTTAATAGTGATTTTGATTGTATTTTCTCAATTATTTTTCATGGTGATGGTTTTTACACTTTATTTTCAAATTCTTTTAAATTATTTGTAATTTTATTCTCTAAAACATACATATTAATTTTTAAATTTCCAATTTTAAGATATAAATTTTTAATATTAGAAATCAAAATCACAATCTAAAGTTGAATACTTCAAATTCCATATATTTAGTTTTCATATCATCTCTTTTATCAATTTATTAATACTGAGTAAGCTTAAAGACGTAGAAAATCTATTTCATTATTTAATTTAAAATGATATTTTAATGTTTAAATTTTGTCTTATTTAAAATTTAATAATTTTAAATTCAATAAGTTTGAGATGAAGTGGGGTAGTTGTAAAATAAAACAAGTTCATTCTCAAAATACTTATCCTAATATAAATATTGGTTCATAAAATATATTGGTATTAATATAGGAAAAAAACCCATCAAAATCTTGCAATTATTTCTCTTTTATAAAATTAAATTAAATATTTATTTTCACTGATGATTCCTGTGATATACATGACCCATTCCACCAAAACAAATCCCTTAAAAACATTAAAATATATTATTACTAAATCACTTTAAAACTATTACCAATTTAGGCAATGGATGGAAGTTCATGCTTAGAAATATGATGTTACATTATGTGTTCCCTTACCCAAATTCGTTAAGGAATGTGCTCATAATTATGACCCAAAAAATTGAGGAAGTTCATGATAAAAATGATAAACTCAATTCAAATTAGAAAATTGTGTTATGTATGAGGTAGGAAGAAATTGACGTCATTTTGGGGATCATGAGAATTAAGAAATGAACTTTGGGAACCACTTTGATAAACCTAGAATGATTTTTTGCTGACTATGTAACACGTAGTTAATTTATGAAGTTTGGGTTCTTTTGTAATATCATAACATATAGAAAAGTAAAAACAAGGAATCCTCCCAATGATTTAGAAATATTTAATTTTTAGTATCAAGAAATAATATTTATATTTTCATTTATTTTTGGATTAGATATGTAGTAGAGGACCATGTACTATAAATGGTATATAGAATCTGATTTGAGAAATATATGATTTATTAAATATATTGTAAATACATTGTTGACTCCATCCATATTTAATTAGAGTCAATTTAAAATAAAATTTCTAATACATTATGATATAGTACATACTCGTGATATTTTATTATGTGGTGTTCTTGGACTTGGATTGAAGATAAAAAGTCTCAAATCAATCCTATCGCATTTAGCACAAAAAATTGTTTACAATATGTGATTGGTTATGGAACATAGGGATGTATGATGTTGAGAGTTATTATATCCATTTCATGGATTATTGTTTCACCCCATTTTATGGAAAGAAAGAAAATGAGAGGCTAATGAAAGATCCCAAGAATGTACATGGAAGTTTCTAAGTTACAGACCTACTTGGTTGATGAAACTTTGGTAGAGTGATACAAATACCTACATAAGGTCTTAAGTTTGAGTCTTGACTTATTAATGCAAATTCAATACTTTAACCCTACCATTACACCATTCTTCAAGCATAGGATTCATCACACTGAATATTTCATGATTGATTATTGTCTTGTTGAGTTTTCAATTATTTTTATATTTAAATGATCCTTTCTATATGTAATGCAGAGAATGCACCTATGCCCATGTTTATATTTAAATTCTACTTTTTTATTCCATGTTGTTTATGATCATAGGTTTAAGTCCTTAGTTACTTCCATCTCTTTCACTTGGATTGCCTCTCTTCAAATAAGGGTTGGTTGGTAACTCAATTGTAAAATAATATGCATTCAAAGTAGACAAGGACATCTTATCATCGATTCTTCATGAAAATAAGAAAATGATCAAAATCACAATCTAAAGTTGAACACTTCTAATTCAATGCATCTAGTTTTCATATTAGCCCTTTTGTCAAATTGTTAATACTAGGTACGCTTAAAGACTAAGAAAATCCATTTCATTATTTAGTTTAGAATGGTATTTTAATGTTTAAATTTCATCTCACTTAAAATTTAATAATTGTAGATTCAATATGTTTGGGATGAAGAGGGGTAGATGTAAAATAAAAAAAGTTCATTATCAAAATAATCATCCTAATATATGTATTGGTTGATGAAGGATATTGGTATTAATATATGAACCAAAAAACCCACAAAAATCTTGTAATTATTTCCTTTTTATAAGATAATATTAAATATTTAGATTTAATGATGATTCCCATGATATACATGACCCATTCCATAAATTATCCCTTAGAAACATTACAACATATTATTTTAATCTAGATCACTTTCAAACTATTACTAATTCAAGAATGGAAGGAAGTTCATGTTTCAAAATATAATTTTACATTATGTGTTCCCTTGCCCAAATTATTTAAGTGATGTGCTCATAATTATGACTCAATAATTTGAGCAATAGATAAGAATAATAAACCCTATTCAAATTAGAATATTATGTTATGTATAAGGGAGGAATAAATTTATGTTATTTTGGGGACCATGAGAATGAAGGAATCAAATTTGGGAACCACTTCAATAAACCTAGAATGATTTTCTAGTGACTATGTAGCATGTAGTAAATCTATGATGTTTGGGTTCTTGGGTAATATAATAACATATGGAAAAGTATCAACAAGAAAACATCCTTATGATTTGGAAATATTTAAATTTTAGATTTAAGAAATAATATTTATGTTATAATTTATTTTTGGATTAGATAGTGATAATGTAATGGAAAACAATGTACGATAATTGGTATATAGAATCTGATTTGAAAAGTATATGGTTTATTAAAAATATTATAAGCACATTGTTGACTCCATCCATATTCAATAGAGTCAATTTCAAATAAAATTTCTAATACATTTTGATGTATTACATACTCATGAAATTTTCTTATGTGGCATTTTTAGACTCGGTTTTAAAAATATAAGTCTCAAATCAGTCCTATCATGTTTACCACAAAAATTTGTTTTCAATATGTGATTGGTCATGCAAGATAAGGATATTTGATTTTGAGAGGTATTTTATTCATTTCTTGGATTATTTTTTCACCCCATTATATGAATCCATCACATATAGTTTCATGAATAAAATTATTAAAGTTGTATAAATCCATTCTAGTTAGGAATGAAGCTTCAATAGGTGAATTTATTCTTGATGGAAGATTAAACCATGACAATATTTTTATGGTGAAGAAGTTAAACCATTCAATGTAGAGAGTTTTTTCCCTATAATATATAAGGTAGATGGATAAAATTTTAGTGTTCCTGTTAGGAACTTTTTATTTGTTTGTCTTCCTTTCTCTTATATAGGGTTTGCATTTGATACGAAGGTATTTCATGTTACTCATAAGATAATAGAGTTCTTGTTGTTTTTTAGATGTAGATTGTTATTGTAAGTATAATCCATATGTAATAATGAATTCAAAATCAGTTGCGATGAATTATTTTTTAATAAAATGTAGCATGAAATTAAATCTTTGTATGAAAATATAAAAAATAAGGACACTTGGGAAGATGTGGTAGAAACTGTCAAAAAAATATTTTATGAAAAAGTCACCACATATTAGTAAGTTCTCATGTAAAATGAAATTTTTTTGTAGGACACTTGGAAAGATGTGGAATAAAACATAAAATAAACAACTTCTAAAAAAGTCACCACATATTAGTAAGTTTTCATTGAAAATTAAAATATTTCACTCCTGAAGAAGTATAACAATTTGTTATGAAATGGTCGATAATATCTCCACCAAAAGAATCTAGAGAAATTAAATAAATATATTATAAATCATAATAAGACTAGAGCGAAAATATAATCCTTCTAAATAATGAGAAAATGAACACAAATACTATTTATTTAAATCAAATAATCGAAACATAAGTGCATTTGGTATCCTTACAAAATGAAATGGATGAAATAAAATATATTATTAAAAAGTCCAATTTTATTGTAAAAGAGGTTAGAATGATTGTATAGGTTAGACATGGGGGGAGATATAATTAATATTATTGATGGTTTAATTGAAATGTTAGAATACATGGATTGTTTACTATTATAATATGGGGAGATGAAGTAGGTGATTAAATATACTAAAATGGAATTGGACTCAAGTGGGGACTTAGAACATAAATCACTTGACAATATAAACTTGTTCTACAAAATATTTTATATTGATTCGGTAAAGATTGAAACATTAGCTGAAATAATGTAGTTTTAAATGCATCATCAACCAAATTAAATCCAAATGGAAATATGCAAAGTTGGGAGAGGAATATAATTATTTGATCTAGTGAAACTAGTTGTTATAGGAGATGTAGGGGAAGACTAATATTCTTATTATTCTAGGTTTTCCATATCTTTAGAATGATAAGTAATGTTTTATAAAAAAGGAGAATTTATTTAATAATTTATAGAATTAAAAGTAAAATAAGGACCATTTTTATAGTTGGCCTATGAAGGTAGATGAGATTGAGGGGAAAATAGAAGCTTGTTTGAAATCCCAATTAACCTTACAACTAATATTTGAATATTATTTAAAGGAAAATTCTTCTATCCACTATGAATTATATTTAAAATTACATATAAGCTATTTTAATTTAGATACAATTGAAATTCCTATAGATAAGGATTGTAACTTGTTTCTCAAGCTAATAACATCTATTAAGACTTCAACTATTAGTAGTTTTATTTTGTATTGAATCTAGTGGAGCTTTGTGACTTGTTAAATTTAGGTCATTAAATTATATTATATTTTTAACTTATATTAATAGACATTGGTGATCTATAAATTAAGTGTATACCCCAAACTAAGATTCATTGACATTTATCTTATAGTAATAACTCAATGATAGATGTTGTTATAAACTGTTATAAATGATAATCATAAATAAATATGTGATGGCAACTAAAGGTTAATAATATTTAAATAATATGTAATAAAAATATAACATGAGTCATAATATTAACTCAATATTTAAGCTACAAAAATTTGATGTGGGAAAAACTCTAGTGGGTGAGGCAAATGCACTCCCCTTCCACAATGAAATCCATCAAATTTAAAAGTTATGTTTTCAAACATGGACTTCATGGATAGAGATTTCACTACTAAATTATTCAAATATTTCACATGTAAAATTAATTTCCAAATTTTAGATACTTCAAATAAAACCAACACAACTAGAACAATCCCTCACATCTAGGAAATAATGAGACAATATGACCAAGGACCCAAACTTGTAAATTTACAAATGTGAATCCAACTCTGAGACTTCTCAGTGAATTATTTGATATCCTTTATCTTCAATAGATGTTTTATTTATACCATATCACAATAGAACCTATCAAAGAACTCAAATATGAACCATCATAAGGAAGTGGGAATGTTTAAAACCATCCATAATCCTATTTATTATTTAGGGAGGAAAACCACCTCAGTATATATATTATTGGTTATAAAAATGTCAGGGTAGTTATGAAACCATAGTATTTGTTTTTAAATCATCACCTATAATTTTTATGGTTACACAATAATTGGGGTGGTTATGTAATGACCATCTACACATATTGGTAATTGTGTCATATATGAAAAACTATTCCAATTTAAGGGCTAAAATTTATTGAATTCACAATTTTGAGGATGTATACATAATCTTCATACCAATTTTAAAACTACATATTATGTAAACTATTATTTTAGAATGAATTATCTCATAATTTTGTCTTACAAGAATGAATTACATAAATTAAGTATAGTGGAAATATCTAGCAAGCACAGCTAGTACCCTAGGTCTATATTTTTGATCATATCTATCCAATTTGATCATTTTAAGTCAATAAAATATTTAGAAAATTTGTGACTAAATATCTTCTCCACATATATTCTATTATACCATTTGGCCTTACTAGGTACTTAGACATTTTAACCAACCAATCATTGCTCTTTCACTCCTCTTCTTATTATTCTCTCCTTCTTCTATAGCATTTTATCCTCCTTTTATTCCAACTGATTATAAAAATTAATGTCTTTACTTGAATGTTGAAACATCCGTTCATCTTATTTATTTACCATATAATGTTAAAATAGACATAAATTATCAACATTAACATTAGAATAAATCTTAATATAAGGAGATAAGTCGAGTCTAAATGCATTCTTTCCCACATATTCAAAAAATTCAAATGGACCATACCTAAGACATCTAATATTCTTAGTCTTGCCTTGGAATATCTCTCTACTCAATTATAACCATACATTGTCTCAAACAAGCAAACTATGCTCAATTCTATGTTAATCAGGGATTGCTTTGCATGTGACTTGTGGCTTCTAAAACTTTTATTGCACATGAAGTGGATTTTTTAAGACTTATTAATGAATTTTTAGATTTTTAGACCTCTTGATTCATTTTCCATTTTTATTTATATGGCTATGTAAATAGATCATCAAATGCACACGAAGGTAAGTAGCCAAAATAAGTTCAAAAATGAGTTTTTCTAGTATAAAAATGCACCTCCCTATTATAATAATGTTTAATACACACCAAAAAAGTAACGCAAGCCTTAGTATGCTTCCAATCGTACCCTCTCAATAACTATTCAAATTTTTTGTTCAAAACTTCTATCTTCCCATACATTCATGGGTGAAAATTAATAGACCATATGAACATGGTATCCATATTATCATAAAATGTGACCCAAAACTTATTAAAAAATATTAATTCTCGATCTAAAATATTAAAATAAAGAAAAATAAAGTTAAACCCAAACATTAGAAGGAAAAAATCTTATGGTCATCATTACCTTTGAGGGTCTTTTTACAAGGAATAAGATTACACATATTACTAAATGGGTCCACAAAAATAATGAGATAATCATGCCCCTTTATTAACAAAGGAAAATTTCCTTATAAAAAACCCATGGAAATAATTTCCAATAGATTAAAAAGAATTGGTAATGGGATATAGAAACCCAACATCCTTTTACTAGGATTTCTTTTACTACATAACAAACATCCTATTATGAGCTTAAAAACATAAAATTGCATAATAATCCAATAAACATATCTCTAAAAATGCACAAAAATATTTTTAACACCAAATTTTCCTTCAACTTTTAAATCATGTGTTTCCTACATTAGTTGAACGTTTTCCTCATTAGGCTCACAAAACTTACCCAAATTGTAGATAAACCCATATTAAAGGTAATAATCCTCCTTGGGCTCAAAAAATTCACCTTAGGAATTATTTTATTTAATAAAAGGCTCCCCAAAATATACATCATGATCATATCACTCTACATAAGACTCACATAAAAGGCTCAAGAAGAGTTATGGTGCCCATCACTGAAAGGAAATGAAGTCTAGGTAACATATCAGTTAATTTATTAGGAACACATTTATTATATTTTATAATTAGATAAAATTTTCAAAATATATCATACACTTAAAGTTAATATATTATTAAAGTTTGATTTGAGATTTAAAGAATAGTAGAGGTGGGTGATATCTGTGGATAGTAGTTTTCATACCAATAATATAGTGTTTCCATTTTTATACCAATTGAATAAAAGTATACATTTATTTATCACATGTAAAATAATTTTCAATTTCATGATGAAATAACTATAAATGGTAACATACAAGATTACTTCTTTATAGTCGAACAACCCCCATAACATATTTACTATCATCCATTTACACATCAAAAGGAAGCTCCAAACTATTCAAAGTTAATATCTAAGCATGTATAATCTCTTTTTAACATATCAAATGCATCTTTTTTCTTCTTAACCCAAATAATTTTTTTACCACTTTTGTCAAGGCATGCAAAGGTGTGTCTATGGAAGATAAATTCTTGATGTACTTCCTTGAATATTGAATTGCACCAAAAATATTTTTTTAGTCACATTATAATTATTTTACTCATTCATGATGGACTCTAACTTCATTGTAGCATTCCTCAATTCCCTATCTCATCCCATATTACTTAATAAGATAAGTGATTTTTTTTAGCAAACTTGCATCTATTCTCATTCAAAACTATTTTTGTCTCCATAAAAAATTGTAAAATTCATTTAAATGATCAATATAACCATCAAAATATTTGATAAAAATAATGATATAATCTAAATACAAAATTATAAAGGAAAGAGTAAATGGTATTTTTACATCATTCATCAATTGCATAAAGGTATCCAATGCATTGCATATCCCAATGGGTAGAATCAACCATTCATACAACCCTTACTTATCTTGAGTTATATATTTAAAATTTCCTCTTATTTAATTATCACTTGATGACACCCAAAATTTATAATCAACATTATTAAAATACTTGGCATGTTGAATTTGATTAATAAGATCATTAATATGTGGAAGGGGGTAGCAATTATTAAGGTTTATTTTATTAAGGGATATATATAATCACGATACATTCTCCATTAACCATATATATTAGGTACTAAAATGCTAAGATAACTAAATTTATAATTAATAATATGTATTACACCTTGATTAATTAGATAATGTAACTATTTTTTTGCCTCATTGAAATCCTTCAAGGACTGCCTATACAACCCAAGATTTCTAATAAAATTGTCTAGTAACAACTAAATTTTGTGCTCAATAGGCATCACTGATGGACACCATATGGTCTCATGAAATACTTAATTGAATTATTTCACCAACTCTCCCATATTATTATACTCTTTGTTAATAATCATGAAAAAATAATTTTGATGTGTATCCACTTATTTATCTTGAATATCTCTCAAAATAAGTAAAGCAATCTTCCCACTTACATTAATAAGCCTTCTATCTTGAAAGTCACTTACCAAGTATATTTTAGAATCAGTTTTTTATAATGAAATTATGTATATCATTTCATAATTCACCAAATTTTATTCATTATCTATCCTCATGAAGATATAATTCTAGATATACAAGTAAGATTTGTCAAAAACTACAGCACATAAATCAAGGGAAAAACATTCACTATGATTTTATCAATGAAATGTGAATTAATATAAAATTTAACATTAAATTATTTTTTCAACTTGATGTGTACACCTCAATTCAACCAACCCAAAGAATATGGGCTTGGATGATTTTAATTATCTATCCCAAATGTTTATAATAGCTAGTTGCGTATCAAATTTTCTTGTGAACAAGTAGCAAAAAGAGCTCCCAATTCAAGGTTTTTTTCATTTGAAATTTAATATAGGAATTATTGTAAAATTAAATCCTTGTCATATTTTTAAGTATTGTAAAATTTTATTCTTTTTCATCCCTCTTTTTTTTTCTTTGATTAGGTATATATGCATATGTCACACATCTAAATACTCTCAAGTGTTCAACACTTGGTTCTACCGCTTCATGGATTTTGAGGAATCATGTCATAAATTTTTTTTGGAGAATCTATTAAAAAATATATATATATATTTTATACATATTTAAAACAATATTCATTTGTTTATCCCTTAGCATTTATCATACTTTCTTGACATCTCTTGAATATATCTATTTTTCCTCTCATCTACATAATTTTGTTGTGATGTGTACCTTGATGTAAACTAATTTTTGTTCCCATTATCCTTACTAAAATTTAGGAACTAATTTTAAATGTATTACCCACTTCTATATGTTATTAATATAGTTATATAGTCACCACTTTAATTTTTAACCATGGCCTTGAATTGCTTGAAGATATCAATCACCTCATTTTTATGATTTAATAAGTAGAACCATCTCTTTATAAAATAATCTACGAATGTAATGAAATGTTTAATTTTGGATTAAAAATGGGTTTTCAAGGGATCACACAATAATAATGAATCAGATCGAGTGGAGTATTTTATATTTATGACTTACATATAGGAAAAACATTTATATGATGGTTTCCCATGACAAAACCCTCACAAAATTTATTGGGTTTTTCAATTAGAGAAAATCCTCTTACCATTTATTTATTGTAAATAATATTCAACCCACTAAAGCTAAAATGAACATACCTAAGGTAGAAAAGACTTTATTGATAAATTAAGTCTATTTTCAATCCTACAAATAACTCATCATACATTCTCGAAGGAAACAAATGTTATTTGTCAATTTAACAACATAAATTTACCTATTATTGTAACTTATATCACATATTATGAACTCTCAATTATAAAATTTCACCTTATACACATTTTGTACTAATTGAATAATGCTGATGAGGTTATGCTTCAATGTTATGAAATAATAAACTTCCTAAATTTTCTTCTTGTCACCTTGATTGGTGAAAATGGAGATACTTCCTTTGCCCATAATATGGACCTTGTCCTTATTTACCATTTTAAATTTATATTTGAATTATTCATATATTATATTAAATATATCCTTTCTACTCATGTGTTTATTGTAAAAAATATCTAAATACCATATTTAATTATTTCTTTGCTCATCTATGTTGCAAGTTATAATCAAATTGTCACCCTTTTCATTCTTATCAGTTTCAAATTAATTTTCATTAGAAAAACTTTCATGTCATACTCCTTCCTAAATTCACTTGCATAATGTCCATAATTTTTTCAGTAATAGCATTGGACATTAGATTTATCATACTTTTGTGAAGAATTACCTCTATAAGTGTTGTTACTCTTGTCTCTTCCACTTCCTTGTGATTCGGGATGGATTTGTCTTCATCTTTATTGGATATTTAATAATATAAATATTTTTATACTATTGACTCCTCTCCCCTTTCTTCTCAAATTAAAATTTTATTTGAATTCTTGTTCTTGATAAAAGCTAGTTGTTTTTTTCATCTTATGTTTATGGGTTTTCACTAAACCCATAAACTCATCAAATCTAATTTTTTTTAAGTCCTTGGACTCTTATATTGTAACCATAATAGGATAAACCAATATTGTATGACTCTTGAGGACCTTATTTATTATCTTATGGTCCTCAATAACATAACCATTAGTCTTGATCTAACTGACTATACTCATAGCTCTAGTAAATAAGTCATTAATGAACTTAGATTCCCACATTTTTAGGGTATCTAAATCTCTTCTTAATAGATTTAGCTTAACTAGATTCACCTTATTAACTCCTTGGTATGCATTATAAAAAATATCCCATACTTGTTTTTAATTATTATATGTTTCTATCCTTGGGAAGATTGAATCACCTAATGCCATTTTAATTTAACTTAATGCCTTTACATCCTTATTTGTATTATCCTTCAATATGTTCCTTTGTGCTTGTGTGAATTCATTAAATGCATCCTAATCATATCCATCTATGTTTCCTATTTCAACAAGCTCCCACAACTCATGAGATTAAAATAATCTCTTAATTTTGATAGTTTAAACATTATAGTTTGTCCATCAACCATATGTGGTTATGACCACAAGTTTATACTATTATCATTCATGCTATAATAGGACCAAAACAGAAAGGACATGATACTAATTTTTTATAAATAAATAACTATAAATTTGTAGATGATATTTAATAATTATATAGCACATTTTCCTTATACACTTGAAAAAGTCATACCTTAGTTATTCCTCTCAAGTATTTACCTTTCTTGCTTTTGAAAGTATTACATATGATCTATCTTTATGCCCCTTGGCTTATATCTCTTAGTTAGAATAGTATTATATTAATTACCTATGTTTTCTATCATTCCCAAAATGATTAAAATTTACTTATCTTCCATCTCTAAGTGTTTTCAATCTATCCCTATTTTCCTGCTCCTTGGATACTAATGTCTGTGATAGACACTATCATCGATGTTAGTGTCTTGACTTGATGAAAGTGTCCAGTGCCCTAAAGTCATGTAATTTACAAATGAAATATATCCTAATGGTCACTTAAGTGATTTAATATTATTTATTACTCAAAATGGATTGATATAAATATAATATCAACCCTCATTCATTATTCACCAAACAACCTAGGAAAAGACCAAAGAGACTAGGGAAACTTATTATAATCACTCTGTCAAACATTAAATTGAATAAAACTACCATATATAAATACTAGTTATATGTAAAATACATATATAGGTCTAAATTATTAAAGGAGTATCCCAAAGTCCTAATTTTCCAAGTTACAAGTTATGCCATTATTATACTTGCTTTCCACATATTGTATGATTCGCACATAAGCCAACATGTATGGGAGAATTACATGAGTATGAGGCCTTCTTCTTAATTATTAAATATGTAAGTAGTTCCCTCTAAAAATGGTACATATATGGATCTAAATTATTAAAGGAGTATCCCAATTACAAGTTATGCCATTATTATACTTGCTTTCCACATATTGTATGATTCACACATAAGCCAACATGTATGGGAGAATTACATGAGTATGAGGCCTTATTATACATTATTAAATATGTAAGTATTTCCCTCTAAAAATTTGGTCTATGGGTTCAACTCAAGATCATGTCCCCACTAACCAATTTTTCTCTAAGGCCACAATAAATATGGAGAAGTAGGGTTTTTTCATTTCACAAGGAGCATTAGTGTATGACCCAGATCTAAATGCACCATAGTGAATGTGAAATAAAACCCAAAATAATCCATGTGTTAACATAATTTTCCAATAGTTATTCCTTGTATAATACTTTCATTTAACACAAATAATAGTGTCAATGCAATTATCCTAGGTGATCCTTAGTTTTTAGAGCATTAGAAACATCAGATCCAAAATTTGATGATTATTCCATAATATTCTTCTACCCTACTTTCTACCTGTTCTAGATCCATAACTACATTATCATCAAAACAAGCTAATTAAATCACTTCTTTGTCTTTTTTATATCTAGCATATTTTTTCTTTGTATATATAGACTATCTCAACAAATTAAATTCAGTGGATGTTTATATCTAAGTTTAACATGTAATTGGCTTGATATAGATCTAATTATCACCCTTGTTCCATTTTATTTTAATATACCTCTTTAATTCAAAACTAAGGTTAACTATAAGATCACCTTATATCAATATTTTAGGTTTAAACATTTGGTTAACCCAATCTTTGAATGTTATTCTACTTAAGCATGCCTTGTATGATGCTTATTATTAGATATGTTCAAAAACATGATTAGATATGTACATTATTTTTTTCAATGGCCACAAGATGACAAACCATTCCCAAAAGTGTTCCATATGAATATTTTTTATGAGGCTCAAAATTGGTTTTATAGTTTACTAAAGGTTTCCTTAAACACTTTCTTAAAATTAGAATATGCATTCTTCATGGCTTTCAATATCCTTAAGGTGTCAAAAATTACATTAGAACATGTGCACAATTTAAAACAAAATGATGATGAATTCCTTAAGGATTATACTATTCTATTCAAAAGCATATTATATGAACTAGCATTTAGATCATTAGAATTGGAATTTCAATTTATATTTAGTACAAGCCTTATTTCCCCATTCAATTATAAGACATTGCATGAACAATATTAATAGTTTTCCCATTTATATAATTATTTTCATCGATATGCTTCCTTCATAATTACTCAATCATAGGAGCTTAACATATCTCCCTCCAAATACAAAATATTTATCCCTCACAGAAAATATGGAGATAACTTATCTAAGGAACATTATGCATAATAATGTGGTATTACTAATCTTTATATGACCAATTTTCAAATGATACTTAACATGGGGCCAATCCAAGGACCATATATTATGCAAGAATATCAGAATTAATTACACAAAAAGTATTCACGCCAATAATATTTAATAATTACCTTATACATGGGTGATGCTTACTTTTGGCATTACCATATTGAAACTACACAAGAAGGAACTACTTGAAATGTAAGATGATTAAAATAAATTGGATGAAATATAAAAAATTTAAAAGATAAATAAGGTTGCAAAGTCTCCTTGGTAAACATAACAATATATATTATTTATGGTCTTAATGTAATTCAAATGTGGGTTTGGGTTGTGCCTACCACATTTCCATATGCACATACACTAGGAATTTTTTAGCTATACCAAATAGAATAATAATTTGATCTAAATCAGCAAGGTAATTCCTTTCTTCATGAATATAACTTGATATATATTTCAAATGGTAGCATTAATTCTTATACTACACATGGAAAATGTGCTCAAGAACATGTATGTACCCTTTCAACCTATCTAATCATGATGTAAACAATGTCAAAGATCCAACTAAAGGTTCTAAGGTTCATAATTGGAAGATATCTATGACCATCCATTAGATGGCATCATAGGATGATCTTTCCTATTCAATTTTTTGAAAAATATTTAAAAAAACCAAAAATATTTGAAATTCCAAAAACATTTCTGACACCTACATGTTCTATTAGATCATTGGCATTTATGTGATTATTTAAATGTTTATGGATGGCATACTTAGTTATTCCTACATAAGAATATGTGTCATAACTGAGTATGCCATCCATAATCAACATAAATAATCACATACTCAGTTATTCCTATTTTAGATGTTGATCTTTCCCTCTACTCATGTCACATAGACATTGGGGGCATCGGATTTTGGGATCTTGATACACATAGCTTATATGATTTGATGATCATTCTATATTATCATGTTTGATCTCACATATGTATTTACAAATTCATTTATCCATGATAGTATCTTACACAGGGTACTTGATGTGCTATACACATGACATTTTTTTCCTAACACATTAGATCCATGAAGTACTATGACATGCTTATGTTGGTTACTTAGGTTTTAATTTTTGCACTTATTTGAGTGTTTTAAATTTATAATGTATTTATTATTCAATTATTTAAATACGATTATTTTCTTGTGGCCCTCCTTCCTATCTATAACATCCCCATTAGGATCTACTTAAAAATACATGAACATTTTTAATTAAACACATATATAAAAATAAGTTACCCACAAGAATATAATAGAGATAAAATAAAGTACTCAAGCATAAAAATAGAAATAAATAATATTACATCATTGATCTCTAATATCATGACAACATATCATAATGCTAATATAGAAAGTAATTACATCAATTCAACCATGACTGATAAAAATATACAGTCACCACTATTAATATGAAATAAAAAATAATTACAACTCTTCATGATCATTTTCAATAATAAATACAATATAATACAATGTATAAATAAGATACATGGTTTCCTTAGAGTATAGTTCCTAAAATTCAAGTATATGTAGAAATCTCAACTGTCATCTTGATAAGTAGTACTATTGTGGGGAGGGAGAGCATCATTCGAGCACTTTTTCACACCAACTATAGACCAAAGATCCCCCAAAATAGTCCCATCAGGAAATGACCCTCCTTTTATCGATGATTAGATAGTGATGGCACGTGAATCTAGAAAGACAAACAAGTACCTATGTCTTGTATGATTTCTAAACTAAACTAAACATGCAATGAATCATAGAAAACTTGGTTTATTGAAAGATATCACACATACATGTAAACCATACTCATGAAATGATAATGTATCACTAAACATAATTTGGATAAAAATTTAATAATAGTAATATACAATTGATCTATAGATCAATCAAATTCATACACACCACTTATTTGGACTACCTTCATCTGACATTATAATGATAGTAAGCTAGTGAAGTCTATATCACTCCTTACTCGATGTTAGCAATATAGATTGGTCAAATACAAATTCAACCAAAAGATTTTTATAATGTATATCCAACTAGAAAATACATTATATGACATGTTAAACATAGGATTAACCAAAACACATATTTAATCCATCAACATATGAATGAATCTTACATTATTTTCTATCCCATACTATAAATAATGGCAATAATTCTACCACCCAGATAAATACATAATTAAATACAATGTTCAAATAATATAATTTCTTTCCAATTTAGCTACACCCTATGATAACTCATATTACCATAGTCCAATGCTTTTAAGAATAAATGCTAAGAATCGAAATCAAACTAATGAAGTACTCATAGATACATGGAAACACACATTTGTAATCAATAACTAAAACACCAAGAATTTCATTTTTTTGAAACATAAGAAATCTAGTCTAACATTTGTTTACATTTAAGGGTTTATATGCAATTATTCTTAAACTTATTTATAATTAATTCTCTTAATTCATTTATTACTCCATTTGAAGACTATAACTACAAAGATATACCCCTATGTTTTAATTATTCTAATAAGGAAATTCACCCTAAATTATTTTATAGCATATTCTAATGTTGTTCTTACATCACATTCTTTATATTCTATAATTATATATGATAAACGCTTTGTTGGATTTTCTATCCTCCACGTGTTGTAATTAAAATTTTAAAAGTTTCTTAATATATTAATCTTAAATAGTGCCTATGTTTAAACACATTTCCAATAGGCATCTTATGAGATTATCCCACCATTTACATAAAAAAAGGAGCTATCACCCAAGCTATACAAATTATAAATCTCTATAAGATTTCCCATATTTTAATAAAATGTTTACGATGGAGAGTAATCAAAACTATGCCCTATGTTCTACATCCATCGCAAATATGTAACATATCATTATTTGGAAAATGGATTGTTTCTACCCAACCCATCCTCAAGAATAATTAGGGAAACATAACTATGAGTTGATACACATATCATAAGTATTGACAAATAAACTTATACTTGGTGTTTAATCTATTATACACCATGCTGTGATATCTATATTACTTATTAAATATAAAGTTCCCCTTTTTCATTAAAATGATTATGCTATAGTATTATTTAGATGGGGATATAAATTTTTTGTTTTAAGTAAGTAATTTAACTATATATGGAAATGTTTGACTAATACTATTTTCTCTCATATAGGCATAAATAAATAAACTAATTAGTAAGACCTACCCAAATTCAACCAAGTTTGATTTGTTTACATAATGAATTAAAAAGACAAGCTGGGGATTGAAAACTATGACAATGCCCAACTAAATATAACATATGATTTTTGGTTTTAAAACATACTAATTAAGTAACCACAATATATAAATAACTCCAGAAAATTATTTCCATTGTTCTATTAAGAGTTACTCTAGTGGTTTTGAATTAATTTACACTATTTTTTAACACATAAGGACACCAAAAACTTTACAAGACTAATAATAGTGACATCTAAGCTCTATCAATATTATAACATATTCAACTTGTAAATTACTTAAGATTAGAAGAAATATAGTGATGCTGGAGGGCATGGATTACCAAAATTCCATAGATTAAATAAATTTATCCAAGAGAATGTGTTGATGCTAGATTGCTTAAACTAGTTTGTTGTCATTATAACATCCCAAAAATAAACCTTGGCTCATTTATATCTCACACTGATAATTTTTTTATATTATATAGTTAAATGCTAGAGTTGATGACTCCACACCAAATATTTTGACAACATGAATTAATCCACAATGGTGTCAGACATAATAGATGATAACAATGACTTCCTCATGGTTTAGCCAAGTAGTAGTTAAATTATACAATGATCTACTAAGTTTTTAGAAGGATATAAAAACCATCTTACATCCACTAATAGATCTTATTAAATAAAGCTAATAAGTATTTATGCTAAATAGTTCAATGATCTGTATAGGCTAGAATTAATAGACAAAGTCTCTTTTAATTATATCTAATGTTCACTACATATCTAATATTAGTGACGCACCCACAAGATCTCTAGTTAACATAAACTATAGCGATCTATATTGAATAGGAAAAGTATAGATAACATGATGCCATTGAGTTAGGAGCATGCTAAAAAGGATAGTAGCGAGTCTATAAGTCTGTAATTGTTTCCCTATTGTATATCTATAATTTGATATTATTAATATTCAATCTATTTTATCATGATTACTATTATGCTACTAAGACCCAACACACACACACACACACACACACACACACACACACATTGTAGAAGAGGTATTCCACTGAATCTTGCTTTGTCTTCTCTTCTTATGTATGTGTGTATGTATATGTGTACACACACAGCCACACACACACACACACACAAGGTGTGATACTTTCATAAGGTAGTCTAAAATACAAAACATGTGTCCCAAATAAGGATATTTTATACATATATAATACCAAAATAATATCCCATCAAGATCATACCAAAAATCATTAATGTATGTAATTGAAAACATGACTTATCAGATGAATTTGGGTACTGATCCTATATGTCTCTTTTCCTCAATGATATGTCCCTTCATTCCCTTTTTGATCTTCTCTTTTCCAGATAATAACTTTCTCCAACTTTCCCTATGTAAAATAGGCACGAATTCCTCCTTTTAAGACTATTTATTTATTTTTCTTTGCTATTTTTAATACATTTAATTTTTTTTAGATTTTGTTAATTTTAATTATTTATTTTATTTATTTCTTTCCTATTTTTTCCTTCTCCAAGATAATTTTCAATTTTGGGTATATTTTAATATGAAATGCTAAAATTTCATAATTTTATTAAATTAAATTACCATCCAAATATACTATAGTAATTTTAAATGGAAATGTCAAACTTTACAAGTAATACATATTTTAAATTTAATTTTACCAAAATTATTCTTACCATCATTAATAATGAAACATGCCAGATATGCAAAATAATCTATTGTGATATTTTTACCTACTCTAGCTAACCACATAAAACAACACTCCATGTAAATAATAAACACACCATACACAACTAATTTTAATGCATTTATACCATGTACTAACTATTGTGGTATGTGCAATATTTTTGTCAGCTCTTTGTTGACCTTAACCATCTCCATCTACATCATCCTCTTTGATGATGCTCTCCCTGTAGTATGCTTTAAGGGATGAGTTCTCCTACATCGACCTCACAATGTGCATGTAATTATATCACATCACATGATAAATATATATTAAAAATATAACTAAAAAAAATACATTAATATGCTCAATATGTAAATACATACATTAACCAACTTATATTAAACAATCATGTATCATCATGTATCTAAACAATATTATAGTATCTCATAGTAGCATTAATTTTAATCTCAGTTAGAAATATAACCAAAATCATGTTTCCAATATAAATATCTATCAATAGTCAAATAGTTTTCTTAATGAGGAATAAGGATACAACATCCTTCCTCCCTAAAGTTAGTCATCATCCTGGATGACTCTTATTGAAACATATGTTTTGAAATAAAAATATTGTTCAACTGAAAATAACACAGTATAATAGTATCTAATCAACAAAATAAGTATGTAAATCTCTTTAAAAACACATCATAGTCCTCCCGTGTAGTACTATCCTTAGAGTATTGGTCCCACTAGACATTGCATTGTGACATCTGTCTATTATGTAAATAAAGTTTACGTATGTCAATTATCTTGATTGGTTTTACTATGACCACTCTGAGATCTATAACTTGTAAAGCATTCTAATCCAACATATGTGTAGGATATGCTATATATTTATTAAGATATGAAACATGGAAGACATTATGTAAAAGAGATAGGGATGGTGGAAATGTAAGTCTATACACTATAGGATTCAACACTTTTAACACCTTAAAGGGTCTAACATATCTTGGTGACAATTATGTATACTTCTCAAATTTAATCAAGATCTTCTATGACTTTACCTACAAAAACACTTTATCACCAACTACAAAGTTCCTTTATATTCTTTTCAAATCTGCATAACTCTACTATCTATCATTAGCATGAACCAATCTTTGTCTAATTAGTCTAAATTACTCATCCATCTCTAAGAAAATCTTAGGTCCGAAGAATACCTTGTCCTCTAACTTGTCCTAACTAATGGGTTTCTTGCACCTTCTCCCATAAAGTGCCTCAAATCATGTCATCTTGTATATTGATTGGTATGAGTTATTATATGCAAACTCAACCAATGGGAGAAAATATTTCCACTTATACTACTGGCCCATGCAATACATTTGGATAAGCTCTTCAATCTCTTTATTATCTCTCTTTATCTATCTGTCAATCTCTGGATGGTAAGATGTACTAAAATTAAGCTATCTAAAGTTGAATTCAGAGTCATCCAAATCTTGAATTCATCTTCAGATCACGATCCCAAATGATCTTATATGGAAAACCATGCAGCCTATAGACTTTCTTTATGAATCTCTTCACAAGGGTAGGTACATTATCTATCAAATTTTTTTGGTATGAAGTGAGCTACCTTGGTTAGTTTATCAACAACTACCAAGATAATATCATGGATGTTCTATTCCATTAACAACCCTTAGTCAAAGTATATACTAATCAGCTATAATTTCCATTTTGGGATATCATGTGGATATAATAATCTAACCGAATGTGCATGATCAACTTTTACTCACTAACACTTTAGACAATGTGACACATAATTAGCTACATATTTATTGATTCCTTTTCAAAAATATAGAAGTATAAGCTTTGCCATGAGCTTAGTTACACTTGGATGTCCCAAATATGGTGCATTGTGTAATTATTTTATCATTATGATCCATAAATTCTCTCATTCTGGCATATATATCCATCCATTGTAACATAATAGATCATCATTCTCCAAACTAAATCCTTTATATTGAGGATTCTAATCATTCTATGACAATGCTTTTTGAACTTGATCATGAAATTTGTCTGATAGAGAAAATTTAATCACTCAACACCTAAAGTTACTCTTGATATTATTTATAGATGCTGTATACATTCTATGACTAAGGGTATCATCTAGTCTATTCTCCCTACCTTTGATATAACTAATATCAAAATCATAATCAGATAAGAACTCAAGCTAATTTCTCTAATGAGAATTCAAATTAGTTGGGTGAAAATATACTTGACTCCCATGTTATCCATCTCGATCTTAAAAGGTTTTCCCAATAAATAATGCTACCACCCTAGCAAAGCATGGATAATCACTGCAAGCTCCAAATCATGAGGGTCATAATTCACCTCATATGGATTTAGCTTTCATGACTCTCACCTCATATGGATTTAGCTTTCATGACTCATAAGCCACTACTACACCATCTTGCATAAGGAATCCACCTAGTCCATCCCTTGATGCATCTGTAACCATTTAAAATTAACAATTGGAGTCTGGAACTCTCAATGCTAGTACTAATGTAAGCCTTCTCTTCAACTCCTTGAAAACTACTTCACACTTATCTATCCAAACAGACGTGTTTCTTCCCTTGTAAGGATGTAATTACATTAAATATTTTGGAAAATTTTAGAATGAGCTTATTTTAGTAGCCTATTAACCACATAAATTATATAACATCATGCACATTCTTTGGTTTTTGCCATTCCATGATGGCTCTAGTCTTCATTGTATGTACTAATATACCATTTATAGAGAAAATGTGTTCTAGATACAAGAATAAGTTTTGGAAAAATGCATACTTGGATAACTTATCATATAGCTTATGATTCTATAACTATTGTAGAACTAATTATAAATTCTAAAGGTGCTCCTCTTCATTCTTTGAGTAGATAAGAATGTTATACAAAAAACTAGCAAAAAGTGATCAAAGTAATCTCTTGACAAACTGTTCATGAGATTCATGAATTCTACTAGAGAATTAGTTAGTCTAAATGGTAAAATGATGAACTCATAGCGCCTATACCAAGTTTTTAATTCTATTCTTAGAATGTTCTCATCCTAAATCCTCAATTGATGGTATCCCATTCAAAGATCAATCTTAGAAAATAATGTTGCTCTTCACATTTGATCAAAAAGATCATCTATATGAGATAGTAGATACCTATTTTTGATGGTTACCTTGTTCAACATTTTTTAATCAATACATAGTCAAAGAATACCATCTTTATTCTTGGTAAAGACAACTGGTGCACCCCATGGTGATACAATTGGCTTAATCAACTCCTTAGCCAAAAATTCTTGAAGTTAAGCCTTCAGTTCAACCAAATCAGTGGTTTTCATCTTGTATGGGACCTTAGACTGTGGTTTTAAACCAAGTATTATTTCAATATAAAAATAGAACTCATGTCTAGGAAGCAAACAAAGAAAATCTTATGGAAACCCATCATGGAAATCTTTGAGAAATGGGTAATAATTGAGATATGGCTCCTTAGGTTCATCCATTTCATTTATTTTGATGATAAAAACTTGTCACCCTTTTCCCTCAGCATTCTTAAGCTACAGAGCTGAAATCTATCTTAGCTTTAACTCCTTCTTTTCTCCTTGAATTTGTGTCTGATTCTTGAAATCATCAAAACACTCAACCTTATTTAGGTAACATTCAACATTAGCCTTATGTTTTATAAGATAACTGACTCCTAAGATCACATCATATGAACTGAGAGGTGATACATACAAATCCATAACTATTGTGAATTTGGTCAACCTAATATCTCCTTCGACTAAACACCTATCAACCATGATTTTTGAGTCATTGTCATATTGTACTTACTATGAATTTTTCATCACACTAGCTCTTATATTAAAATTAATACGAATACTAGGAGATATAAAACATTTAGTGGCTCCTATATCTATCAAAATTAAAATCCAATGGTTAAATAAACTACCTGATAAATCAATAGGTAATGTCTAACATTTACCCTATAAATTATCAACTATTGCATGGATCTGCTACTAAAAATTTCCCTGCTAAGGATTAGGACATTTTCCCTTTGACTTTTCCTGAGGACAATCATGAGAACAATGATCCTCTCTATAAATGATATATCCTCTTGGTGGTCCTTTCCTAACATTATATTGGTTTCCCTTGAAAATATCTTGGATTTAATGCCCTATTTATTTTTGAAGAAAACATTGTTGGACTTGGCATTCTAGTTTTTAAACTATTCATGAGAATATCCACTCCTCTATTTCTAATTCTTCTTATTGAAGGTGAAATTAGAATTTCTAAACCTTTTCTTGAATTTGTCATTAGATTGTAAAAGGGACTTCATCTTCTGGTCCTATTTGACTCCCTTCCCAAAGACCTTGTCCATCGTAGAAGGTCCATGAACATAAACCTCTCCACTAATTTAGGGATTCAACCTCATAATAAACTTCTTCATCCTAAACCACTCATCACCCTGATACTGAGGTATGTACTTTAATAGTTTAATGAATTGCTCCCAGTACACATTCATTGACATATAACCATACTTTAGATTCTACAAATATATATGATTATGATAAAAATAAATATATGGGAGCCATCATGTTATAAATAAATCCACAAACTAATCCCAAGTTGTGGTGGTTGAATTTATATTTATTTTTGACCTTTTACTAGCTCGCCACATAGTTGCCTTACCAGCAAAATGGTATGCTCCCCAAACTAACTTGGTGACCTCATAGTATTTTAGAATTTTGAAATATTTATCCATCTCTATCATCCATGCCTTGGCTACATCACTTGGAAAAATCCCATCAAACTTAAGTGGGTTCACCTTCTTCATGTCTTTGGCCAACTCTATAGCAACCTGAGCTCTAGCATCCTAAATATTTTCCTTCTCAATTATATTTTCTTTAGATTCATCCTAATATTCTTCTTATTTATGGAAATGAAACACCTACTCCATAGATGTAATCCAATATTTGGTTTCACTCATAACTACAAGAATCTATCCCATCTTTGCTAACTTCTCTATAGAAAATCAACTAGATCAAATA
Organism: Torreya grandis; assembly: GCA_037957365.1. Lineage (NCBI taxonomy): Eukaryota > Viridiplantae > Streptophyta > Pinopsida > Cupressales > Taxaceae > Torreya > Torreya grandis. The sequence goes on from JARHVA010001082.1 coordinate 399,538, forward strand.
GAGTGTTATTATCATTAGAATTTGAAGGACCCTCTCAAAAAAATCTCACTTTCACCGTCCTTCTTTCTATCAATAGATAGTTATGAAAACATTAGTGGACTCAATAGGTCCTAGAGTTCAAGTTGTATCTCTGATACCACATGTAATATCCCCACTAGGATCTACATAGAAATGTATGTTTTTTTTAATTAAACACGTATATTAAAATATATTACCCATGAGAATCTAACAGAGATAAAAAAAGGTTCTCAATAATAAAAATATAAAAAAAGAATATTACATCATTGATATCTAATATCACAAGAGTATATAATAATGCTAATATAGAAAGTAATTACATCAATTCAGCCATGATTGAAAAAATATACAATCACCACTATCAATTTGCAATAAAAAGTAATTATAACTCTTCATGATAATTATTAATAATAATTACAGTATAATAAAATGTAAAAATAAGATAGATGGCTTCCTTGAAGAATAATTACCAAAAATTATATATCTATGGTAATCTTAAGTGTCATCTAGATAAGTAATACTAATGTGGAGAGGGAGAGCATCATCCAGGGATTTTTACACACCAACCATAAACCAACAATCCCCCACACTAATCCCATCAGCAAATGACCCTCCCTTTATGAATGATTAGATAGTGGTGATGAAACAATCCAGAGAGATAAGTACCTATGTGTTGTATGATTTATAAACTAAGATAAACATACAGTGAATCATAAAAAACTTGATCTATTACAATATATCACACATACATGTAAATCATGTTCATGAAATGATAATGTCTCACTAAACTTACTTTATATAAAGTTTTAATAATATTAATTTAAAAGTGATCTATATATCAATCAAATTCATACACACCACTTGATTGGACTACCTTCATCTCAAATTATAATGCTAGTAAGCTAATGAAGTCCATCTCACTCTTTACTTCAGATTAGCAATGCAGATTGGTCAAATGAAAATTCAACCAAAAGAGTCATATATCATACATCCTACTATCAAACACATCACATGACATGAGAAACATAGGAGTAACCACAACATATGTTTATTCTATCAACATATGAATGAATCTTACATTATATTTTATCCCATACTATAAATAATGACTACAGTTATACCACCTGAATAAGTACATAATTAACTATAGATTTTAAATAAAATAATTTCTTATCAAATTAACTAAACCCTATGATAACCCATATTACCATAGTTTAGTATTTTTAAGCATAACTACTAAGCATCAGAATTAAACTAATGTAGTCATAGATACATGGAAACACACATTTATATTTAACAGCTAAAACATCTAAAACTTATTTTTCTTAAAATATAAGAAATTCAGTCTAGTATTTGTTTACATTTAGGGGTTTATGTGTAAGCATTCGTAAAGTTATTTATAATTAGTTCTCTTATTTCAATTAGTACTCCATCCAAGGAATATAATCGCAAAGATACACCTCTGTGTTTTAACTATGCTAACAGGTACATTCACCCTAAATTCTTTCCTATATCATATTTTAATATTTTTTTTACATCACGTGATTTTAATTCTCAAATCATATATGATAAACACCTTTTTGGGTTTTCTATCCTCTATATGTCATATTTAAACTTTTAAAAGTTTCTTGATATATTAATCTCAAATATTACCTATTGTTAAACACATTCCCAATAGGCATTTTATGAGATTATCCCACCATTTACATAATGAAAAGGAATTATCACGTAAGCTAGACAAATTAAAAATATATATAAGAGTTCCCATATTTTAATAAAATGTTTATGATGGAGAATAATCAAAACTATGCCCTATGTTTCACAACCATCCCAAATATAGAACATATCATTATTTGGAAAAGGGATTATTTCTACCCAACCCATCCTTAAGCATAATTAGGGAAAAATAACTATGAGTTTATATCCCATATCATAAGTATAGACAAACAACCATATAATTAGTGTTTAATTTATTATACACCATTATGTGATATCTATATTGCTTATTAAATATAAAGCTCCCCTTTTTCATTAACATGACTATGCTATAGTTTTATTTAGATGGGGATATAAAATATTGTTTGGAAGTAAGGAATTTAATTGTATATGGTAATGTTTGACTAATAATATCTCTTCTTATACAGCCATAAGTAAATAGACTAACTAGTAAAACCTACCCGAATTCAATCTAATTTGATTTGTTTACAACAATGAATTGAAAAGACATGTTGGGTATTAAAAAGTATGGAAAAACCCAACTAAATATAGCATTTTATTTCTAGTTTAAAAACATACTAATTGAGTAACCATAATATATAAATGACTTTAGTGAATTATTTCCATTATTGTATTGAGAGTTACTATGATAGTTTCAATTAATTTACATATTTTTTGAACACATAGTGATATCAAGATCTTTGTAACATTAATAATAATAATGCTGAAGTTCTATCAATAGTATAAAATATTGAATATTAAAATATAAATAATGATACCTAAGGGCATGGATTTCTAGCAATCCATAAATTAAATAAATTCATCCAAGAGAATGATTCAATGCCAAATTGATTAAAATGGTTTGTTATCATTATAGCATCCCAAAAGCAAACCCTCATTCACCTATATCTTAAATTGATAATTTGTTTGCATTAGATAATTATGTCATTTACTACTAGATTTGATGATACCACACCAAATATTTCCACAACATGATTCAATCCATAGTGATGCCAAACATAGTAATTGATAATAACTACTTCCTCATGGTTCAGTCAAGTAATATTTAAATTATATAGGGATTTACTAAGTTTTTAGTAAGCTTTAACAACCATCTTACTTCCACTAATAGATTTGATTAAATAAAGCGAATAAAAATTTAAGCTAAATAGTTCAACAATCTACATAGGCTAAAATTAATAGATAAAGTCTCTTTTAATTATATCTAAGGTTCACTACCTATATAATATCAATGATGCACCTAGAAGATCTCTAGTTAACTAAAACTACATCGATCTATATTAAATATAAAAAATATAGATAATGTGATGCCATTGATTTAGGCACATGCTAGAAAGGATAACAATGATTTTATAAGTTTGCAATTGTTTCCTTATTGTATGTCTATAATTTGATATGATTAATATGAAATTTTTTACCTCATGATCGTTGTTATGTTACTAAGACCCAACATATCATAAATATAAAACACATGTCCCAAATAAGGATATTTTATACATATATAATACCAACACAATATCCCATCATGAGCATACCAAAAATCATAAATGCATGTAATTAGAAATGACACCTACTAGATGAATTTGGCTATTGATACTTTATGTCTCTTTTCCTCAATGTTGTGCCCCTTTCTTCCTTTTCTTACCTTCTCTTCTCCAATGCATTAGATAATAAATTTCTCCAACTTTCCCTATGTATAAAAGGCACAACTTCCTCCTTTCAGTATTTTTTTCTTTGTTTTTTTTTTTTTTTTTGTTATTTTAATACATTTAATTATTTTTAGATTTTGTAAATTTTAATTATTTCTTTTATTTAATTTCTTTATTTTTTCTCTATTTTTTATTTCTCCTAGATAATTTCCATCTTTTAATATATTTTAATAAGGAACATTAAAATTTCATAATTTTATTAAATTAAATTAACATCCAAATATACTATAGTGATTTTAAATAGAAATGTCAAAATTTACAAAAAAAATCATATTTCAAATTTAATTTTATCAAAATTATTTCTACCATCATTAATAATAAGACATTCTAAACATGCAAAGGAATTCATTATGATATTTTTACCTACTCTAGCAAACCATAAAAGTAAACAATCCAAGAAAATAATAAACACACTGTAAGTAACTATTTTTAATGCATTTATTTCATGTGCTAACTATTTTGGTGTGTGTAGGGTTTTTTCCATCTCTATGTCAACCTTTTATGTCTCCATTTACATCACCCTCTTCATTGATTCTCTTCCTCCAACACACTTTGAAGGATGAGTTCACCTGTGTCCATCTCACAATATGTAGGTAATTAGATCACATCACATGATAAACATATAACAATAATATAACTGAAACAATATATTAATATGCTTGGAATGTAAATATATACATTAACCAACTCACAGTAAGAAATAATGTATCATCATGTATCTAATAAATATTATATTATCTCATAATAACATAAATCTCAAGCTTAGTTAGAAATATAACCAATATCATATGTGTCCACTATAAATATCTGTGAATAGTCAAATAGTTTACTAAGAAAAGAATTAGGATGCAACACTATCTATTACTTTATTGACATTTGAATATGTCTTTATTTTTTGTATGAAAATTTGAATATGCCATACTTTCATTTATGAATATTTGAATAAGTCATGCCTATTTGATTATGTGGCATTTAAACATGTCTTTTGTTTACAATCTCATAGGACCATTGCCTTTTGACTTGCTTTTTATTGCTCTTGTGTGTGTGCTTGTTTTCTTATTGATATTTTAATATTAATATTTAGATGTTTCCATGATATTGATCATGTATTTTAGGACTACATGTGATCATATTAGTTTTATGCACTTCAATGTTATATCTACTTAGACATGTTCCTTCTATATGCTACATGTTTAGATTCACATATTGTATAGTTGACTTATGATTTTAAGGTGAGGTCAATACCATTTATTATATTTCCCTCACTTTAATAGGGGATAATATTAGTGTGGTCATGTCATAAAATAATGTTCTCCAAACTTGACAAAATTTTCATATTTAGTGGGAGCATACATTGGAATCATGTTATCCACACTCATTTAGTATATGGTACTTATATTAATTTTTAGATTTAGTGGGAACCTGTCATATAGACATGTCTTATACACATTCATAGTTCTTAGATTCAATTTGAAGATGCTTTGTAATCATGTTCTCCATGCTTATTCAGTATTTAGCTTATCTAGATTATAGTGGGGGCATGCTTCAAAAACATGCTCTCCACATTGATACTTATATCAATATTCAATTTTTTCCATATATAATGGCAACATGATTTAGAATCATATCCTTCACACTTACACAATTATTTGAATGAGATAAATAACACTATTATATGATTTAGATTCATATGTATGGTAGAATTCTATACATAGTTTTAACATGAGAGATATCTAAGGTACATATGTTATGCAAAATATGCATAATATTACAAAATCCAATTAGTTTTAGATTATAAAACTATTTTATATAATATTATCAGATCATATAATTTTTCATAATAAAAACCCATGAACTTTTGTGGACTTTATTGAGTTAATATATTATAGTAGTTGGTTCACTTTTTGATATGGTTGAAGAGATCAAATTACTCAATTTATCTAATATTTTAGGCTAGATTTAATTGTATCATCCAACCTCAATAGGTTATAAGTATAATTGGGTTACATGATTGAGTTAATCTCATATGTGATGTATAAAAACTAGGCCAACCTTCTAGAGGCCATAACTTTTGACCCCTAACTCTATTTGAACTCTTCCACATGCCAAATGATCATATCAAAAAGTTGAATTTTTTTCTAAGGCCATATATCCCCTTATATTTGATTTTTATATTTTTTTGAGTCCAAACATGATCATATAAGGGTTTACAATTAACATTTAATGATTTTTCTAAGAATTTCTTATTTTTATAAATTATATATTTTTAGAACCAGACATCAACTTCAGTTGCATTTCATTACATAGGCTAATTTTAGCATTTAGTATATTTGGGAAAATTTTTAGAGCCATGAGCACTTGCATGCAAAACTTACTATAAATAGTGGCCACTAATAATATACATTTTTTTAGATTTTATTTTCTTCAAATTTTTGCATGTAAATTTTAGTTTCTAATTTTAAGATCACTTAAGCATGGTTTGTGCTTGTAATTATTTTAATTCATTCAATATGAATCAATTCTAAGTTATTGTTTCAGATCTTGACATATTAGTAATTTTATTTTCTTGATAGTTTTTTAATTCATTATCTAGTATTAGAGCAAGTTTGAATCTTAGAGGAGAGAAAAATGGTGAGAGGATGAGAATGTATGGTATAAATTAACTAGACTATACAAGATCTATAGAATCAAGTTCAAAAAATAATAGAGGTTATCACCAATAAAGAAAGGAGGTAAGGTGGTGATGATGATGATGACATAGATCATGATGAATAAGTTTATCAAGAAGAAGAATAACAAGATCAACCACCATCAATGGAAGAGAGGATGGTTTGGGATTTAGAAGGAAGAAATGAAGTAATTGAAGTTGATATTATAGTTTATGGAGGTAGTTTCAAATCATAAGAGTTGATAGATTGGTTGAATATCATGGAGAATTTATTTGAGTGGAAGACTATGATAGAAGATAAGAAGGTAAAGTTTGCATACACAAAATTGAAAGGTCATGCAATGATTTGGTTGGATCACCTATAGAAAATGAGATAGAGAAAAGGTAAACAAAAGATTAATTCATGGAATAAGATGGAGAATAAACTGAGGGAGAAATTTCTTCTTATAGATTATATAGGAGCATATAGATGAATTTTATAAGCTTTCCATATGAGTGGATCATGATGAAATAAAAGGTAAGATGGCTAAAAGGTATGTAAATGGTTTGAAAATTCCTATTCAAGATTAGTTAAGAATGCATAGAATACTTAACATGGAGGAGGCTTGTCAATTAGCTTTGAAAGCAAAAGAAAAATAGAATAGATATAATTTCATAAAGACATCTTGTCCAAAAAGAGGTGGATCCCCTATAATAAGGGGATGAGGTGGGTTTAATACCACTAGAGGTGGCTTTAATGCCAATAAAGGTGAATAATTATGTGGTGTAAAAAGACAAGATGATAATAGGCAAGGGTTTAGATACCAATAAAGAGGAATAGGATTTCAAAGAGGATGAGGTTATGGTGGTGCTAGGTGATGGTTTCTAAATTAACATAGATCTTATGTCTATTATATATGTGGAGAAGAAGGGAACATAGAGTTTGAGTGTCCACACTATCAATATCAAGAAAGGAGGCAAGAAGATCACCCAAGAGTAAATCTAGTTGAGGATGAAATAGAAGAGCAGAGTACACAAGTTACACTAGTAGATGTTGGAGATAATCTCATGATGAGAAGAACCATGATTGATCAAAGGAAGAATCAAGTGTATAATAAAGAAGGTGTTGATGCATGTTTGTGATCAAATATTTTTCAAACAAGATGTACTTTGAGTGGAAAAGTATGAAAAATAATTATAGATGGTGGTAGTTGTGAAAATATGGTTTCTAAAGAAATGATTGAGAAAATAAATTTACAATGTGAAAAGTATCCTAATCGTTATCAGATTTCATGGTTTAAGAAAGGGAATGAAGTTATGGTAGATAAAATCTGATTAATAAAGTTTTTTATAGGAAAGAGTTATAATGATGAAATATGGTGTGGTGTTATTCTTGTGGATGCATGTCTTATTCTATTGGGAAGACTATGGTAATTTGATAGGAAATTAATTCATGATGGATAAAAGAAAATGTACACTTTTAAGAAAGGTGGTACAAAGGTATTTTTGTTACCTCTTAAAGAGGAAGTGAAGATAGAAAGCATGCTCTTTACTAAATAATTTATCCAAGATATGAAGGTAGCAGGTTACTGTTTTGTATTAGTAGCAAAGAATGAAAAAATATAAAGGGTACCAATACCAACATAAGCAACAATATTATTTAAAGAATATGCAAATGGTATGTCTAATGAGTTAGAAGATGGTTTATCACTGAAGACATATATACAACATCACATTGATTTAATTTTAGGATTAGCTCTACCTAATCAATTAGCTTATAGGATGAGTCAAATAGAACATAGATAATTAAATAAATAGGTTACTAAATTTCTAAGGAATAAGATCTTGAGGG
>JARHVA010001082.1:412500-625000 GCA_037957365.1 Torreya grandis
TTGGAATGAACCTTCGAATGAAATTTATCCGGTCAAAGAAACTCTGCAGGCCTTTCTTGTGCTTTGGTAGGGACATCTCCAGAATGGAGCGGACTCTCTCGGGGTCAATAGACAAACCTTCCTTGGACACAATGTGGCCAAGAAGTTTCCCCTCATGAACCGAAAATACACATTTCTTTGGATTTAGGGAGATGCCAAATTCCCTGCACCTCTCAAAAATTTGCCTGAGGTGCTTCATATGCTGTCCTGCCTCTTTGGAGAAAACCATTATATCATCGAGGTACACCAACACATTCTTATTTATCAAACCACTGAAAGCCATGTCCATGGCTCGCTGGAAGGTAGCACCAGCATTGGATAGCCTAAAAGGCATCTTCTGATAGGCGAACATTCCCCATTTAGTGGTGAAGGCTATTTTGTATTGGTCAAAGTCTCGCACCAGAATCTGATTATATCTCGAATAGCCATCCCGGAGGGAGAAGCGTTCAGAACCAATTACCTTTTGGAGGATCTGCTCCATGTTTGGAAGGGGATAATGATCTTTTAAAGAGACTTTATTAAGGTCTTTGAAGTCGACGCACAGCCTGATTTCCCCATTTTTCTTTCTAACTGGAACCAAATTAGCCAACCATGAGGAATGTTTGATCAGAAATATAATGCCGAACTCAATCAACTTGGCCAATTCTTTCTGCATAAGGAGCTCGACCATCAGGTTAATAGGTCTCTGATTTTGTGTGACTGGTTTTGCACCTTCATCTAACTCAATAGTGTGCTGGGTGAGCCTTGGATTGAAGCCTTTCAAGTCATTATAGTTCCAGGTGAAGACGTCAGCGAACTCCTGACACAGCAGAATGAAAGCTTGCCTTTCTTGAAACGTGCAGACCTTACCAAGCGCTAGCAATTTGTCCTTGAAGATTTCAACTTTTTCATAATTTTCCTCCTTGGTAGTGATGCATGCTTTGTCATCTCTTAGTTGGTCCTCTCTGTTGAAAATACTTTCAAGTGTGACCAGACCCTTAGGGAGTTTATTGTTCTTCAATTGAACAATCTGATTTCCATATTGCTGCTACAATTTCACCTGATTGTGGGCCACAAACTCGGCTTCTTCCTACAGGAAAAGAGCTATCTGTTGGTCACTTTCGAAGACTTGCCAATTTGTAACATTGTCTACAATTGAAGGCCAAACCACCACTTTTAAATGGTGCGAACCACGACGTCTGCTTATCTCTTTTGAAACATCAAATTGGGCACCAACAGCTGCCAACCTGTCAGCCTGATTATTTTGTTCCCTGGGGATCGAGGTAATGTTAAGAGTGAGGAAATCTTCCATCAAGTCCCAGACTCTATGCTTGTAAGACTTTATCAAGGAGTTCTTGGTTAGGTTCAGGCCTCTTATTTGGTTCACTATTAGTTCACTGTCCCCCAGGATTTGCAATTTTTTGATCCCTCTCTTTCTTGCCCACTCAAGTCCATGAATCAAAGACTCATATTCTGCAATGTTACATGTGCAAGAGAACTAGAAACAAAAAGCTGAAAAGTACCTTTCTTTAGAAGGGGAGACTAACATTGCCCCACCGCCAGCACCTAGTTTGCTTTTCGAACCGTCGAAGTATAGCTGCCACAGGCCAAAGTCTTCTTTATTCTCTTTCATTATATTGGGCATGACGGCACTTTCTTCATGCAAGCAATAGACACCAAGGTCTGCCTCCTCAATAAACTTATAAGGATCATGCTCGAAGTTATCACTTCCTCACTCATCCAAGAGTAGATCTGCGACTCCTTCAAGAGTAGAAGATGAAGATTTGTCCGTCTGAGAGTCTTCTAGATCAATGATAGTGTAACTGACATTCGCTGCCTTAAGTGAATAGGGCTCTAGGTGGTCCTTGTAGAGTGGTTTGGATTCGATTTTCGCTTTGGTCCCGTATTTGGTTCTGAAAACTAGATATGACCAATTCGCTGCTAGATACCCGCCTATCTTGGACATAAAGTCCCTAGACAAATAGATTGAAAAATATGGAGGAACATCTGCTACCACTATATCTTGGGGGATTGAGAATGTCGGGCAGGCATGTAATGTTAAACTCAATCCCTTCAGGGTTCCGACTGTCTTTGCAGGCGTCCCATCTAGTTGCAAGACTCCTTTGTTCATTGCTTCGTACTTTAACCCCATCTTATCAGCAATATATTTAGGCATTACTGAAGTGCTGGCCCCACTATCAATTATGCAATTATGTACTAAGAAATCCCCTATGATCAAAGATACATAAAAAGGGGGAGTCTTTTCTTCTTTCTTTACCTGACCTGGAGCCGAAGGCTACCCATTCATCATTAGGACGTTATTAGTGTCTGTTGGGATGGTCTAGCGATCTAGCTCATGCAATTCTTTCTTCAATACCTTCTTTTGTCCTGAAAGAGACAATGAATCCCATAGAGAAATGCTCACATGCAATTTCTTCGTTTGATCAACTATATTAACTTGGGGACTGACTCCTTTCGTGTTTTCCTTTGGGCTGACCCCGATTGGAGCTGTAGACTAAGGAGCTGGAGGTGCAAATGGTTGTCTGGGAATTGGAACCTTTTGAAAAGGGTGTGGTGGAGGATTCGCTACTGCTTGAGGGGAAGCTTGCACTTTTCCAACTGCTGTTCTTTTAAATCGCGTATTGGCCGCAATGCAATCAGCATGATGACCTGCAGTGCCCCCATAATTAATTGCACAGAGCTCACCCTCTTCATGATTTATCAGGGCAGAATCCGGCTGAGTTTGATTGTTACTTGTGTTGGGTTGAGCTGGGAACTCAAAAAATTGAGAAAAATCAGCAGCCTAATTTTTTGAATTCTAAAAAAAATTCAACATATCGTTCGTGTGGACGGCATGCTCTTGACCTTGTCCCATGGTTGAACAACCTGGCTGCTCCTGCACTAGATTATTTTGAGTAGGCACCATGGCTTTAGATGATGAAGAGGGGCCTGAGTTATAATTTTGATAAGACCTGGTTGTAGTGAGCTGCCCCTGACCTTGGTTATAGTTTGGAAAGGGGGGTCTAGGGGCATGGCCATAATTCTGATAACCCTGGTTTGGCTTGTGGCTTTGAGATTGTTGTCTTTTAAGGGCAACGAGTTCATTTGACATGCTCTGCAATAGGCCCTTAACTTCATTTAATTCATTGGATGGAAAAGCAGCTAGTTTCTTAATGACAGGTAGGGGGGCAATTGTGGGAGCAACTACCTGAATTGGGGGCAGCGGTTCTGGGAAAAGTGGCATATGAGGCCTAGGGGCAATTTTCCTGGCTTGAATTAAGCAATTTTCGGCCGCAATGGCTATGTCATACGCAGCTGGCAGTATGTGTCCCCCCATAGATTGGATCATCATCGCAATGTCACTATTTAATGCTTTTAGATAGTACAAGAAAGCGTAGCTAGGAGTAGGTCTTACCAGGACAGGAATTCTATCCCAAGTCTTTTGAAACTGCATGTTGAAGTCCTGCATATACTCGTGCGGAGCTCTCTTTATAGTTGTCAGCTGCTCAGCAAGAGAGAGGCCATCACTTTTTTCTCCAAAATGATCAGTTAAACGAGTGCCCAATTCATTCCAAGAATGTATGGAATTCACAGGCAAGGTGCCATACCAATCGAGAGCTTTCCCCTTCAGAGACAAGGCTAACAGTCTGATGGCAATATTTTTTTCTATTATATTATGAATATTGCAAAGGTTGACAATATTTTTGATATGCTCAACAACTGTAATAGGTCCCACTCCATCAAAAGAAGGCACATTTTTTAGAGCTGTTCCTGGGATCAGATCATAGCGTGGGAGATTTAAAGGGTTTTCTCCATGAAAAGCTGCAAAAGGCAATGCCATGGCTGGGACAGGTTGTATTTGTGGCTGAGCTGGGTTGGTGTTCCTAGCAACAAGTCTAGGAAGATTTACTAGTGGATAAGGGCGAGTTCTTTCAAACCTGAGCCTTTTAGCAGAGTTTAAAGGTAGTTCAATGAACTCAAAGGGGACCCTTCTTGAAGCTGACCTTGTGGTAACCTTTGGCATAGAAGTTTAAGTGACTGGTCTTAAAATAAAACACTGAGATCTTACTAGTGGAGTCACCAGATGCTGGAAATCTTTGAAAATATCACTGTAGTAGGACCAACATCAATCTTGAAAAACTACTGTGTTGAAAAATACAGTCCCACCGGGCGTGCCAAAACTGTTGATGCTGGAAAGTGCACCCAGCAGCAGGAAAGTAGATTCCTGCCCTCTCCCTGCAACATGGAAACTCCTCTCTCGCCTATGGGACAACGAAGCAGGAGAGGAGAGTCTCTAGGTATGGGCTAGTTCCCTCTGATGTATCTTGTTTGTTCTAGGCAGTGCAAAAAATATAGGTATATAGGTACACTAGGGGGGATGAAAAGGGAAGGAAGTGCAAGAAAACAAATAGCCTACACTAAAAGAGGTGATACACCAAAATAAGGGTTGACCTTCCAGATCCACTCTCAAAATCAGAGAAATGCAACATACATACACTGAAACTTGGCAGAAAAGACCAGGTTATTGGGATGACAGGGAGGTTCTAGTGAAATATATAGGAAACAGGGACTCACCAAGATGCTATGGAATGCATACTGTAAGTGACCTCCTTTGTTTCTGCACCCTAGATGGAACTCTTCACATGTAAGCTACAAACTGACATTCTGTAGATAGCTGATACATTAGTATTTTAAAACCTGTGAGAGCATTTAAAAGGAAATGACTGAACACAGATTAAACATACAAAACATACACAGAGTATCCATCCAAGAAAGAGGTAAAAACTATATTTTTATTGATTCAGGTGGGGAAAATGCAGAGCAGTGCTCTTTACAAAATTCAAGAAGATCCCTGGAAAATGACTAAGTCCCTGTATTTATAGTAGAAGATCTAAGAGAAGTTTCATTGGAAAGCATGAAAACACTATTGATGACATCACAAGTCTACCAAGACCATGCTTGTTGCCTCGTTTTGCATGCTGGTCTTCTCCTCCGGTGGCTGGGCAGGCTTTTTCTCATGCACTGCAAGTGAATTTTGCCGCCATCTGTTGTGGGCGACAAATTTTCTGCCCTTTGCATGGACTTCATGTAGGATTTCTACCGACATCAGCCGATAATCTGTCGACGGTGGTGGTCTTGCTGACGTCGGCCTATGTAGGATGCCGACAACGGTAGTATTGCCGATGTTGGCCGATGTCCACAGCCCTTTTCATGTTGTTGGCATCGAATTTGCTGCCCTCTGCATGTTTGTAGGTGAGCTCATTTTAACCACAGTTGTAGTGGGTGGTGAATTTGCTGCCATCTGCATTTTTTCTGCCCTCTATTTTGCCTAAGTGTTGAACACTCCATTTTTTCTCTTCTTCTCTCCTTGCGTGAACATTAAGAGATTCTATCTTACGCCAACGAACCAAGCCGATGAACCAATACTCTGAAATAGAAACTGTCGAAACCTGAAAGTGGACCCTGCAACCTGAAATGACTGGCCGTGCGAAGTAGGTGTAGGAGGTGACCGGGATTTTGCCTGAGGGGCAAAATTGAGTCAATAATATGTATATATATATGTATATATATATATATGTGTGTGTGTGTGTGTGTGTATATATATATATATGTATGTATATATATATATGTATATATATATATATATACATGTGTGTGTGTGTATACACACACACACACACACACATACATACATACATACATACATACATACATACATACATACATACATATATATATATATATATAGACACACACACACACACACACACATATACATATCTCCTTAGATATATGAAATTTTAAGATGTATCTATATTTTTCCTAATCTCAATTTCATATCCATATAATTATACATTTTTTTCAAAATAACTTGCCAATACACAAGTTGGTTACATCAACACATAGGTGTACTGCTAAACCTTTTTTATTTTAATTAAAATCTATCTAAATTACTAAATATTCCATATTATATACATTGATTCTACACCATAACATGTTCTTGATTGTAGGCCAATCACCAGGAAAGCACTAAATCTAGGGACTTGCCAAGACAAGGTGTTCTTTAAACTAGAAATTTTATTACTAGATTAAAGGGAGGAAAATGTAAATGATATTTTATGATTATATAGTACCTCAGTCTTATATATTTAGAAAACATAGAACTTGCTTATTCCTCTTTATTATTTACATTTCCCACTTATACAAGTCTTGTATCTACTCTATCTTTATGCCCCTTATCCTCTATCTCTTAATCTAAATAGTCTTATGCTGATGACCCAATTATTTTATCTTATCCATAATGATTAAAATATACTTATCTTCCATCTCATAAAATTTTGAACATGTACTTATTTTCATCCTCCTTAGATAGTAATGTCTTAGACAAACACTAGCATCAATGTTAGTGTCATGACCTAATACAAGTGTCCAATTCCCTAAAGTCATACAATTTACAAATGAAATGTATTATAATGGTCATCTTATGTTGTTTAATCTAAGTTATTACTCAAAATGGATAAATATAAATATAATATCAACCCTCATTCATTCCTCACATAACAACCTAGAAAAAGATAAAAGAGATAAAACAACATATCAAAATCACTCTATCAAGCATTCAATTAGACAAATCTACCCTATTTATATACCAATCATAGGTACAATAATTATATAGGTTTGAAATAGTAACGGAGCATCCCAAGAGCCCGATTTGCCAAGTTACAAGATATGCCACTATTATATTTGCTTTCCATATATTTCATGCTTCACACACAAGCCAACATATAGGGGAGAACTACATGAGTTTGAGTCCCTCTTCTAGAGTATTGGTTATGTACACAATGCCCTATTATAGTGGGGTGTTTTGGGTTAGATCAACACTATGTGCCCACTAACCCATTTTCCCTTAAGGCCACAATGAAAGGTATAACATTCCATGACCTAGATCTAAATACGCCAAAGTAAAGATAAATTCAAACAAATAATCATTCAAATGTTTACATCCTTTTATAATAGTTATTCCATATAGGACACTTGCATTAAACCCAAATATTAGAATTAGCATAATTCTCCTAGGTTGACATTAGTGTATAACATGACAAAAGCACCATATCTAGAGTCTAATGACTATTATAGAACCTCCTTCCATACTAATTTTTACCTATTATAAATCTAGAATAACATTAGAATAATATAAAATATAATTACACTACTTATTTGTAATTTTTATATCAATCATAGTTGTACTTTCTATATTTAGACTATTTCAACATAATAAATTGAATGTATACTTATATTTGAGTTTAGCATTTAATTGGGATTCTATAGATGTGACTATCACCCTTGTGCCATTTTATTTCTATATATATTTTTAATTAAAATATAAGATTAATGATGATATCACCTTAGATGAACATTTTAGGGTTATGCAGAAACCATTTTTTTAAAGATAAATGCAAATACACGAGTAACTATGTATTGATTAAATACAACTATATCCTCTGATAAAATATTATTGTAAAAATACAAGGAAACAACAAAAAAATTAGAATATATATTGATTCAAATAAAACCATTGTATACAAATTTTACATACAAAAATTCTCCTTAAAGAAAATAGGGATGTGTTGATATTTTATGTTATGTTATGGTTCTTTTTTCTTCTCTTTTCTCAACTATTATGTGTCTACTTTTATTGCTTTGTTTTTCAATGAAATATTATTCTATTTTCCCTTCTATAATTCCCTATGTTTTGTTTCAATTTTATTTGTTCAATTTTTTTTTGTAATTTTATCCTATCTCAAACTTTTATTCTATTTTGGATATTCTATTCTTCTATTTTTCTTTGCCCACTAATCTCTAGATAATTGTACATTTCAAAATTAAAAATGTTGCTTTCCCTTCTTAGACTATTTTCACTTTCTTAATAGGCATTTAATGATTTTTAGGAGGAATAAAATATTTATGTCCAATGAGGATTTTAGTATGTTAGATTTAGATACATTTAAATAAATAATGTGAGGATTATATTCTTACACAAATTTCCCAGTGATGCCAATGGATGTAGATCATGGTATGAGTTAATGGTAGATAAATTTATGAAAAATAATGATCTTGAGTTTGTTATATTTATTGATGCTATTAATTTAGTTAAACTTTAATTTATTTCCATAGAAGTTAATGAACAATGTTATCCATTTTGTAAGCATGGTTTAATCAACCACCAAGCCAAAGAGGTTATCATTGTTAAAGTATTTTTGTTCTCCTAAAAAAGTTTCCCTCCCTATTCCCCTTACTTTTATATTTTTTCCACTCCATTCAAGTCTATAGATGATTTCAGATTAGTGTAAGAGTTAAAAAAAATATGCCATAATATGCAACCTATATAATGCTCAAACATGTTAGAGTGGAACAAAGAAAGTAAATTTTTTTCTTGTTTATAATTAATAACATCACCTAAAATTATTTATTCTTAATGGACCATATACATATCTTAGTATTTTGAAGGAAAATAATATTATAATTTTTAATGATTCATAAAAAGTAAAAACTTGTTTTCCTAAGGAAAGGTGTAATTGTAGATACTAAAACTAAATATTTATAACATCTTAGTCTTGTAAACTTGAAAAATACCAATCAGGTATCTACCCTCTAGTTATATAATTTCATACTTTTAAAAGGATCACATTATCCATCTCATTATGACTAAATACTTATCTCTTAGTCTGATCCATATCGTTCTAATAGCCCAAGTCTCTTTTACTGCACATGAAGCTTAATACTTGATAAACATCCTTCACTATCAGTTTTAGATCCATAAGTAGTTTTTAGCATTCCAAACATTACCAGGCAAAGTGAGACACTACCATTTATGTTAGTTTCCATACACTTATCAAATTTATAGTATCCAAAATTCATTAAAATTATAAAATGATCAAAACCTATGGGTCAGCCTAATTGTCCTATTAAACTCTACCATAAAATATTTTTTTAAAACATTGGTATAATACAAATCTAATATTTCTCATTCATCATATATCAAATAATAATCAAACACCTAATAAATGTAAATCAATAAACTTCACATCATGTTATTTTTCCCAATTCATCCTTATTTCTATATCAAGCATAAGAACAATCATATTATAGTCTTAAATAATTTAAAGAGTAATCCATGAGTGATATTTTTAAAATTACAAGATATATCATTGCATGAATATTTATATAGTATATTTCACCTTTTTGTACACACTTTACCACAAATATGGGAGAAATACATAATTTTGAGGCCCTCCTTGGAGTATTGGTTATGTAGGTAGTGTGTATTAATATCAGGGTCTTTGGATAAGATCAACACTTTAAGCCAACTAACACATTTTTTAGCAAACTCATAACAAGGGTGAATAAGGGTGAACATTTAAGGTTTTATCAATAATCAAAGAGCTATAACTTGTATTCTAGATCTAATCATGTACTAAGAGAAAGGTGACATAAAACTAAGAATGGAGAAGTTGGTCTCATCTAGATCCAGTCATTATTCTATAATAGACACTTGTGTCAGAATCAAATAATATCTTTGATGGTAGTGTTTAGATAAGATGGTATTGTTTGCAACCACAAAAGTGCAATTTATAAAATTTGAAAACTGATATAGAATATTGGACTTGCATATTTTACACCTGATTCCAATTAATATCTACTTATGCATAATAAATCAACCAAGTACCATTTTTTATAATATTTTTAAATAATTGTACTTTACTATTTTTAGTAATATTAGTTGTATACATTTAAAATATTGTTTATCTAGATTTTCTATTCATGAGTTTGTTATAGCTTAGTCTATCACCCTTATGTTAGAACTATTGATGTATTTTTTATCCGTAGATCTACACATCTAAATTTTTGGTTAAAAATTTAAAAAAAGAAAATAAATTAAAACGCTAAATTTTCCACTTCTCATATATTTATATATAATTAAGAAATAAAACAAAATTTCTTAAATTATACAAACATGTCACTATTATAATAGAATAAACTTGGACAAAAATGAAACACTTATATTCAATCCAACATGCACACACACACACACACACACACACACACACACACACACACACATGTGGTATATAATTATAGCCATGGGTTTTTTCTAAGCTAAATTTTTACACTTTTTATCTTCATGCCCAATAACCATTTGTACCTTCAAAATTAACTTGTACAAATATTAAATTAGTGTAAAGTGTCACATCAATGAATATTATATATATCCATATATGCACAAAGATATTGGGTATGTTTGTCAACTATTTTTTATTCCTTACAGATTAGTTGTAATTATAGTTTTCCATTGAAACTATTATATTAAATAATAAATTAGATATTTGTTTTCAATATTTTTTATAAGTATACTAAAAAGTACTTATTTTTATTTAATTGGTTATGTAATGATATTTTTTAAATATTAAATTAGTTGATTACAAATATAAGTTAAGAGATTTTTAAAAAATAAATATATATATATTTTTTTATAAAAATATGATAATAAATATAGATTAAGGTTAAAGTATCTTTATTCAAAAATAAACTAGCATACATATTTTAGATAAATCTATGCAAAAGATATCCAAAAATATTGTTCTTGATGCTTTTATATTATCTTAGATTTAGAACATAAGTGAAATAAATACCTCAAGAATAATGACATTTGTAAACATAGCTTACACAAATTTATCTTATATATATATATATATATATATATATATATATATATATATATATATATATATATATATATATATATATATATATATATATATATAATTTATAACATAAATGAAATAAGTAACTCAAGAGTAATGATATTTCTAAATGTCTTTTACTTAAATTCATATAAAATACATATACTAGTTAATAAATTATATATATATATGTATATATATATATATATATATATATATATATATATATATATATATGTATATATATATATATATATATATATATGTATACATATATATATATATATATATATATATATATACATATGTATACATATATATATATATATATATATATATATATATATATATATATATATATATATATATATATATATATATATATATATATATATATATATATATATATGTTACTATTTATTATAAATTTCCATTTTCCATTATAAAAAGGTTGGTTTAATATATACCAAAAAAAACTTAAATGTAACCCTTGAAATTTGATCATGACTTATCATCACCCTCATATTTTGAAGTCCATAATATTGAAACAAATGCAATAACCTTAAATGACACAAAGTTTTTATCTCTTCCCTTGTGGGATCTTAAAGATTTTTTTTTTAAATTACCAAATGTTACACCATTTCAATGGAAAAATGTGTTATATAATGAGGGACAATACTACCAATGGTAGTGTCTAGATCCTTATCTAGTTTTTAATATACAAAAGTTATCTAAGTTATAAAATGATCAAAACATATGGGTCAATCTAATTATCTTATTCATCCCTCTTATAAAATATGCTAATAATAATTGGTATAAATACAAGTCTAATCCTTCTCATTCATCATCTAGAAAATATCAAGAAAACACCTACTAAAGCTAAATTAATTAACTACAAAATCACTCTATTATTCCCTAATCATATCTATTTCTATATTATGCATATGAGTAGTCGTCTCGTAGGTCTAAAACATTCTAAAATTAGCCTATGAATGATATTTATAAAATTACAAGCTAGATCACTACATGGATCTTAATATAGTATATTTAAATTTTGCATACATACTTCCCCACAAGTTGGAGATAAATACATAATTTTGAGGCCCTCTTTAGAGTATTATCTATGTAGATTAGGAAAGCTTGACACTATGAGCCAACTAACACATGTTTCAACAAATGCATTCCAAAGGTGAAGAAGGGTGAAGATTTAGGGTTTGATCTGTAGACACATAAAACTATCCATAATTGGCTCTTGATCATATTTTCAATTATTTAATACCAAACATTAAAAATTATGTTTAGTAATTATTGAACATCTCAAATTTGCTTATGAAGCATTTATTAAAGCTCACAATCATGTCGAGACATCTCTAATTGGGGTATCCTATCGTATGCAACAATAACCTCTCACAAATTCATCCTTAATCACCTTGTAGCATTGAAACTATCAATTTAGCCTATGGAACTATTAAGTGGGGCACTTTCACACTTGATCAAATTTTGAATGAGATAAAATGATAATGAAAATCAATTAACAAGTTAAATAATATTAAATTCTTAGTTGAATTATCTATTTATAATTAATAAATATTTAAAAATGGAAATTATAAAATTTGAAATATCAAATCATCTCATCATTGCCTTTATGAGTTATCTCTAAAAATATCCTAAAATATCTATTTTGAGAGCCATGCCTAGTAATTTCAAATAATTATTACATGATAACTATTAACTCAACTGGAGTTAGATTTAACTCACCTAGGTTTAGTTTAAACCCATTCCAAGCCTAAACTCAACCTTAACTTAACTTGGTTGAGAGTTAATTCCTAATTCCATAAATATAAGGTCATACCCCTTCATTTCTAAGCTTGGATACTATAGAGTTGTTATGCATAATTTACTCCATAAGACTCATGTGAGTAATTTTACCCTGTCCAAATCTTAAGCCAAACAAAATCAAAGACAAGGTGACAAAGAGAGAAGGATCGAAACAAGCTTTGTTGTCAAATAATTCTTGATGCACAAGATAAAAAATCCATTTAAATCTCTAAGGCAAAAGACTTGTTTATTTTATGTTTTTGTTGTTATTTCATTTAATCTTGTTACCTAAACTCCTCCTACTTTCTAGGTTAGATGTGTTAGGATTTTAGTGTGTTCATTCCATTTATTTTATGAGACTAACATTATAATAACCTCCCCTCTACATATTTCTTGTTTAGATGTTGGCACACCCTTTGAGACACAATGAAGCCTATATAATTGAGGAGATTTGAATGGTACTTTGATTTTTTATAATGGATGCTTAAAAATCTTCAATTTTCATGTTTTTAATTTATTTTTACCTCTTTCTATTTTTAGAAACTCATAAGTTATAAAGATCAATTATATTTTATTTGAAAATTGACAGGGATCAACATCAATTTTTTAGATCCATGTCATTTACCTAAATCGACCATGATATCTGTGTGCAAAATAGATCATGGTAGAGACATAACACACTCAAGTTTATCTTGATATTTTTGTCTTCATTCTAAGTTTAAGACACTATATATTATTTATTTAACCATTTTCTTATAGGATCCAGTTAGATATTTTTGTTTTCAACTTGTTTTGTTTACCATTTTTTTATCAAAACAAACTTGTGTTTTTCTATGTTTTTGAAGAAAACATCTATGATATGCCATATAGACATCAATTTCTATGGATGGATATTGATCCCTATGTAGATGATAGAGAATAGAAAAACTAAGATCTAATTTTAAGATGTTTTCTCACTTACTTTTGGAATTATAAGTATGCAAACCATCTAAAAAATTGTAGGACCTAAACTAAAAAAATGAAAATTTTGAGCATGATTAAAACCTACACACACTTTATTTGGTGATTAAAATGAGCGTATTTGTTTTCATCTCATAGTTGTTTTTGAAGTCTTTAAAATTATTAAAAATAAATGCCAAGGGGATAAAACTTAACTACACACTTCATTTACATGATTAAAATGAACTCTCACATTAGTTAAATACTCTTAAGAGATTCATTTTAATTATTATTTTATTTAATTTGTTTTTTTAAGCAAAATGAGTGATGTGTGTATACTCTCTACCCATCTCCTTTAGGGAACTCAGGTGATAACAGACACTCATTCTTTGCCTTAGTCACTTTGGTGTAAAAGTGTGTAAGGAAATTTTTTAAAGCCATTCCCAAATTTGTATCATTTAGGTGACCAAAAACCAATCCTAAATTCCATGCACTTGTCTTTATTTTTATTTTTTTTAGATTGTGAGCAGGATTTCATGCCTCCTCACAAGTTGTTTAGAGAAGTGTTGACCCAAGAATCCATCTATTGGCATAATTTTAACCTCACTCCATAGTCAAGTCTATAAATTAATGTAAAACTAATAGGATATTTATTTTGAGTGGTTAAAATAATATCTATTAATTTTACTTGTCTCAAAATGTAAGGGTAACTTAGACATTGCACTACACTAAGAAAATGATGCATGAAGTGGTTATGAAAATGACACGATGTTTTCACATTAATTCAATTGATGAAGATCCAAATGACATGATTGAATCTATAGTATTATTCACAATTGGAAGCATCTTGAAATGAGCAAAAATTGATAGTTTAGAATAACCCCACTTGCCCAAGACATATTGTTGATGTAAGACAAGTAGCCTGAAGTTCCATATCATGGTACAAACTATTGAGAAAAGAGGGGGCCTAAAAACCCTACTTTTTTTGCACTTTTACTTCTTAGATTAATAATTAAAATCCTCTCAAGAGTGATTATATTGATAGAATTCAACAATATTATGAAATCTTGTGAATTAATGATAAGATCACCTTAGATCAACATTTTAGGGTTAAATAAAAACCATTTTATTTGAGATAAATACAAATACAAGAGCAATTATGCATTGATTAAATACAACTATATGCTATTATAAAATATTATTATAATAACATAATGAAATGCCCATAAATATAGAATATATATTGATTCAAATAAAACCATTTTATAAAATCTTTAAATATATAAAAATATCCTTAAAAACCTAGTGATGTGTTGTTGTTTTATATTATGTTATGGATCTCTATTCTTCTCTTTCCTCTATGATTATGTGTTTGCTTTTGTTGCTTTATTCTTCAAATAAATATTATTATATTTTCCTTTCTCTACTTCCCTATGTTATGTTGTAATTTAATTTTTTCAAATTATTGTTGTAAATTTATTCTATCTCAAACTTTTATTCTATTCTGGATATTTAATTCTTCTATTTTTGTTTTCCCACTCAACTCTAGATAATCATATATTTTAAAATTAAAATTATATTTTTTTAATGACTATTTTCCTCTTCTTAATAAGCATTTCATGATTTTTAGGAGGAATAAAATCTTTAGATTAAAAGAGAATTTTAGTATGTTATATTTAGATAGCTTTAAATAAATAATGTCAAGATTATATTTTTACACAAATTTCCCAGTGATGTAAATGGATGCAGATAGTGGTGTGAGTGAATAGAAGATGAATTTATGAAAAATAATGATCTTGAGTTTTTCAGCTCTAATAACAATAGTAATTTTCTTAAGATTGAATTTCCTTTCATCCAAGTTAATGTAAAATATTCTCCATTTTGTAATCATGGTTTAATTGACCACTAATTCCCATATTTTTGACATTGTGATTAATTTAATATGCCAAAGAGGTTAGAATTTTTAAATTATTTGTGTTCTCATAAAAATGTTTCCCTCCCTATTCTCCTAACTTTAATATGTTTTCCACTCCATTCAAGTCCTTAGATGATTTCATATTAGTGTAAGAGTTCAAAAAAATCTACCATAACATGCAACCTATATAATGCTTAGACTTGTTAGAGAGAAAAGAAAAAATTAAACTTTTTTCTAGTTTATAATGAACAACATCACCTAAACTTAGTTATTCTTAATGGCCCATATACATATCTAAGCACTATTAATAAAAATAATGTTATAATTTTTTATGATTCAAAAAAATAAAAATAAGAATGTTTTCCTAAAGAAATGTGTAACTGTAGATACTAAAAATAACTATTTATAACATCTTAGTTTTGTAAACTTGAAAAATATCAATTAGGGATCTACCCTTTAGTTTTGGACTTTCCTGCTTCCAAAAATCTCACATTAACCATCTCATTATGCCTAAATACTGATCTCTTAGTCTGGTCCATATCATTATAATGACCTAGGTCTCTTGTGGTACACATAAAGTTTCAAATGTGATAAACATCCTTCACTATGAGTTTTAGATTCATACCCAATTTTTAGCCTTCTAGACATTACCAACCAAAAAAAGACACTACCATTGATGGTATTGTCCAGATCCTTATCAAATGTCCAGTAGCCAAAAGTCATCCAAATTATAAAATGATCAAAACCTATGGGTCATCCTAATTGTCTGATTTAAGTCTACCATGAGATATATTTTTTAAACATTGGTATAAATACATATCTAAGCCTTCTCATTGATCATCTAGAAAATACTAAGCAAACGCCTACTAAAACTAAATCGATAAGCTACACAAGTACTCTATTTTTCTCTATTCATCTTTAATTATCTTCCAAACATAGGACTAGTGATATCATAGGCCTGAATCATTCAAAGAGTTACCCATGAGTAATATTTTATATATTACAAGATAGATCACAACATGCATCTTCATATAGTATATTTCACCCTTGTGTACATACTTTCCCACATATATTGGATAACGACATAATTTTGAGGCCCTCCTTGGAGTATTTACAATGTAGGTAGTGCCTATTGATATTGGGGTCTTTTGGTAAGCTCAACACTGTGAGCCAACTAAAACATTTTTTAGCAAACTCATACTAAGGGTGAAGAAGGGTGAAGATTTAAGGATTGATAAATCATCAAAGAGTTATAGCTTGTATCCTAGATCTAAACATGTACCAAGAGAAAGGTGATAGAAAACCTAGAATGGAAAATTTGGTTGCATTTACATCAAGTCATTATTCTAAAGTAGACACATCACCGTCACACACTAGATTTGATGGTAGTGTTTTTAGCCACAAAAGTGTAAGTTATAGAATTTGACAACTGATACAGAATATTGAACCTACATATTTTACACCTGATTCTAATCCAAATCTAGTTGTGCATAGTAAATCAACTCAGTACCATTGTTTCTAATTTGTTTCAATATTTTTCAATACTTGTACTTTACTATTTTAAGTAATATCAGTTGTATAATTTTAGAATATTATTTATCTAGGTTTTCTATTAATTTATTTTCTATAGATTAGTTTATCACCCTTGTGTTAGAACCGCTTCTATATTTCTTAGCCCTATATAGACACATCTAAATTTAGGGTTAAAAAGTAAAAAATAAGAAATTCAACTACTAAATTTTCCACTTCTGATATGTTTATACATAAATAAGCAATCAAACCAAATTTATAAAATTATAAAAACATGTCACTATTGGAATAGCATAAACTTAGTTAAAAATGGAACACTTATATTCACACACACACACACACACACACACACACACACACACACACACACACACACACACACACACACACACACACACACACACAGAGCATCTAAATATAGTCATGGTTTTTTTACCAGACTAAATTTGTACCTTTGGAATTAGTTTGCATAAATATTGACTTAGTGTAAAGTGTCACATCAATGAATATTATCTATAACCATGTATGCATAAAGATTTTGGGTATGTTTGTCTTCTCCTTTTTATTTCTCAAAGGTTACTTGTAATTATAGTTTTCACTTCAAACTATTATAATTAAATTTGAAATTGAAAATTTGTGTTCAATAATTTATTTAAGTATAATAAAAAAATACATATTTTTATTTAATTGGATAAGTAACAATATTTTTTAAAATATTGAATTAGTTGATTGTAAATATAAGTTAAGAGAGTTTTTAAAAATAATTATAGAAAATGTTTTATAAAAATATGATAATAAATATGGATTAAGGATAAAAGTATCTCTATTAAAAAATAAACTAGCATACATATTTTAGATAAATCTATGTAAAAGATATCAAAAAATATTGTTCTCGATGATTTTATATTATCTTATATTTGGAAGATAAGTGAAATATATAACTTGATAATAATTATATTTATAAACATCTTTTACATAAATTTACCTAAGATATATATTAAATTTATAACACAAATTAAACAAGTACCTCAAGAATAATGATATTTGTAAATGTCTTTTACTTAAATTCATCTAAAATACATATACTAATTAATAAATAATATTTAATTTATTCTTATAAATTAAAAAACAACTATTTATCTTGATTTTCCATTTTCCATTTTAAAAAGGTGGGTTGAATATATACCCCAAAAAAAAATGTAGCCCTTCAAATTTGATCATAATTTACCATCAGCGTCATATTTTGAAGTTCATAATATTTCAACAAACATAATAACCTTAAATGACATAAAGTTTTTGTCTCTTCCCTTGTGGGATCTCAATGAATATTTCCTTAATATACCAAATGTTATACCATTTCAATGGAAAAATGTGTTATATAATGAGGAACACTACTACCAACAGCAGTGTCTAGATCCCTATCTAGTGTTTAATAGCCAAAAGTTATCTAAATTATAAAATAATCAAAACACATGGGTCAGCGTAATTATCTTATTGAACCCTGCTAAAAGATATGCTAAAAAATTGGAATAAGTACAAGCCTAATCCTTCTCATTCATCATATAGAAAATATCAAGAACGTACCTTCTAAATCTAAATCAATAACTACACAATCACTCTATTCTACCCTAATCATCTCTATTTCTATATCAAGCATATGAGTAGTCATCTCATAGGTCTGAAACATTCAAAATTTAACCCATGAGTGATATTTGTCAAATTACACACTAGATAACTATATGCATCTTCATATAGCATATCTCACTTTTGTGTACACACTTTCCTACACATATGGGATAAATACATAATTTTGAGGCCCTATTTTTAGTATTGTCTATGTAGATAGTGCCCATTAATAGAGAGGTTTTTGATAAATCTCGACACTGTGAGCCAATTAACACATTTTTCAGCAAACTCATTCTAAGTGTGAAGAGCTAGGATTTAATCAATCAATGAAGAGTGATAACCTGTATCCTAGATCTAAACATACAAGTAGAAAGGTGAAAGAAAACCCAGAATGGTGAAGTTGGTCGCATCTAGATACAATCATTATTCCATACAGGACACTTAAATTACAGTTAGACACTAACATCGATGGTGGTATTTAGATATGATGATAGTGTCTGCAGCCACATAAATACAATTTATAGAATTTGACAACTGATTAAGAATATTGAAAATGTATATTTTACTCCTAATTCTAATCTAGATCTACTTGCACATAGTAGACTAACTAATTACCATTATTTATTATTTATTACAATATTTTTCAGCATTTTTATTTTATTATTTTTAATAACTTTAATTATATAAATTTAAAATATTATTTATCTAAATTTTCTATTAATTAGTTTTCTATAAATTAATTTATCACTTTTTTTTTGGTTAGAACTACTTCTATATTTCTTAACTCTAAATCTATACATCTAAA
Source organism: Torreya grandis (assembly GCA_037957365.1). Classification (NCBI taxonomy): domain Eukaryota; kingdom Viridiplantae; phylum Streptophyta; class Pinopsida; order Cupressales; family Taxaceae; genus Torreya; species Torreya grandis. Next base: position 431,894 of record JARHVA010001082.1, read on the forward strand.
TTTAAAATTAAAAATGAAAAATTCTAACTACCAAAATTTTCACTTTCATGAATAAACATCCAAACAAAATTCCTTAAATTATACAAACATGTCACTTTGGAATAGGATAAACGTGGACAAAAATGAAACACTATATAACCTATATATAGGAATACTAATATATATAATCATTCATATATATATATTTCCAAGCTAATTTTTTATTATTTTCATCTTCATGCCTAATAACTATTGAAAGTCAGCCCTTCAAATTTGATCATGAATCACCGTCACAACAAACGTAACAACCTTAAACGTGGAAAAGATGCGTTATATTGTTCTTTTTAGCGTTCTGGTTAGGAGCTCCAATTTGGCAATCAGCATTTGCTCTTTGGCAGATATTTTATAAACAACCAGCAAGGATAATAATACCACAAGCGACAAGAGTATCCTACATGTTGGGACCAACCAAACCTTTCCGGCCAAGTATCAATGGCTGCACGGTTCTTGCTACAGTTATACAGCGTGCCTGTGCGAGCTTTTCGCCAGCAACGATTTCCTGGGCTTTCCAATTAACCAAACAATCGGGCTTTCGCTCCCCGCCGCCTGCAGTCTCCTCTTTCCTCGTCAAATTGGCCAGTGCACAAGTATAGAGTTCTTTCTCTGCATTCTTTGCTTTTCAAAGTTTCGAGATTCGAACCCTTGACCGTTAGAATTTCAAATGAAAGAAGAAGTGGTGCAAGATGAATTGGCGATGTGTAATCTTTAGGTTTTGATCTGGTGCAGGTGTTTTTCCTTCACCAAGCGCCAGTGCTGTTGATGTGCCTGGTATGGTCTTATCTTTACTGCGTTTTACATTTTTGGCATCTTCTCATAACTTGTTTTGAGCGAGGTCTTTTAGGTTCTGAAGTTGAACATTTCGCTGAATTATTTTTATCTTATCCCAAGAATCTTTACTTCCTTTTACCTTCCTTGCATCTTTTGAAATCTTTATTTTTAGTGGAATCGGCTGAGTTCTTTTATTTTAGGAAAAGTATCCACGTCTTAAACAGAAAACAGAACAGCCTTCGTAGGTCATTATTAGAAAAGAGCAGCAGCCAATTGAACTATTATTTTAGGCTCGAGTCTGGCCGGTCCGTAAGAATCCGTAAAGCGTTCCAGGGTGCATATGGGAGGTCTTTAATCCCAGTTGGTTGATGAAAATTTAGCACTAAGTTTTCTAAAGTAGTAGAGATCGTAGGTTCAAGTCCTTACCTGCTTCAATCTATTTCACTTGGATTGCATCTCTTCAAATTTGATCGTGAATCACCGTCACAACAAACGTAACAATCTTAAACGTGGAAAAGATGCGTTATATTCTTCGCTTTAGCGTTCTGGTTAGGAGCTCCAATTTGGCAATCAGCATTTGCTCTTTGGCAGATATTTTATAAACAACCAGCAAGGATAATAATACCACAAGCGAAAGGCAATGAGATTCGAACCTTGGACGTTTTCTGCGACAACAATGACGGCAATTCTGAGAGCAAACACGCCCGTCCTGGCAATGATAATGAGAGCAGTGGTTTTGATAGCGGCAACAGGAACAGGCGGCGTGATGGCACAGCAGTCGGGCATGGGCTGCACCGACCCCATCCTACATGTTGGGACCAACCAAACCTTTCCAGCCAAGTATCAATGGCTGCACGGTTCTTGCTACAGTCATACAGCGTGCCTGTGCGAGCTTTTCGCCAGCAATGATTTCCTGGCCTTTCCAATTAACCAAACAATCGCACTTTCGCTCCCCGCCGCCTGCAATCTCCTCTTTCCTCGTCAAATTGGCCAGTGCACAAGTATAGAGTTCTTTCTCTGCATTCTTTGCTTTTCAAAGTTTCAAGATTCGAACCCTTGACCGTTAGAATTTCAAATGAAAGTAGAAGTGGTGCAAGACGAATTGGCCATGTGTAATCATTAGGTTTTGATCTGGTGCAGGTGTTTTTCCTTCACCAGGCGTCAGTGCTGTTGATGTGCCTGGTATGGCCGAATCTTTACTGCGTCTTACATTTTTAGCATCTTCATAACTTGTTTTGAGCGAGGTCTTTTAGGTTCTTGAAGTTGAACATTTCGCAGAATTATTTTATCTTATCCCAAGAATCTTTACTTCCTTTTACCCTCCTTGCATCTTTTGAAATCTTTATTTTTAGTGGAGTCGGCTGAGTTCATTTATTTTAGGAAAAGTATCCACACCTTAAACAGAAAACAGACCAGCCTTCGTAGTTCATTATTAGAAAAGACCAGCAGCCAATTGAACTTTTATTTTCGGCTCGAGTCTGGCTGGTCCTTAAGAATCCGTAAAGCGTTCCAGGGTGCATATGGGAGGTCTTTAATCCCAGTTGGTTGATGAAAATTTAGCACTAAGTTTTTCTAAAGTAGTAGAGATCGTGGGTTCAAGTCCGGCATCACTCGTTTCCACCATTCCCACCATTGCCAAATGTTCCTGCGGGATCTCCTGATGTGCAGAACTCCCCCCCTGATGTGCAGAATTCCCCCACTTCCAGAGATATGATGAACGCCAGTGTTCTTTTGACACACAGTCTCTTCGGGATTTTTTGGGGATCAATTTTTACCGGAATTTTAACTGTTGGGATTTTTCTGTTACTTAGACGAAGATTTGGAAAAGTTTTTTTTCAGACTAAGACGACACTCTTACATATATCTTCTTTTGGCATGGATAATAGTTAATAGTTAGAAGTTAGTCTTAATAGAGTGTATAGCTGTGTGTCCAGTGCTGGGAAGGAGTGAGGGAAACCTCCAATCTTGTAATAAGGCACAGGGTAAAACCAAGAGACTTGATTTAGTATTTTCATCCATCAGTCCAAACGAACAGAGATTACTCCTCTTATTGCTACTTTGCTTTTCTACTTAATTTTTTTTTATAAAACCAGTCCGCTTTGCATTTATATTCCCTGCTTGACTATGTAAGTGCAAATATATTGTGAATTTTTATTTGTATGCCTACTTTGCAGGGGTAGAAATGTAATGGGAAATTTTAGAATATTTAACTAGCGTTTGGTTAATAATTGTTGGTAGTTAGGATACGGGCTGTCATTGTAGCATGTTATAATAATACTTCCATGATATCAATGTTATACTATGTATGGTGAACATGTGATTAAAGATTTAGAAATTAGAAATGGTGTAAAATGTTCGAATAAATGTTATGATGGTTATTTTGTAATGGGTTTAGTAATGGATATATATTTATCTATTTAGTTAGTAATATTAACGTAAATCAGTAATTTTAGGTTTATGTCTTTCAATTTTTTTATTATTATTGTTATTTTTTTTTTAAAAAGAAAAAAGGGAAAAAAAACTTTATTCAATTCAAATCGAGATACAAGGCAAGAGTCCCAAGCTCAATAAAAAGGAGAACTACCAACAAACCAAACAACAAGACTACATAGTTCTGTTTTCCAATAAAACTCTCTCCAAAATCCCTAGATAATTAGAAGGTAACTCATCCCTACCACTGATATCCCAACCATCCCCTTTCTCCGAGGCCCACTTCACCAAGCAGTCAGCCACGCTATTCCATTCTCTAGGGATATGACAGAAGGAGACAGATTCCAAGGGGATGCAAACACTTAAAATATGTCTCACCATCGAAGCTAAATGCCAACTAACACCATCCAATCTCTGGTTGTTCAACATATCCACAACAATCTGAGAGTCAGACTCACAAATAATCCTCCTCTAGCCAAGAGAGCAACCCCGTTCAACAACAATCTTAATAGCAAGGGCCTCCATCAGGTTATTAGAGTAATGCCCTTTGTAGACAGAGAAGCAAAAAATAACATCACCATCTTTACTTCTACCAATACCCCTAATACCAACATGCCAAGGATTTCCACAAGAAGATCCATCAGTATTAATCTTTAGGGCCCCATCTGGAGGAGGCACCCACTTCCCATCACGACAAACTTGTTTCTTGACATGACGGGGCATAATACTAGCAATGCAACCCCTACTATTAACACCTAGGCTCAGATCTCACACAACCATAACATCCCTAGGATCAATACTTTAAGACATATCACATTTAGCAGAAATAGTCTCATGAAGTCTACTGATAATCTTCATCCACATTTGACCACTATCTAGTCTGGAATCACAAAAAACTCTGCGGTTTCATTCCAGCCAAAGGTTCCAAAGAATGAAAATAGGCCCAATGATCCAGGCCACCTAGAGAAAAGGTGTCTTTGCAAGAGGCCTACCCAGGCTCTCCCAAAACTCAATAAGAGAGGAAGCATGAATGCAACCATGATGCCAAGCCTCCCACCATCTGTGCCAAATCTCTCGAGAAAAGGGACAGTGAAAGAAAAAGTGGGAAGAACATTCTTCACTGCGCAAACAAAGAAAACAAACGGAAGGTCACTGAAACCCTCATTTACGAAGATTCTCCTAGGTGAGACATTTCCTCTGGGAAACCAACCATAGAAAGAAGTTACATTTGGGCCAAGAAAAGTTGTTCCAACCCTTCCTCCACTAAGGCACCTCAGTAGGACCCTATAAATTCCTATCAAGTACAAAGAACCTTGAGCAATAGTATAATTACCTTTTGGGCTAGGACTCCAAGCCAACTTGTCCCTCTCATTCAGAGAGCTACAAAGGTTGCCCTCCAAGACCTTACAAAAAGTAGCTTGATCCTCATCAGAACCACCCATAGGCCACTCCTATGGATCCTTCCAGCAAAACACCTCCAATTGACCAATGTGCTTAACTATTTTAAAATGCTCCAGCTTAATCCAACCAGCATTAGAGAAAAAATGGTAAAGACGTAGAAGATGAGGGAGACTAGAGAGAATGGGAGGGTGACCATCCCAAGAATTCAGCCAAAAAAAGGCATCAGAGCCATTATTACATATTCAGAAGAGCCCATTCTAAACAAGCTAAGCTTCCTTCTTAAGAGTATTCCAAATGCAAAAATCTTTGCCCAAAAAAGTAATCTGTGGCACATTCTAGCTCTCAACCCCAGAAACATACTTTAATGCAAGAAACTTAACCCAATCCTGATCCTGGTTGTTACACCATCTCCAGTACAACTTAGCTACCAAAGTTGTAACCACAAGAGCCATAGACCTAAGGCCAAGGCCCCCAGCATGCTTGAGCTTATAGACAAACTCCCACTTGACTGAACTCCACTTCGAGGAAATGAGATTACCTGACCAAAGGAATTGCCAGAAAAGAGCATCAAAATCCCTCACAAAGAAGGCAGGAGGAATTTGTACACAACACCTATAAATAGGGAGAGACTGCACCACAACTTTTAGGAGGATCACTCTACCAGCAGAAGAGAGCCATCTATAAGTCCAATGACTAACCTTACTCTAGAACTTATCCAAAATCCCCTACCAATAATCTCTACGCTAAGGTCCTAGACCCAAAGGAATCCCCATGTACTTTAGGGGAAGAGTGCCAATTTGGAATCTAAGAATCCTAGCAATCCTAATCTGAATGAGTCGAGGAGTATTAAAGAAATAAATGGAAGATTTATCATCATTATTACTCTGACCAAAAGCTTTCAAGTAGATGTCTAAAGTTCTCCTGAAATTCACTACCTCACTAATTCTAGCCAAGCCCATCAGTTGAGTATCATCCATAAATTGAAGATGACAACAAGGAGGGAGATCATTGTTCCATCTCTAGCCATGAATAAGACCCTATCGTACCTGAGATTTAATAAATCTACCAAGACCCTCGACCATGATAATGAAAAGATAAGGGGACAGAGGGTCCCCTTGCCGAAGTCCCTAAAAAGCACTAAACCAATCTGAAGATTCCCCATTGATGAGAATAGAGAAGGAGGATGAGGTCACACAACTAAGAACCCAACTCACCCATTCCTCTTTAAAGCTAAAGGCCAAGAGGATATTTTGAAGGAACTCCCAGCTCTCCTGATCATAAGCGTTAAACATGTCAAGCTTAAAGAGCATTGTCTTCTCCTTAGAGGAAGCCATAGAGTGAATAACCTCAGTAGAAATCACGACACCATCCAATATTTGTCTCCCTTCCACAAAACCTCCCTGCTCAACAGAAATCAAATCACCAAGGATAGGTTTGAGTCTCTCAGCAATCAACTTGGAGATGATCTTGTAGACAACATTGCATAAAGCAATAGGCCTAAAATGATCCATCTGATTAGCCCCCTCCTTCTTAGGTATGAGAGCTAGAAAAGTAGAATTCAAAGACTTAAGCATTTATTTGTTCCTAAGAGATTCCTAAACCACCTCAAGGAGATCAAACTTTATTATTTCCCAAAACTCTTAGAAGAACTCAATCGGAAACCCATCTGGGCCAGGAGATTTACCTTTCTTCATACTAAACACAACTTTCTCTAATTCAGGTAACAAGATTGGACCCAAAAGATCCCCATTCATCTCATCCTAAACCAAGCAAGGAATACAATCCAAAATAGCCCTCTCCTCAGATCTAGCAGTAATATCCTCCCTAGTAAAAAGATTAGAAAAATAGTTGATAGCTTCCATAGAAGTTTCATCGTAGGATGAGATTTGAGTCCCATCACTCGAGACAAGAGTGGAAATAGAGTTCCCTTGCCTACGGGCCTTAACCGAGTTATGAAAAAAAGTCATGTTCCTGTCCCCCTCCAGAAGCCAATCAATATGAGATTTTTGCTTCCATAAAATCTCATCCCAAAGCTCCCACTCTTCTAAGCCCCTAAGGGCAGAGGACTCAGCATTCAAAAGGTCAAAGGATAATCCATGGTCACGAATATGATGACTGACACTATCCAGCTTGGACTGAGCAGTAAGCTTCTGAGTATGCAGGTTCCCAAAAAATTGTTTATTCCACCACTTAAGCCTATACTTCACATGTTGAAGCCATTTACTAAAAGTGTACATAACCCTCCCATGGGAAAGAAGCCCTTCGTACCACCAATGCATCACAAGATCCCAAAGATATTGAGCCCATAACCACATCAATTGAAATTTGAAGAAGGATTTTTAGTGACACTATAAGAGGAAACATAGAGATTGGTAGGTCAGTGGTCGGATCCCCCCAATCTAGGATTTTAGAACTGGTAGTCCACTTGATGCTCATCTAATAACAAGAAAGTAGAAATCTATCTAGCCATTCTGAGATAGCCTTATCACCACATCTCCTATTATTCCAAGTAAAAACTCCATTGCTTGGTTTCACATCAATAAGGTTAAGGAAACCAATATTATCTCTGAGCAAAAGAGAAGAAGGGTCAAGCCTGGCTACCCCTCCTAATTTTTCATCCATATTAATAACAACATTAAAGTCCCTAGCCAAAATCCATGGGAGAAATGGGTCCAAATAATGGACATAATTGATATGAACCCATAGATGTGTCTTACCTAGAAGATCAGTAGGAGCATAAATATTGGAGAAAAGACATCTTTCACCAGTTTCAAAATTGGAGGCAACCATCGAGATGGAAGACCGACTAGAAACCCACCGTAAAGGGGTGACTTTCCTCAAGTTCCAGAAACAAGCCACCCCCTAAACTACCCAATGCCCCCACCCCCTACCAGTAGCCTTGGGGCCAAATACACAGAGCACAGTTATTCAAACCATCCATCGTAGGCTTGGTTTCTTGCATAAAGACTACATCTGGATCTTGAGACTCGATTAACCTATGAACAGCCTTTTGTCTAGGGATGATGTTTAACCCCCTTACATTCCATGATAAAACTATCATTTAGGGGGGTGGGAGAAGTAGGAATCAATGGGTTTCATAGACCCAGACTCAACCAATGTATCACCCATAATCTTAACCTTCTCTTGATCAGTCTTCCTTTTGCTCCTTGACTGTTTATCTAGAGGCCACATTTTAAAAGCTTTTTATAGCAAGCCCAATGTAGGACGAGCCTTATCACCCTTCACAGGATCCTCAGATCCCTTCGTAACTTGGGGACAAGGAGCCAACACAACAGTACCCACTAGAATCTGTGACTCCTGGATGCCACCAATATTCTAAACTTGAGAAGGCAAGTCCAAAGCTAGTTGACAGACCTATTGAACCCCTAACAATAAAATTAGCTCCTCCTTCATTACTTCCACCTCCTAAATCTCTACCTGACTCTTAGCCCTAGAATAAATCTCAACTTGAATACCATCTTCTTAGACTACGCTATCCCAAACCTCAAACCTATTAAATGTGCCCTCATTTTGTCTATCACTCCAGGATCTCTTCTTGCCTTTGTCTTTATTATGAGATTTAACCGGGATAAATCCCTCCTTATCAATAGGCCCATCAGACACTAGATCTTTCCCCTTGTCCATCCTAGGAGGTCCAGAGGTAGAAAATGGGGAAGATTTCAATTTGGGATATCTACGGTGTAGATGACCATATTCATGGCAATTTCTGCATCTAAATGCAAGGGTTTCATAATCTAGCTATTGGATCCAAGAGGAAGAACCCATGAAAATTTCCATAGAGTCTGGTAATGGATTATTCAAATCAACTTCAACACAAATATGAACAAAATAAATTACCTTACGCTCTTGAGTTTGTGAAGCTGATCCAACAGGTTTCCCAAGAAGCAAAGAGATTGAGTGGAGTATATCTTCCCTCTAGAATTCCAACAGAAGCCTTGGAAAATGAACCCACATAGGCACCCCACGAAGGGATCTCTTCAGCAGAGTTGAAGCCCATATGCCAAGGCTTGATGAAGAGCCCAACCTAGTTAAATAAATAAGGGCCACCTTCAAAACCCCTATTCCTATCTAACATACTTGAAAAAAATAACCAAGAAATAGTTATTAGCCACTAAAAGAATCTCCATATCTCCTTCAGGGTTCCAAACACAATGTTCCTAGGATTCCAACATAGGAAGAGAAAGATGAAGGCCCAAATATTTACAAATAAGAGCATGCTTGCACCAATAATCAACATCCTCTGAAACCTGCTTAAGTTAAATAACCAAAATCTGTCTATCTTTTGATCTCTCCAAACATCCATTTACTTTTTTAATTTGAAATGACCCTTTTGATGAGGAGGTATCCTCTCCAGAAAGAGGAAACTTAGTCTGATCCTTGTTACTAGCATGCATCAAAGAGGATGGATCTACCATCTCAAAATCTAGGGAAGAATAAAGACCCTAATTCTCCATGGCAATACGAGCTCAAGCACTAATCAACAGAGGGAAAGAGGCAAGGTAGTCAACCCAAATGCCCAAACCACCATGCACCCCCCGTCTAAGATGCCCATGCACCAGACAGCGGCCAAAAAAATGCCCAGCCGCAGCAAGGAGGGGATCAAACCCCTACAAACACAGAAATGCCCCAACGCCCCCCCACCCCCCATGAGCACCAAATGACCCCCAATGTGCTCTAAATGTAGACAAAGTAAGCTAGGGCACGCAGAACCTAGATTGCACCAGCAACCCACAAAATACCATCTCTAGCTCAAAATTTTTCCATCTAATTATTACCATAGGTAAATCATTATTATTGTTATTTAGTTATGTGGGAGTTCTGTGTATTTTTTGAGGATCAAATTTTACTATAATTTTAACTGTTGGGGGGTTTCTTTGAAATTATTTTAGTGAAGATTTATATTTGAGTTATTTAGTAATAGATTTGCAACAAATTTTATGTAAAGTATTGGATATGTGCATTTTTGGAGACTAAAAATACATTCTTACATATTATTATTTTTGGGTGTAATATGTTTTTTATATGTTTTTCACAGATCTTGATTTTTATGTGTTTAAATAATAGTTTTGGGATGTTAACACTATCAATGTTACAGTATGTATAACATGGTGAAGATGTGATCAAAGATTTAGAAATGACAAAGGGTATAATATAATATGCTTGAATAAATATTATGCCACTTATATTTTTTTCACAAAATGAAAATTGATTTTTGTCTCTGGATAAATATTTGAGCACTAATAAATTTTGTTGAAAATAATTTTATTTTTTAATTAGTAGGTCTACATCATATTTGGAATATAAGTGGGGGTTTTTCAGTTTCATTTTAGGATTATTAATGGGATTTGGTACCTCTATTTTATCAATATGATAGTTTTATATTCTTATTTATAAATAAGGAAGTATGTCATCTTTTTGTTTATGATTGATCTTAGTCTTGATCGACAGTGTCTAAGTGATATCGGTCAAGCACAAATATTTAAATAAAATTTTCAAAATTTTATCACCTATTATTAATCATGTTACATCTAATGGTCCAACTTTTAATGTATAATTTGCTTGCATTATTTCATTTGATGGTATGTCATACATTTGTTAGTCCAAATTTCATGTGAACTTAGAGTTTCAATCATCAGAGTCAATCAATCAAGAAGAAATATTGATGATTAAAGAAAAGAGAAAAATATATCTTGTGGTGACTTTGACACTATTAATACTAGAGAATCAACAATGTGCATTTAATGTCATTCAAGACAAAGACTTGTCCTTTATCATACACAACAATGCTCAAACTTTTAACCTCAACCATTGATGTTATGAGATATAATATTTGAAACTTGAAATTTAATTTACAATTAATAGTTACTCATATTAATAAAAACAAGAATTGATTGCATATACATGCAATCGCAAATTATATAATATGAAGATGCATTATATTTAGTTATGTGATCTATTTAATATCCAAATATTTTTGCATAATGAAATATTTAAATACATGTTGCATTTAATTTTTAACTTATGAATAAGAATTTAAGTATCCCATATGACATGGGATTTATTGGTAGTGGTGTGGCTAGATAATTAGAAAAAGTTGTTTTAAAAATTATATGGAAGGCTTTCATTAAATTTTAATTCTTTTAAATAAATAAAACCTTTATATTAATAAATCAATAAGTGTCACATATAGGATAAGATGAAACTTTAAAAAAATAAAAAAAAATATAATCAAATTTTATATTTTCTCATTTAATACTATCTTTTAATAGTGATCTTGATTGTATTTTTTCAATTATTTTTCATGGGGATGGTTTTTACACTTCATTTTCAAATTCTTTTAAATTATTTGTAATTTTTTTCTCTAAAATATACATATTGATTTTTAAATTTCTAATTCTAAGATATAACTTATTAATATTTAGAAATCAAAATCACAATCTAAAGTTAAATACTTCTAATTCCATATATCTAGTTTTCATATCAGCCCTTTTATCAATTTTTTAATATTGGGTAAGCTTAAAGACATAGAAAATCTATTTCATTGTTTAATTTAAAATGATATTTTAATGTTTAAATTTTGTCTTATTTAAAATTTAATAATTGTAATTGCAATATGTTTGAGATGAAGTGGGGTAGTTGTAAAGTAAAACAAGTTCATTTTAAAAATACTAATCCTAATATAAATATTGGTTCATGAAAGATATTGGTATTAATATAGTAAAAAAAAACCCATCAAAATCTTGTAATTATTTCTCTTTTATAAAATAAAATAAAATATTTATATTCACTGATGATTCCCATGATATGCATGACCCATTCAACAAAAAATATTCTTCAAAAGCATTAGAATACCTTATTTTAAACTAAATAACTTTAAAACTATTAATAATTTAGGTGATGGATGAAAGTTCTTACTTAGAAATATGATGTTACATTATGTGTTCCCTTACCCAAATTCATTAAGGAATGTACTCATAATTATGACCCAAAAATTTTAGGAATAGATAAGAATGATAAACTCAATTCAAATTAGAAAATTGTGTTATGTATGAGGTAGGAAGAAATTGACGTCATTTTGGGGATCGTGAGAATTAAGGAATTAACTTTGGGAACCACTTTAATAAACCTAGAATGATTTTATGCTAACTATGTAGCATGTAGTTCATTTATGAAGTATGGTTTCTTTTGAAATATCATAACATATAAAAAAGTTAACAAGGAATCCTCCCAAAGATTTAGAAATATTTAATTTTTAGTTTCAAGAAATAATATTTATATTCACATTTTTTTTTCAATTAGATATGTAGTCGAGGACCATGTGTTATAAATGGTATATAGAATTTGATTTGAAAAATATATGATCTATTAAATATATTGTAAACACATTGTTGACTCCATCCATATTTAATTAGACTCAATTTAAAATAAAAGTTCTAATACATTATGATATAGTACATAATCGTGACATTTTATTATGTGGTGTTTTTGGACTTGGATTGAAGGTAATAAGTCTCGAATCAATCCTATCACATTTACCACAAAAAATTGTTTACAATATGTGATTGGTCATAGAACATAAGGATGTATGATGTTAAGAGTTATTATATCCATTTCATGGATTATTATGTCACCCCATTTTATGGAAAGAAAGAAAATGAGAGGCTAATGAAAGATCCCAAGAATGTACATGGAAGTTTCTAAATTACAGACCTACTTAGTTGATGAAACTTTGGTAGAGTGATAGAAATACCTATGTAAGGTCCTAAGTTTGAGTCTTGACTTATTAATGCAAATTCAATACTTTAACCCTACCATTGCACCATTATTCAAGCACAAGATTCATCACACTGCATATTTCATGATTAATTATTATCTTGTTGACTTTTCAATTATTTTTATATTTCATTACTCCTTTTTGTATGTAATGCAAAGAATGCACCTATGCCCATGTTTATATTTAACTTCTCCTTTTTTACTCCATGTTGCTTATGATCATAGGTTTAAGTCCTTGGCTGCTTCCATCTCTTTCACTTGGATTGCCTCTCTTAAAATAAGGGTTAACTGGTAACTCAATTGTAAAATAATCTGCATTTGAAGTAGACAAAGACATCTTATCATCGATTATTTATGAAAAGAATAAAATGATAGGCTAATGAAATTTTCCAACCTAGTTGATGAAACTTTTGTATACTGATATGAATACCTATGTGAGATCCAAGGTTCGAGTATTGACTTATTAATGTGAATTCAATAATTTAACCCTACCATTTTACCATTATTTAAGCACAGGATTCATTAGACTACATATTTTATAATTAATTATTATCTTATTAAATTTTCAATTGTCTTCATATTTAACTGCTCTTTTTTGTATGCAATGCAGAGAATGCACCTAACCCATGTTTAGGAATCAAAATCACAATCTAAAGTTGAACACTTCTAATTCAATGCATCTAGTTTTCATATCATCCCTTTTGTCAAATTGTTAATACTGGGTAATCTTAAAGACTAAGAAAATCCATTTCATTATTTAGTTTAGAATGGTATTTTAATGTTTAAATTTTATCTCACTTAATATTCAATAATTGTAGATTCAATATGTTTGGGATGAAGAGGGGTAGTTGTAAAGTAAAAAAATTTCATTTTTAAAATACTCATCCTAATATAAGTATTGGTTCATTAAGGATATTGGTATTAATATATGAACCAAAAAACCCACCAAAATCTTGCAATTATTTCCTTTTTATAGGATAATATTAAATATTTAGATTTAACAATGATTCCCATGATACACATGACCCATTCCACAAAAAATATCCCTTAGAAACATTATAACATCTTATTTTAAGCTAGATCACTTTCAAACTATTTCTAATTCAAGAATGGATGAAAGTTCATGTTTAGAAATATAATTTTATATTATGTGTTCCCTTTCCCAAATTATTTAAGGAATTTGCTCATAATTATGACCCAATAATTAAAGAAATAGATAAGAATAACAAACCGTATTTAAATTAGAAAATTTTGTTATGTATAAGGGAGGAATAAATTGATGTTTATTTGGGGATCATGACAATGGAGGAATCAAATTTGGGAACCACTTCAATAAACCTAGAATGATTTTCTAGTGACTATGTAGCATGTAGTAAATCTATGATGTCTAGGTTCTTGGGTAATATAATAACATATGGAAAATTATCAACAAGGAATCCTTATGATTTAGAAATATTTAAATTTTATATTTAAGGAATAATATTTATATTATCATTTATTTTTGGATTAGATAGTGATAATGTAATGGAAAACAATGTACTATAATTGGTATATAGAGTCTGATTTATAATTGGTATATCGAATCTGATTTGAAAAGTATATGGTTTATTAAAAATATTATAAGGACATTATTGACTCGATCCATATTCAATAGAGTCAATTTCAAATAAAAGTTCTAATAAATTTTGATGTAGTACATACTCATGACATTTTCATATGTGGCATTTTTAGACATGGTTTGAAAAATACAAGTCTTAAATTAGTCCTATCATGTTTACCACAAAAAATTCTTTCCAATATGTGATAGGTCATAGAAGATAAAAATAAATGATTTTGAGAGTTATTTTATCCATTTATTGGATTATTTTTTCACCCCATTATATGAAGCCATCACATATAGTTGCATGACTAAAATTCTTAAAGTTGTATAAATCCGTTCTAGTTAGGAATCAAGCTTCAATAGGTGAATTAATTCTTGATGGAAGAATAAACCATGATAATATTTTATGGTGCATAAGTTAAACAATTCAAAGTAGATAGTTTTTCCCCTAGAATATATAAGGTAGATGGACAATTTAGATAGATAACATTTTAATGTTCTTGGTAGGAATTTTTTTATTTCTTTGTCTTCCTTTCTATTATATAGGGTTCAAATTTGATATGAAGGTATTTCATGTTACTCATAAGATAATAGAGTTCTTGTTTTTTTTTCGATGTAGATTATTTTTGTAAGTATCATCCATATGTAATAATGAATTCAAAATCAGTTGTGATGAAGTTTTCTTAAATAAAATGTATCATGAAATTAAATATTTGTATAAAATATAAAAAATAAAGACACCTGGGAAGATGTGGTAGAAACCATCAAACAAATATTTTATGAAAAAGTGACCACATATTAGTAAGTTTTCATGAAAATTGAAATTTTTTCATAGGACACTTGGGAAGATGTGGTATAAACCATAAAATAGATAGCTTCTAAAAAATTCACCACATATTAGTAAGTTGTCATTGAAAATGAAATATTTCACTCCCCCAGAGGTATAACAATTTGTTATGAAATGGTCAATAATCTCTCCACCAAAATAATTCAAAGAAATTGAAGAAATATATTACAAATCAAAATAAGACTAGAGGGAAAATATAATCCTTCTAAATAATGATAAAATGAACACAAATACTATTTATTTAAATCAAATAATGGAAATGTAAGTGAATTTTGTATCCTTACAAAAGGAAATGGATGAAATAAAATATATTATTAAAAAGTCCAATTTTATTGTAAAAGAGGTTTGAAAAATGTATAGGTTAGACATCGGGGGAGATATAATTAATATTATTGATGGTTTAAGTGAAATGTTGGAATACATGGATTGTTTACTAGTATAATATGGGGAGATGAAGTATGTGATTAAAGATACTAAAATGGAATTGGACTCAAGAGGGGACTTAGAACATAAATCACTTGATAATATAAACTTGTTCTACAAAATATTTGATATTGATTTGGTATAAGATTGAAACATTAGATGAAAGAATTCAGTTTTAAATGCATCATCAACCAAATGAAAGCCAAATGGAAATATGAAAATTTGGGAGAGGAACATAATTTGTTGGTCTAGTGAAACTAGTTGTTATAGGAGATGTAGGGGAAGATTAATATTCTTATTATTCTAGGTTTTCCATATCTTTAGAATGATAAGAAATGTTTGATAAAAAAGGAGGATTTCTTCAATAAGTTATGCAATCAAAAATAAAATAAAGACCATTTTTATAGTTAGCCTAGGAAGTTACATGAGATTGAGGGGAAAATAGAATCTTTTTTGAAAGGCCAATTAACCTTACAACTAATATTTCAAGATTATTTAAAGGAAAATTCCTATATACACTATGAATTAACTTTCAAATTATACATAAGCTACTTTATGTTAGATACAATTGAAATTCCTATAGATAAGGATTGCAACTTGTTTCTCAAGCTAATAACATCTGTTAAGATTTCAACTATTAGTAGTTTTGTTTTTTATTGAATCTAGTGGACCTTTTTGACTTGTATAATTTACGTCATTAAATTATATTATATTTTTAACTTTTATTAATATACATTGGTTATCTATAAATAAGGTGGATACTCCACACTAAGATTCATTGACATTTATCTTATAGTAATAACTCAATGATAGATGTTGTTATAAACTATTATAAATGATAAGTATAAATAAACATTTGATGAAAAATAAATGTGAATAATATTTAAAATAATAAGTAAGAAAAATATAAAATGAATCGTAATATTAACTCAATATTTTGCCAAGAGAAATTTGATGTGGGAAAAACATCAGTGGGTGAGGGAAATGCTATCCGCTTCCACAATGAAATCCATTAAATGTAAAACTTAAGTTTTCAAACATGGAATTCATGGATAGAGATTTCACTACTAAATTATTCAAATATTTCACATGAACAACTAATTTTCAATTTTTAGATAATTTATATAGAACCAACACAACAAGAATAGTCACTCACATCTAGGAAATAATGAGACAATATGACAAAGGACCCAAACTTGTAAATTTACAAATGTGAATATAAATCTAAGACTTCATAGTGAATTATTTGATATCATCTATCTTAAAAATATGTTTTATTTATACCATCTCACAATAGAACCTATCAAATAACTCAAACATGAACCATCATAAGGAAGTGGGAATATTTAAAACCATCCACAATCATGTATATTATCTAGGGAGGAAAATCACGTCAATATACATATTGTTGGTTATTAAAATGTTAGGGTGGTTATGAAACCATTGTATTGGTTTTTAAATCATCACCTATAATTTTTAAGGTTACACAACCATTGGGGTAGTTATGTAACCACTATCTACACATATTGGTAGTTGTGTCATATATGAAAAAGCATTCAAAATCAAGGGCTAAAATTTATTGAATTCATAATCTTGAGGATGTCTACATCATATTCATACCAATTTTTACACTACATATTATCTAAACTTTTATTTTAGAATGAATTATCTCATAATGTTGTCTTACAAGAATGAATTACATAAATTGAGTATAGTGGAAATTTCTAGCAAGCACAACTAATACCTTAGGTCTATATTTTTTATTACATATATCCAATTTGATAATTTTAAGTCCCTAAAAGATTTATCAACTTTTTAAGTGAGTAAATATCTTCCCCGCATATATTCTATTATACCATTTGGCCTTACCAGGTACTTGGACATTTTAACCAACCAATCATTGCTCTTTCACTCATCTTCTTATTATTCTCTTATTCTTCTATAGAATTGCATCCTCCTTTAATTATAATTTATTATTAAAATTAATGTCTTTAATTGAATGTTGAAACATCCATTCATCTTATTTATTTAACATATAAGGTTAAAATAGACATAAATTCTCAACATTAACAATAGAATAAATCCTAAAATATCAAGATAAGTTAAGTCTAAATGCATTCTCTCCAACTTATTCAAAAATTTCAAATTGACCATACATAATACATATAATATTCTTATTCCTACCTTGGAATATATCTCTACTCAACTATAACCATACATTGTCTCAAACAAGCAAACTATGCTCAATTCTATGCTAATCAACGATTGCTTTGCATGTGACTTGTGACTTCTAAAAATTTTATTGCACATGAAGTGAATTTTTTAAGACTTCTTAAATAATTTATATATTTTTTGACCTCTGGATTCATTTTACATTTTTAGTTATATTGCTATGTAAATAGATCATCAAATACACATGGAGGTAACTAGCCAAAACAAGTTTATAAATGAGTTTTTCTAGTAAAATAATGCACCTCCCTATTATAATAATTTTTAATGCACACTAAAAAAGTAACACAATCCTTAGTATTCTTCCAATCATACCCTCTCAATAACTATTTGAAACTTTTATTGAAAACTTCTATCTTTCCCATACATTCATGGGTGAAAATTGGTAGACCATTTGAACGTAGTATCCATATTATCATAAAATGCGACCCAAAACTTGTAAAAAATATTAATTCTCAATCTAAAATAGTAGAAGTAGAAAAAATAAAGTTAAACCCAAACATTAGAAGAAAAAAATCTTATGGGCATCATTACCTTTGAGGGTCTTTTTACAAGGAATAAGAATACACATCTTACTAAACAAGTCCACAAAAGTAATGAGATACTCATTCCCCTTTATTAACAAAGGCAACTTTCCTAAAAAAAACCTATGGAAATAATTTCCAATGGATTAAAAAGAATTGGTAATGGGATATACAAAGCCAACATCATTTTACTACATAACAAACATCCTATTATGAACTTAACAACATAAAATTGGATAATAATCCAATAAACATATCTAAAAAAATGCACAAAAATAATTTTAACACCAAATTTTCCTTCAACTTTTAAAGCATGTGTTTCCTGCATTAGTTGAAGTTTTTCCTCATTAGGCACACAAAACTTACCCAAATTGTAGATAAAACCATATTGAAGGTAATAATCCTCCTTGGGATCAAATCATGTACCTTAGGACTTATTTTATTTAATAAAAGGTTCCCCAAAATATACATCATGATCATATCACTTTACATAAGACTCACATAAAAGGCTCAAGAAGAGTTATGGTGCCCACCAATGAAAGGAAATGTGGTCTAGGTAACATATCAGTTAATTTGTTTGGCACACATTTATTATATTTGATAATTAGATAAAATTTTCAAAAAATATCATAAACTTAAAGTGAATATATTCCTGAAGTTTGATTTGAGCTTTCAAGAATAACAGAGGTGGGTGATATCTGTGGACAGTAGTTTCCATACCAATAATATAGTGCTTCCATTTATAGACAAATTAAATAAAAGTATACATTTATTTATCACATTTAAAATAATTTAGAATTTCACCATGAAATAATTATAAATGGTAACATACAAGATTACCTCTTTATAGTCAGACAACCCCCATAACATAGTTACTATCATCCATTTACACCTCAAAAGGAAGATCCAAGCTATTCAAAGTTAATATCTAAGAATGTATAATATATTTTTTAACATATAAAATTCATCTTGTTTCTTATTAACCCAAATAAAAATTTTACCACTTATATCATGGCATGCAAAAGTGTGACTATGGAAGATAAATTCTTGATGTACTTCCTTGAATAATAAATTACACCAAAACTACTTTTTTAGTCACATTAGAATTATTTTACTCATTAATGGTGGACTCTAACTTCATTGTAGCATTCCTAAAATCCCTATCTCATCCGACATTACTGAACAAGACAAGTGAATTTTTAGAAAAATTATATCTATTTTCATTCAAAACTAATTGTTTCTCCTTAAAAATTTGTAAAATTCATTTAAATTATCAATACAGTCATCAAAATATTTCATAAAAATAAGGATATCATCCAAATATAAAATTATAAATGAATAATCAAATGGTATTTTTACCTCATTCATTAATTGCATGAAGGTATCCCACACATTGCATATCCCAATGGGAAGAATCAACCGTTCATACAACCCTTACTTATCTTGAATTATTTAATTAAAATTTCCTCTTATTTAATTATCACTTGATGACATCCAGAATTTATAATCAAAATTATTAAAATAATTGTCATGTTGAATTTGATCAATAAGATCATTAATATGTGGAAGATGGTAGCAATTGTTGAGGTTTATTTTATTAAGGGCTCTATATAATCAAGATACATTCTCGATGAACCATATATATTCAGTACTAAAATGATAGGATAGCTAAATTTATAATTACTAATATTTATTACACATTAATTAATTACATAATGTAACTATTTTTTTTCCTCATTCAATTCCTCCAAGGACTGCCTATACAACTCAAGATTTCTAATAAAATTGTCTAGTAATAACTAAATTGTGTGCTCAATAGGCATCACTGATGGACACCATATGGTCTCATGAAATACTTAATTGAATTATTTCACCAACTCTCCCATATTATTCTACTCTTTGTTAATAAACATGACACAATAATTTTTATTTGTATTCACTTATTTATGTTTAATATCTCTCAAAATAAGTAAAGCAATCTAC
Source organism: Torreya grandis (assembly GCA_037957365.1). Classification (NCBI taxonomy): domain Eukaryota; kingdom Viridiplantae; phylum Streptophyta; class Pinopsida; order Cupressales; family Taxaceae; genus Torreya; species Torreya grandis. Next base: position 451,932 of record JARHVA010001082.1, read on the forward strand.
CCACTTGCATTAATAAGCCTTTTGTCTTGAAAGGCACTTACCAAATATATTTTAGAATCAATTTTTTATAACGAAATGATGTATATATTTTCATAATTCACCAAATTCTATTCATTATCTATCTTCATGAAGATAGAAACCTAGATATACAAGTAGGATTTGTCAAAAACTACACCATACAAATCAAGGGAAAAACATCCACTATGATTTTATCAATGAAATGTGAATTAATATAAAATTTAAAATTACATTCTTTTTTCACCTGGATGTGTACACCTCAATTCAACCAACCCAATGAATATGGGCTTGGATGATTTTAGTTATCTATCCCAAATGTTTATAATAGCTAGTTGCTTATCAAAAAAAATTTGTGAACAAGTAAAAAAAAAGAGCTCCCAATTCAAGGTTTTTTTCAGTTGAAATTTAATATGGGAATTCTTGTAAAATTCAATCCCTTTTCATCTTTTTCAGTCTTGTAAAATTTTATCCTTTTTTATCCCTCTTTTTTTTTTTTCCTTTTCTTAGATATATATTCATATGTCACACATCTAAAAACTCGCAAGTGTTCAACACTTGGTTTTCTACTACTTCAAGCCACTTGAGGAATCACGTCATAAAGATTTTTTTGGATCATCTATTCAAAAAATATATGTTTTTTTATATATATTTAAACCAATATTCATTTGTTTATCCATTGGCATTTATCATACTTTCTTGCCATCTCTTGAATATATCTATTTTTCCTCTTATCTACATAAGTTTGCTATGATGTGTACCTTGATGTAAACTAATTTTTGTTCCCATTATCCTTATGAAAATTTAGGAACTAATTTGAAATGTGTTACCCACTTCTATATGTTATTAATATCCTTATATAGTGACCACTTTAATTTTTAACCATGGCCTTGAATAGCTTGAAGATATCAATCACCTCATTTTTATGATTTAACAAGTAGAACTATCTCTTTATAAAATCATCTACAAATGTAATGAAATTTTCAATTTTGGGTAAAAAATGGGTTTTCATGGGATCAAACAATAATAATGAATGAGATCAATTGGAGCCTTTTATATCCATGACTTACTTATAGGAAAAACATTTATATGATGTTTTCCCATTACACAACCCTCACAAACTTTATTGGGTTTTTAAATTAGAGACAATCCTCTTACCATTTATTTATTGTAAATAATATTCAGCCCACTAAATCTCAAATGAAAATACCTAAGGTAGAAAAGATGATATTAATAAATTAAATATATTTTTAATTCTACAAACAACTCATCATACATTCTCAATGGAAACAAATGTTATTTTTGAATTTGATTACATAAATTTACCTATTGTTATAGCCTATATCACATATTATGAACTCTTAATTCTCAAATTTCACATTATATATATTTTGGACTAATTTCATAATGTTGATGAGGTTATGCTTCAACATTATGAAATAATAAACTTCATAAATTATCCTCTTGTCACCTTGTTTAGTTCAAATGGAGACACTTCCTTTGCCCATATTATGGACCTTTTCCTTATTTCCCATTTAAACTTTATATTTGAATGATTCATATATTATACTAAATATATCCTTTCTACTCATGTGTTTATTTTAACCAATATCTAAATACCATATTTAATTATTTCTTTGCTCATCTATGTTGCAAGTTATAATCAAATTGTCACCCTTTTCATTCTTATCAGTTTCAAATTCATTTTCATTAGAAAAACTTTCATTTTGTCTATTCATGTCATAATCCTTCCTAAATTCACTTGCATAATGTCCATATTTTTTTCAATAATAGCATTGGACATTAGATTTATCATACTTTTGTGAAGAACTACCTCTATAAGTGTTGTTACTTTTGTCTCTTCCTCTTCCTTGTGATTCTGGATGGATTTGCCTTCCTCCTTATTGGATATTTAAAAATATATATATATTTATACTATATACTCCTCTCTCCTTGCCTCTCACCTTCACATTTTATTTGAAGTCTTTTTCTTGATAAAAGTTAGTTGTTTTTTTCATCCTATGTTCATGGGTTTGCATTAAACCCATAAACTCATCAACTCTAATTTTTTGTAAGTCCTTGGACTCTTATATTGTAACCATAATATGATAAAACCATATTTTATGACTCCTAAGGACCTTATTTTTTATCTTATTTTCCTCAATGACATACCCATTAGTCTTGGTCTAACTGACTATGCTCATAGCTTTGGTAAATAAGTCATTAATAAATTTATATTCCCTCATTTTTAGGGTATCTAAATCTCTTACTTAGAGTTTTAGCTTAACTGGATTTATCTTATTAATTCCTTGGTATGAATTATACAACATATCCCATGCTTGGTTTTAATTAGTAGATGTTTCTATCCTTGGGAAGATTGAATCACCCAATGCCATTTTAATTTAAGTTAATTCTTTTACATCCTTATTTTCCTTCAATAGGTTCCTTTGTGCTTGTGTGAATTCATTAAATTCATATTAATCATATCCCTCTATGTATCCTCTTACAACAAGCTTCCACAACTCATGAGAGTAAAATAATGTCTTAATTTTGATAGACCAAACATTATAATTTTGCCATCAAACATACATGGTTATTACCACGAGTTTATACTATTATCATTCATGCTATAATAGGACCAAAACACAAAGGATATGATGATATTTTTTTGTAAATAAATAAAAAATAAATAGCTATAAATTTGTAGATAGTGTTTAATAATTATATAGAACATTGGTCTTATACACTTCAAAAAATCATACCTTAGTTATTCCTCTCAGGTATTGACCTTTATTGCTTTTGAAAGTATTACATATGATCTATCTTTATGCCCCTTGGTTTATATCTCTTAGTTAGACCAGTCTTATTTTAATGACCTATGTCTTATATCATTCCCAAAACGACTAAAATTTACTTATCTTCCATCTCTAAGAGTTTTGAATTTATCCCTATTTTCCTGCTCCTTGGATACTGACGTCTGTGATAGACACTATCATCGATGTTAGTGTCTTGACTCAATTAAAGTGTCAAGTTCCCTAAAGTCATGTAATTTAAAAGTTAAATTTATCTTAATGGTCACTTAAGTGTTTTAATATGAGTTATTAATTAAAATGAATTGATATAAATACAATATCAACCCTCATTCATTCTTCACAAGGTAACCTAGGAAAAGATGAAAGATAGTAGGGCAACTTATTATAATCATCGTATCAAACATTCAATTGAATAAAAATACCCTATTTACATACTCGTTATAGGTAAAATACATATATGGGTATAAATTATTAAAGGAGTATCCCAAAGTCCTAATTTTCTAAGTTACAAGTTATGCCATTATTATACTTGCTTTTCACATATTATATGATTCACACAGAATCCAACATGTATGGGAGAATTACATGAGTATGATTCCTTCCTCTAGATTATTTAATATGTAAGTATTTCCCTCTAAAAATGGGGTCTATGGGGTCAAATTGACATCATGTCCCCACTAACCCATTTTTTTCTAAGGCCACAATGAATATGGAGTAGGGTTTTTTCATTTCACAAAGAGCAATAATGTATGACCTAGATTTGAATGTACCATAGTTAAGGTGAAATAAAACCCAAAATAATCCATGTGTTAACATACTTTTATAATATTTATTCCTTGTAGAATAATTACATTGAACACAAATAATAGTGTCAATGCAATTATCCTAGGTGATCCTTAGTGTTCAGAGTATTAGAAACATTAGATCCAAAATTTGATGATTATTCCATAATATCCTTCTAGCCTACTTTCTACCTCTTCTATATCTATAACTAAATTATTATCATAACAAGCTAATTAAATCACTTCTTTGTATTTTTTATATCTATCATAATTATACTTTGTATATACAGACTATCTTAATGTATTAAATTTAGTGTATGTTTATATCTGACTTTAGCATCTAATTGGCTTGCTATAGATCTAATTATAACCCTTGTGCCATTTCATTTTTATAAACCCATTTAATTCAAAACTAAGGTTAATGATAATATCATCTTAGATCAACATTTTAGGGTTAAACATTTGGTTAACCCAATCTTTGAATGTTATTTTGCTAAAGCATGCCCTGTATGATGCTTATTATTAGATATGTTTGAAAACATGATTAGATATTTAATTTATTTTGTTCAATGGGTGCAAGATGAAAAACCATGTTAAAAGTGTTCCATATGAATATTTTCTATGAGGCTCAAAATTGGTTCTATAGTTTACTAATGGGTTCCTTATACACATTCTTAAAATTAGAAGATGTATTCTTCATGGTTTTCAATATCCATAAGGTGCCAAAAATTACATTATAACATGTTCACATTTTAAAACAACATGATGTTGAATCCCTTAAGTATTATACTATTTGATTCAAAAGTACATTATATGAACTAGAATTTAGATCATTAGATTTGGAATTTCAATTTATCTTTAGTATAAGCCTTATTTCCGCTTTAAATTACAGGACATTTCATGAACAATTTTAATAATTTACCCATTTATATAATGATGTTCATATATATTCTTTCTTAATAATTACTTAATCATAGGAGTTTAACATATCTCCCTCTAAACACAAAATATTTATCCCTCACACAAAATATGGAGATAACTTACCTAAGGAACATTATGCATAATAATGTGGTATTCCTAATGTTTATATGACCAATTTTCAAATGCTACTTAACATGGGGCCAATCCAAGGACCACATATTATGAGAGAATCTCAAAATGAAGAACACAAAAATAATTCATGCCAACAATATTTAATAATTACTTTATACATGGGTGATGCTTATTTTTGGCATTACCATATTGATACTACATAAGAAAAAACTAATTGAAATGTAAGATGTTTACAAAAAATTGGCTTCAAACTAAAAAACATAAAAAAAAAAAAAAAAAATAAGGCTGAAAAGGCTCCTTGGAAAACATAACAATATAGAATATTTGTGGTCCTAAAGTAATTCAAATGTGGGTTTGGGTTATGCCTACCATATTTCCAAGTGCACATACACTAGGACTTTTATGGGTATACCAAATATAAGAAGAATTTGATCTAAATCAACAAGGTAATTTATTTCCTCATGAAGATAAATTGATACATATTTAAAAATATATAATTAAAATATTATACGACACATGGAAAATGTGATCAAGAACATGGTATGTACCCTTTCAACCTATCTAATCATGATGCAAGCAATGTCAAAAATCCAAATAAAGTTTGTAAGGTTCATAATGGGAATATATCTATGACCATCCATTGGATGGCATCTTATGATGATCTTTCCTATTCATTTTTTTGAAAAATATTAAAAAAAAACCAAAAATATTCAAAACTCCAAAAAACATTTCTGACACGTACATGTTCTACTAGATCCTTGGCATCTATGTGATTATAATTGAGTATAATATAGGAATACATAGATACATGATGCATTACTATTTCAGGTGTTGATCTTGCCCTCTACTCATGTCACATAGACATTGGGGGCATCTAATTTTTGGATCTTGATACACATAGCTTATATGATTTGATGATCACTCTATATTATCATGTTTGAGCTCACATATGTATTTACACATGTATTTATCCATGATTATATCTTACACAGGGTACTTGATGTGCTATGCACTTGACATTTTATTGCTAACACATTAGATCCATGAAGTACTATGATATGCTTATGTTAGTTGCTTAGGTTTTAATGTGTGCACTTATTTGAGTGTTTTAACTTGATATTGTATTTATTGTTCAAGTATTTGAATATGATCATTTGCTTGTGGCCCCCGTGCCTATCTATAACATCCCCATTAGGATCTACTTATAAATGCATGAACTTTTTTAATTTAACACATATATCAAAATAAATTACCCACAAGAATATAATAGAGATAAAATAGATTACTCAATCATAAAAAAAGAAGAAAATCATATTACATAATTGATCTCTAATATCATGACAATATACCATAATTGTAATATATAAATTAATTACATCAATTCAGCCATGACTAATCAAAATATATAGTCACCACTATTAATGTGCAATAACAAATAATTAAAACTTGTCATGATAATTTTCATTAATAAATACAATATAATGCTATGTATAAATAAGATGCATGTCTTCCCTAGAGCATAGTTCCTGAACTTCAATTATATATGGAAATCTCAAGTGTCAACTCGATAAGTAGTACTATTGTGGGGAGGGAGAGCATCATTCGAGCACTTTTCCACACCAAATATAGACCAATGATCCCCCACAATAATCCCATCAGGATATCACCTTCCTTTCATGGATGAGTAGATAATGATGACAAGCAAATCTAGAAAGATAAACAAGTACCTGTGTCTTGTATGATCTCTAAACTAAACTAAACATATAGTGAATCATAGAAAACTTGATCTATTCAGAGATATCACACATACATGTAAACCATACTCATGAAATGATAATGTATCACTAAACATAATTTGAATAGAGCTTTAAGAATAGTAATATAAAAGTGATATATAGATCAATCAAATTCATACACACCACTTATTTGGATTTACTTCATCTGGAATTATAATGATAGTAAGCCAGTGAAGTCCATATCACTCCTTACTCCACATTAACCATATAGATTGGTCAAATACAAATTTAATTACAAGATTTTTATAATGTACATCCAACTAACAAATACATCACATGACATGATAAACATGAGAGTAACCACAACATATATTTATTCCATCAACATATGAATGAATCTTACATTAGTTTCTATCCCATAGTATAAATAATGACTACAATTATACCACCCAGAGAAATACATAATTAACTACAAAGTTCAAATAATATAATTTATTTCTAATTTAACTACACACTATAATAACATATATTACCATAGTCCAATGTTTTTAAGAATAACTATGAACAAAAAAAATCAAACTAATGAAGTACTCATAAATACATGGAAACACAGATTTATATTCAATAGTTGGAACATCTAGAACTTCATTTTTTGAAACATAAGAAATCTAGTCTAGCATTTATTTACATTTAAGTGTTTATATGCAAGTATTCATAAACTTATTTATAATTAATTCTCTTAATTTAGTTACTCCATTTGAAGACTATAACTGTAATGATATACCCCTATGTTTTAATTATTCTAGCAAGGACATTCACCCTAAATTCTTGCTTATAGCATATTCTAATGTTGTTCTTAGATCATATGCTTTAAATTCTATAATTATATATGATAAACTCTTTTTTGGATTTTATATCATCTGCGTGTTGTATTTAAAGTTTTAAAAGTTTCTCAATATATTAATCTCAAATAGTGCCTATGTTTAAACACATTTCCAATAGGCATCTTATGATATTATCCCCCCATTTACATAACAAAAAGGAACTAGCACCCAAGATATACAAATTAAAAATCTCTATAAGAGTTCCCATATTTTAATAAAATGTTTATGATGGAGAATAATCAAAACTATGCCACATGTTCTACATCCATCAAAAATATAGAGCATATCATTATTTGGAAAATGGATTATTTCTACCCAACCCATCTTCAAGCATAATTAGGGAAACATAAATATTAGTTGATATCCCATATCATATGTATTGACAAACAAACATATACTTGGTGTTTAATGTATTATACACCATGCTGTGATATCTATATTAATTATTAAATATAAAGTTCCCCTTTTTCATTAACATGATCATGTTATAGTGTCATTTAGATGGGGATATAAAAAATATATCCAAGGTAAGGACTTTTACTATATATGGAAATTTTTGACTAATAATCTTTTTTCACATATAGCCATAAATAAATAAACTAACTAGTAAGACCTACCCAAATTCAACCAAGTTTGATTTATTTACAACAATTAATTAAAAATACATGTTGGAGATTGAAAAAGTATGGAAAATTCCCAACTAAATATAACATATGATTTATGGTTAAAAACATACTAATTAGGTAACACCAATATATAAATAACTTCAAAAAATTGTTTCCATTGTTCTATTGAGAGTTACTCTAGTGGTTTTCAATTAATTTACACTATTTTTTAACACATAAGGACACCAAAAACTTTATAAAACTAATAATAGTGACATCTAACCTCTATAAATAGTATAACATATTCAAGTTGTAAAATATTGAATATTAGAAGAAATATAGTGATGCATGAGGGCATGGATTTCAAATAATCTATAGATTAAATAAATTTAGCCAAGAGAAAGTGTCGATTCCAGATTGCTTAAACTAGTTTTGTGTCATTATAACATCCTTAAAATAAACCTTGGTTGATTTATATCTCACACTGATAATTTGCTTACATTATATAATTTAATGCTAGAGTTGATGACTCCACACCAAATATTTTCATAACATGAATCAATCCACAGTGATGCCAAACACAATAGCTGATAACAATGACTTCCTCATGGTTTAGCCAAGCAGTATTTAAATTATACAATGATATAATAAGTATTTATAAGTCTGTAACAACCATCTTAAATGCACTAATAGATATTATTAAATAAATCCAATAAGCATTTATGATAAATAGTTTAATGATCTGTATAGGCTAGAATTAATAGACAAAGTCTTTTTTAATTATATCTAAGGTTCACTACCTATTTAATATCAGTGACATACCCACAAGATATCTAGTTAAGAAAAATATAGCGATCTATATTGAATAGGAAAAGTATAGATAACGTGATGACATTCAGTTAGGATCATGCTAAAAAGGATTGTAGTGAGTCTATAAGTCTGCAATTATTTCCCTATTGTATATCTATAATTTGATATGCTTAATATGCAATCTGTTGCATCATGATCATTATTATGCTACTAAGACCCAACATTATATATATATATATATATATATATATATATATATATATATATATATATATATACATACATACATGTATATATATATATATACATATATATATATATATACATACATACATGTATATATATATACATACATGTATATATATATATGTATATATATATATATATATATATATATATATATATATACATTATATATATGTATATACATATATATATATATATATACACACACACACATATATATATATACATATATATATATATATATATATACATATATATATATATATATATACATATATATATATATATATATATATATATATATATATATATAATCTATGATACTTTCATAAGGTAGTCTTAAATACAAAACACGTGTACCAAATAAGTATAATTTATACATATATAATGCCAACACAATATCCCATCATGATCATACCAAAAATCATTAATTTATGTAATTGAAAACATGACTTATCAGATGGAATTGGATGTTGATCCTTTGTGTCTCTTTTCCTCAATGCTATGCCCTTTCCTTCCCTTTTTGATCTTCTCTTTTCCAAAGTATAAGATAATAACTTTCTCCAACTTTCCCTATGTAAAATAGGCACGACTTCCTCCTTTTAAGATTTTTTTCTTAGTTTTTTATTTTCTATTTTTAATAAATTTAATTATTTTTAGATTTTGTAAATTTTAATTATTTATTTTATTTTATTTATTTATTTTTTTCCTATTTTTTCCTTTTCCAAGACAATTTTCAATTTTTGGTATATTTTATTATGAAATGCTAAAATTTCATAATTTTATTAAATTAAATTACCATCCAAATATACTATAGTAATATTAAATGTCAATGTCAAACTTTACAAGTAATACATATTTAAAATTTAATTTAACCAAAATTATTCCTACCATCATTAATATCAAAACATGTCAAACATGCAAAGTAATATATTATGATATTTTTACCTACTATGGATAACCATACAAAATAACACTCCATTTAAATAATAAAAATATCATAAGCAAATATTTTTAATGCATTTATACCATGTGCTAACTATTGTGGTATGTATAAGATTTTTTCCAACTCTCTATTGACCTTCGACATCTCCATCTACATCACCCTCTCTGATGATGCTCTCCCTCTAGTATGCTTTGAGGGACGAGTTCTCCTACATCCACCTAACAACATGAATGTAATTATATCACATCATATGATAAATATATAATAAAAATATAAATAAAAAAATACATTAATATGCTCAAAATATAAGTACATACATTAACCAACACACATTAAACAATCATGTATCTAAACAATATTATACTATCTCATAATAATATAAATTTTAATCTTAGTTAGAAATATACTCAACATAATATGTGTCCACTATAAATATCTATGAATAGTCAAATCTTTTTCTTAATGAGGAATAAGGATACAACATCCTTCCTCGCTAAAGTTAGTCATTATCCCAGATGACTCTTATTGAAACATATAACATAGTATAATAGTATCTAATCAAGAAAATAAGTATGTGAATCTCTTGAAGAACTCATCATAGTCCTCCCATTTACCATTATCCTTACAGTATTGGTCCCACTAGACTTTTCATTGTGACATCTCTCTATAATGCAAATAAAATTTGCATGTGTCAATTACCTTGATTGGTTCTATTGTGACCACTCTGGGATCTAGAACTTGTAAAGCATTCTAATCCAACATATGTGTAGGATAAGATATATAAGTTTATTAAGCTATGAAACATAGAAGATATTATGTAAAATAGATAGAGATGGTTTTAATTCAAGCCTATACACTATAGGATTAACCACTTTAAACACCTTAAAGGGTCTAACATATCTTGGTGATAATTTTGTAGACTTCTCAAATTTAATCAAGCACTTCTATGACTTTACCTACAAAAACACTATATCACCAACTAAAAAGTTCCTTTCTATTCTTTTTAGATCTACATAACTCTAATATATATCATTAGCATCAACTAATTTTTGCCTAATTAGTCTAACTTACTCTTCCATCTCTAAGAACATCTTAGGTCTTAAGAATACCCTATCCTCTAAGTTGTCCTAACTAATGGGTTGGTTTCCTGCATCTTCTCTGATAAAGTGCCTCAAATGGTGTCATCTTCTATGTTGATTGGTATGAGTTGTTATATGTAAACTAAACCAATGGGAGATAATATTCCCACTTATTCTACTCATCCATTCAATACATGTGGATAAGATCCTCAAGCTCTTGATTAACTCTCTTTATCTATACGTTAGTCTTTAGGTGGTAAGATGTACTAAAATTAAGTTATATACCCAAAGTTGAATTTAGAGTCATCCAAAACATAAATTCATCTTTAGATCATGATCTAAAATGATTTTATATGGAAAACCATGAAACCTATAGACTGCATTTATGAATCTCTTCACAAGGATAGGTGCATCATCTATCAAATTTCCTAGTATGACGTGAGCTACCTTGGTTAGTTTGTCAACAACTACCAAGATCATACCATGCATTTTCTATGACATCAACAACCCTTGGTCAAATTCCATATTGATTACCTATAATTTCTATTTTGAAATATCATGTGGATATAATAATCTAGCTGAATGTTCATGCTCAATGTTTACTCACTAACACTCCAGATAATGTGACACATAATCAGCTACATCTTTATTGATTCCTTTTCAAAAATATAGTAGTATAAGTTCTAAAATGAGCTTAGTTACACTTGGATGTCCCAAATATGGTGGATTATGCAATTCATTGAGCACTATTATCCATATATTCTCTCGATCTGGCACATATATCCATCCATTATAACACAATAGATCATCATTTTCCAAACTAAATCCTTTATACCAAATATTATAATCAATCTATGACAATGATTTTTTGACTTAATCATGAAATTTGTCTCATAGAGAAAACTTAATCACTCAATTCCTAAAGGTACTCTTGATAGTAGCTATAGATGCTATGTACATTCTATGATTGAGGGTATCATCTACTCTATTCTCCTTACCTTTGATATAACTAATATCAAAATCATAATCAGACTAGATATCAAGCCAATGTCTCTAACAAGCATTCAAATTAGGTTTGTTGAAAATATACTTGAATCCCAAGTTATCCATCTTAATCTCTAAAGGTTTTCCCAATATATAATGCTAGCACACTTGCAAAGTGTGAAGAATCATAGCAAGCTCAAAATCATGAGGGGCATAATTCACCTTATATGGACTTCAATTTCATGATTCATAAGCCACTACTGCACCATCCTATATAAGGGCTCCACCTAGTCCATCCCTTGATGCATCCATAACCATTGAAAATTGACAATTGAAGTCTAGAACTCTCAATTCTAGGAATGATGTAAGCCTTCTCTTCAACTCCTTGAAAACTAATTCACACTTATCTATCTAAACAAATATGTGGTTCTTCCATTGTAAGGAAGAAATTAGATTAGATATTTTGTAAAAGTTTAGAATGAGATTCTTGTAGAAGCCTACTAACCCCATGAATCTTATAACCTCATGCAAATTCTTTGGTGCTATCCATTCCATGATGGCTCTAATCTTCCCTTATCTACTGATATAGCATTTGTAGAGATAATGTGTTATAAATACTAGAATATTTTTTGGAAAAATGCATACTTGGATAAATTGCCATATATCTTATGATTTTATAACTATTTTAGAACTAATTATAAATTTTGAAGGTGCTCCTCTTCATTCTTTGAGTAGATAAGAGTGTTATCCAAAAAAAACTAGCAAAAAGTGATCAAGGTAATCTCTGAACACACTATTCATGAGATTCATGAATGCTATTGGAGGATTAATTAGTCCAAATGGTAAAATTATGAACTCATAGTGCCTGTGCCAACTTATGAATGTTATTTTTAGAATTTTCTCATCTTGAATCCTCAACTAATGGTATCCCATTCAAATATCTATCTTATAAAATATTGTTTCTCCTCACATTTAATCAAAAATATCATCTATATGAGGTAATAGATACCTATTTTTGATGGTTACCTTATTCAAAATTTTGTAATCAATACATAGTTAAAGAATACCATATTTCTTCTTAGCAATGTTAACTAGTGCACCCCATGGTGATACAATTGCCCTAATCAACCCCATAGCCAAAAATTCTTGAAGTTAAGCATTCAGTTCAACCAAATCAGTGGTTGTCATCTTGTATGGTACCTTAGACTATAGTTCTGAACCAAGTATGATTTTAATAGAAAAATGGAACTCACGACTAGGAGGCAAACCAATAAAATATTATGGAAACCCATCATGTAAATCTATGAGAAATGGGTAATCATTGAGAGATGGTTTCTTAGGTTCATCCATTTCATTTATTTTGATGATAAACACTTGACACCCTTTTCCCTGAGCCTTCTTAAGATGTAGAGCTGAAATATATCTTAGTTTTAACTCTTTTTTCTCTACTTGAATTTGTGTTTGATTCTTGAAATCATCAAAACACTCAACCTTCTTCAGGTAACATTCAACCTCAACCTTATGTTTTCTAAGATAATTGACTCTTGAGATCACATCATATGATCTTAGAGGTGATACATACAAGTCCACAACTATTGTAAATTCATTCAACCTAATCTCTCATTCAACTAAACACCTATCAACCATGATTTTTGAGTCATTCCCATACTATACTTACTATGAATTTTCCATCACACCAGCTCTTCTATTAAACTTAATAAAAATATTAGGAGATATAAAACATTTAGTGGGTCATGTATCTATCAAAATGGAAATCAAATGGTCATATGAAGTACCTAATAGTTGAATAGGTAATGCCTAATATTTAGCATATAAATTATCAACTATTGCATGGATCTACTACTAACAATTGCCCTGCTAAGGATTAGGGCCTTTTCCCTTTGAGTTTTCTTGAAGACAATCATGAGCATAATGATCCTCTCTATAAATGATATATACTTCTGGTGGTCCTTTATTGACATTATATGGGTTTCACTTGAAAATATATTTGGATTCAATGCCCTATTTATATTTGTCTAAACCATTATTAAACTTGGCATTCTAGTTTTTAAACTAGTCCTGAGAATATCCACTCCTTTGTTTCTAATTCTTCTTATTGAAGGTGAAATTAGAATTTCTAAACCTTTTCTTGAACTTGTCCTTTACTTCTAAAAGGGACTTCATCTTCTAGTCCTATTTGACGGCCTTCTTAAAGACCTTGTCCATGGTACAAGGTCTATGAACATCAACCTCTCCAATAATTTGGGGCTTCAACCTCATGATAAATTTCCTGATCCTAAACTACTCATGACCCTAATATTGAAGTATGTACTTTAGTAGTTTAGTGAATGGCTCCTAGTACTCATTTCTTGACATATCACCCTAATTTATACTCTAAAAATCTATAATATTATGATAAAAATAAATTTTTGGGAGCCATTTTGATCTAAATAAAGCCACAAACTGATCCCATGTAGTGGTGGTTGAATTTAGATTTATTTTTGACCTTTTACTGGTCCACCACAGAGTTGCCTTACTAGCCAACTAGTATGCTCCCCAAACTAACTTGGTGACCTTAAATTAGTTTTTAATTTTGAAATATTTATCCATCTCTATCATCCATGCCTCAAATCCATCTCTCAAAATAATCCCATCAAACTTAGGTGGGTTCACCTTCTTCATGTCTCTGGCCAACTCCATAGCAACCTGATCTTTAGCATCCTAAAGATTCTCCTTCTCAGTTAGATTATCTTTAGATTCATCATAATATTCTTCTTATTTATGGACATGAACCACCTACTCCATAGATGTAATCTAGTCTTTGGTCTCATTCATAACTGCAAAAATCTAGCCCATCTTTGCTAACTTCTCTATAGAAAATCAACTAGATAAAAAAAAAAGTTATTATCATTAGAATTTGAAGGAACCTCTCTAAAAAATCTCACTTTATACATCCTTATTTCTATCAATAAAAGGATATGAAAACATTAGTGGACTCATTAGATCTTAGATTTTAGGTTGTATCTCTGACACCACATGTAAGATCCCCACTAGGATCTACCAAAAAATGCATGATTTTTTTAATTAAACACGTATATTAAAATATATTACCCATGATAATATAACAAAGATAAAATAAAGTATTCAATAATAAAAATATAAAAAAAGCATATTACATCATTTATCTCTAATATCACAAGAGTATATCATAATGTTAATATAGAAAGTAATTACATCAATTCAGCCATGATTAACAAAATATACAATCACAATTATCAATGTGAAATAACAAATAATTACAACTCTTCATAATAATTACAACATAATACAATGTAAAAATAAGATACATGGATTTTTTTAAGCATAGTTCCCAAACTTTATATATCTATGGTAATCTCAAGTGTTATCTTGATAGGTAGTACTAATGTGGGGATAAAGGGCATCATCTTGGAATTTTTACACACCAACCATGAATCAACAATCCTCATACTAATCCTATCAAAAAATAGTCCTCCCTTCATGAATGATTAGATAGTGGTGATACAAGAATTCAAAGAGACAAGTAAGTACCTATGTGTTGTATGATTTCTAAACTAAGCTAAACATACAATGAATCATAAAAAACTTGATCTATTATAATATATCACACATATATGTAAATCATATTCATGAAATGATAATGCCTCACTAAAATTACTTTGGACAAAGATTTAATAATAGTAATATAAAAGTGATCTATATATCAATCATATTCATACATATCACTTGATCGGACTGCCTTCATCTAGAATTGTAATGTTAGTAAGCCAATAAAGTCCATCTCACTCTTTACTTCACATTAACAATGCATATTGGTAAAATACAAATTCAACCACAAGATTCATATAACATACATCTTACTATCAAACACATCACATGACATGATAAATATAGGAGTAACCACAACATATCTTTATTCTATCAACATATAAATGAATCTTACATTATTTTTTATCCCATACTATAAATAATGACTATAGTTATACCACCTGAATAAATACATAATAAACTATAGAGTTCAAATAAAATAATTTTTTTAATTTTAACTAAACCCTATGATAACCCATATTATCATAGTCTAGTATTTTTAATCATTACTACTAAGCGTCAGAATCAAACTAATGAAGTAATCATAAATACATGAAAACACACATTCATATTCAACAGCTAGAATATCTAAAAATTTATTTTCTTGAAACATAAGAAATTTAGTCTAGCATTTTTTTACATTTAGGGGGTTTATATGTAAGTATTTGTAAAGTTATTTATAATTAATTCTCTTATTTCAATTAGTACTCCATCAGAGGACTATAACCGCAAAGATATAGCTTTGTGTTTTAACTATGCTAATAGGTACATTCACCCTAAATTCTTGCCTATAGCATATTTTTATGTTTTTTTTACATCACATAATTTTAATTCTCAAATTATATATGATAATCACTTTTTTGGGTTTTCTATCCTCTATATGTCATATTTAAACTTTTAAAAGTTTCACGATATATTAATCTCAAATATTACCTATGGTTAAACACATTCCCAATAGGCATCTTATGATATTATCCCACCATTTACATAATGAAAGGAAAAATATATCCTAAGATAGACAAATTAGAAATATTTATAAGAGTTCCCATATTTTAATAAAATTTTTATGATGGAGAATACTCAAAACTATGCCCTATGTTCCGCAATCATCCCGAATATAGAACATATCATTATTTAGAAAAGGGATTGTTTCTACCCAACCCATTCTTAAGAATTATTAGGGAAATGTAAATATGATTTGATATACCATATCATATATATAGACAAACAAACATATACTTAGTGTTTAATCTATTCTACACCATTATGTGATATCTATATTGTTTATTAAATATAAAGCTCCCCTTTTTCATTAACATGACTATGCTATAGTTTTATTTAAATAGGGATATAAAATATTTGTCGAAGGTAAGGAATTTAATTGTATATGTTAATTTTTGACTAATAATATATTTTCTCATATAGCCGTAGATAAATAGACTAACAAGTAGGACCTACCTAAACTCAACCAAATTTGATTTGTTTACAGCAATAACTTAAAAAGACATGTTGGGTATTAAAAATTACGGAAACACCCAACTAAATATATAATTTGATTTATAGTTTAAAAATATAATAATTAAGTAACCATAATATATAAATGACTTTAGTGAATTATTTACTTTATTCTATTGAGAGTTACTCTGATAGTTTCAATTAATTTACATAGTTTTTAACACATAATGATGTCAAGATATTTATAACATTACTAATATAAATGCGTAAGTTTTATAAATAGTATAAAATATTTAAGATTAAAATAAAAATAGAGATACCTAAGGGCATGGATTTCTAGCAATCCATAAATTAAATAAATTCATCCAAGAGAATGAGTCGATGCCAAATTGATTAAACTAGTTTGTTGTCATTATAACATCCCAAAAATAAACCCTAGTTTACCTATATCTCACATTGATAATTTTTTTGCATTAGATAATTATGTCATTTAATACTACAGTTGATGATGCCACACAAAATATTTCCACAACATGATTCAATCCATAGTGATGCCAAACATAGTAATTGATAATAGTGACTTCCTCATGGTTCAGTTGAGTAATATTTAAACTATATTACTAAGTTTTTAGTAAGCTGTAACAACCATCTTACTTCCATTAATAGATCTATTTAAATAAAGCCAATAATATTTTATGCTAAATAGTTTAACAATATGTATAGGCTAAAATTAATAAATAGAGGCTCTTTTAATTCTATCTAAGGTTCACAGCCTATATAATATCAATGACGCACCTAGAAGATCTCTAGTTAACTAAAACTACACCGATCTATATTAAATATAAAAAATATAGATAAGGTGATACAATTGATTTAGGAGCATGCTAGAAAGGATAACAATGAGTTTATAAGTCTATAATTGTGTCTCTATTGTATATCTATAATTTGATTTGATTAATATGCAATATATTGGCTCATGATCATTGTTATGTTGCTAAGACCCAATACATAAGGCATGATACTTTCATAAGGTAATCATAAATATAAAACACATGTCACAAATAAGGATATTTTATACACATATAATACCAACATAATATCCCATCATGAGTATACCAAAAAACATAAATGTATGTAATTAAAAATGCCACCTACCAAATGAATTTGGCTAATGATCCTTCATGTATCTTTTCCTCAATGTTGTGCCCCTTCCTTCCTTTTTTGGCCTTATCTTCTCCAATGCATCAGATAATAATTTTCTCCAACTTTTCCTATGTAAAATAGGCATAACTTCCTCCTTTCAATATTTTTATTTTTTTTCTTTGTTTTGTTTTTTTTTTTTTGTTGTTTTTAATACATTTAATTCTTTTTAGAGTTTCTAAATTTTAATTTTTTCTTTTATTTAATTTCTTTGTTTTTTTCTCTATTTTTTATTTCTCTCAAATAATTTCCATTTTTTAAAATATTTTAATATGGAACATTAAAATTCTATAATTTTATTAAATTAAATTAACATCCAAATATACTATAGTGATTTTAAATCGAAATGTCAAAATTTTAAAAAAAAATCATATTTTTAATTTACTTTGGTCAAAATTTGTTTCTATAATCATTAATAATAAAACATTCCAAACACACAAAGGAGTCCATTATGATGTTTTTACCTACTCTAGAAAATCATAAAAATAAACACTCTAAAAAAATAATAAACACACCATAAGTAACTATTTTTAATGCATTTATTCTATGTGCTAACTATTGTGGTGTGTGTAAGGTTTTTTCTAGCTGTATATCTCCATTTACATCACCCTCTCCATTTATGTTGTTTCTCCAATAGACTTTGAGGGATGAGTTCTCACAATATGTAGGTAATTAGATCACATCACATGATAAACCTATAACAATAATATAACTGAAACAATATATTAGTATGCTCGAAATGTAAACACATACATTAACTAACTCACATTAAGCAATCATGTATCATCATGTATCTAATCAATATTCTATTATCTCATAATAACATAAACTTCAAGTTTAGTTATAACTATAACCAATACAATATGTGTCAACTATAAATAACTATGAATAGTCAAATAGTTTGCTTAGCAAAGAATCAGGATGCAATACTATCTATTATTTCATTGACATTTGAATATGTCTTTATTTATTGTATAGACATTTGAATATGCCATACTTTCATTTATGGAAATCTGACTAAGTCATGTCCATTTGATTATGTGGCATTTAAACATGTCCCTTGTTTGCAATCTCATACGACCATTTCCTTTTAACTTGTTTTTTATTTCTCTTGTGTGTGCACTTATTTTCTTATTTTTCTTATAATATTAATATTTACATGTTTCCATGATATTGATCATGTATTTTAGGCCTATATGTGATCATACTATTTCTATGCACTTCAATGTTATATCTACCTAGACATGTTCCTTTTATACGCTACATGTTTAGATTCACCAATTGTACAGTTGACTTATCCTTTTGCATTGAGCTCAGTACCATTTCTTATATTTCCATCACCTCAATGGGAAAGAATATTAGTGTGGCCATCTCATAGAATAATGGTATCCAAACTTGACATAATTTTCATATTTAAGGGGAGCATACATTAGAATCATGTTATCCACACTCATTTAGTAAATGGTACTTATATTAATTATTAGATTTAGTGGGAGCATGTCATATAGACATGTCTTAGAGACATTCATAGTTCTCAGATTTAATGAGAACATGCTTTGTAATCATCTTCTCCACACTTATTCAGCATTTAACTTATCTACATTATAATGGGGGAGTGCTTCAAAATCATGTTTTTCAGATTGATATTTATATCAATATTAATTTTTATCCATATATAATGGCATCATGATTTATAATCATGTCCTTCACACTTACAAAGTTATCTGAATGAGATATATCACATAATTATGTGATTCATATTCATATTTATAGGAGAATTCTATACATAGTTTTAGCATGACAGATATCTAAGGTGCATATGTTATGCACCATGTGCATAATATTCAAAAATCTAATTAGTTTCATATTATAAAAACTATTTTATGTAATATTATCGTATCATAGAGTTTTTCATACTAAAACCCCATGAACTTTTGCAGACTTTATTGAGTGAATATATTATAGTAGTTGGTTCACTTTTTTGTATGATTGAGGTGATCAAACTACTCAATTTGTCTAAGATTTTAGATTGGAATTAATTGTATCATCTAGCCTCACTAGGTTATAAGTATAATTGGGTTACATGATTGAGCTAATCTCATATGTGATGTAGAAAAAATAGGCCAATCTTTTGGAGGACATAACTTTTGACCTGTACCTCCATTTGAATTCTTCCACATGCCTAACTGATCGTATCAAGAATTTAAATTCTTCTCTAAGGCCATATATGCCCTTAGATTTTATTTTTAATTTTTTTATTCTAAACATGATCATTTAAGGGTTCAAAATTAACATTTAATGACTTTTTCAAGAAATTTCTATTTTTATAAATTATATATTTTTAGAACTAGACGTCAAATTCAGTTGCATTTCATTTCATAGGATAAATTTAGCATTTAGGATATTTAGGGAAATTTTTAGAGCCACAAGTGCTTGCATGCAAAACTTACTATAAATAGTGGATACTAAAAATATATATTTTTTTAGATTTTATTTTTTTCAA
This sequence comes from Torreya grandis, assembly GCA_037957365.1. Taxonomy (NCBI): domain Eukaryota; kingdom Viridiplantae; phylum Streptophyta; class Pinopsida; order Cupressales; family Taxaceae; genus Torreya; species Torreya grandis. The sequence continues at coordinate 472,670 of JARHVA010001082.1, forward strand.
ATTTTTGCATGTAAACTCTAATTTTTGAGTTTAAGCTTATTTAATCATGGTTTGGGTTTGTAATTATTTCAAGTCATTAAATACGAATCAATTCTAAGTTATTATTTTATATCTTGACATATTGGTAATTTTATTTTCTTGATAATTTTTGAATTCGTTATCTAGTATCCGAGCAAGTTTGAATCTTGGAGTAGAGAAGAATGGCGAGAGGATGAGGAGGTATGGTACAAATTAACTACACTATAAAAGATCTATAGAAGTAATTTAAATAATTAATAGAGGTTATCACCAATCAAGCAAGGAGACAAGGTGGTGATGAGGATGACATAAATCATGATGAAAAAGTTTAGCAAGAAGAATAACAACAAGAGCAACCACCATCAATGGAAGAGAGGATGGTTTGGAATTTAAAAGGAAGAAATTATGTAATCAAAGTTGATGTTTTAGATTATGGAGGTATTTTAAAATTATAGGAGTTGATAGATTGGATGAATATCATGGAGAAGTTCTTCAAGTGGAAGACTATGAGAGAAGATAAGAAGGTAAAGTTTGCATGCACAAATTGAAAGGTCATGCAATTATTTGGTCAGATCACCTAAAGAAAGTGAGATAGAGAAAAGGTAAAGAGAATTTGATTCATGAAAAAAGATAGAGAATAAGTTGAGGGGAAAATTTCTATGGATTATGCACAAACCCTATATAGAAGTTTTTAAAATTTGAGGTAAAAGATCACAATATACAAAAGTATATAGATGAATTTTATAAGCTTTCCATATGAGAGGAGCATGATGAAATAGAAGAGAAGATCGCTAAAAGGTATGTAAATGGTTTAAATTTTTTTATTCAAGATGAATGAAGCATGCAAAGAATACTAAACATGGAGGAGGCTTATTAATTAGCTTTGAAAGCAGAAGAAAAATAAAATAGATAGAATTTTAGAAAGACATCTAGTCCAAAAAGATGTGGATCCCATCTAGTAAAGGTATGAGGTGGGTTTAATACCACTAGAGGTGGATTTAATGCCAATAAAGGTGAATCATCATGTGGTGTAAAAAGGTAAAATAATAATAGGCAAGGGTTTCAATACCAATAAAGAGGAATAGGATTTTAAAGAGGATGAGGTTATGGTGGTGCTAGAGGATGGTTTATAAATTAACATAGATATTATGTATGTTATAGATGTGGAAAATAAGGTCATAGATTTTTAGTGTCCACATTATAAATATAAAGAAAGGAAGCAAGAAGATCACCCAAGAGTAAATCTAGTTGAGACTAAAATAAAAGAGCAGAGTACAAAAGTTACACCAGTAGATGTTGGAGAGAATCTCACGATGAGAAGAACAATGATCACTTAAAGGAAGGATCAAGTGTAGAATAAATAAGGTGGTGATGCATGGTTGTGATAAAATATTTTTCAAACAAGATGTACTTTGAGTGGAAAAGTATGCAAATTAATTACAGATGGTGGTTATTGTGAAATTATGGTTTCTAAGGAAATGATTGAGAAAATAAATCTACAATGTGAAAAGTATCATAATCCTTATCAAATTTAATGGTTTAATAAAGGGAATGATGTTATTGTAGATAAAAGGTTCTTAATCAAATTTTCTATAGGAAGGAGTTATAATGATGAAATATGGTGTGATGTTATTCTAATGGATACATGTCCTATGTTATTGGGAAGACTATGGTAATTTGATAGGTGAGTAATTCATGATGAATCAAAGAAAATATACAATTTTTATAAAGGTGGTACAAAGGTAGTTTTGTTACCTCTTAAAGAGGAAGTGAAGATAGAAAACATGCTCTTTACTAAAAAAATTATCCAAGATATGAAGGTAGTAGGTTATTATTATGTATTAGTAGAAAAGAATGAAGAAATAGAAATGGTACCAATACCAACATAAGAAGAAAGAGTGTTGAAAGAATATGCAAATGTTATGTCTGATGAGTTACAAGATGGTTTATCACTGAAGACATATGTATAACATCACATTGATTTAATTCTAGGATCAGCTCTACCCAATCAATCAGCTTATAGGATGAGTCCAATATAACATAGAGAATTAAATAGACAAGTTATTGAATTTATAAGGAATAAAGTCTTAAGGGAGACTATGAGTCTTTGGCAACACCATATTTACTAACTCCAAATAAATATGGAGAATGGAGAATGTGTGTGGGTAGTAGATCAATTAATAAAATTAAAATAAAGTATAGGTTTTTTATACCTCATTTAGATGAAATGATAGATGTGCTTGTAGGGGAAAAATATTTTACCAATATTGATCTAAGGAGTGGTTATTATCATATTCAAATTCATGAAAGAGATGAGTGGAAAATTGCATTCAAAACTAGACATGGCTTATATGAGTGGATGGTGGTGCCATTTGGATTATATAGTGTCCTTAACACATTTATAAGGGTGATGAATATAATGATCATCTGAGGGTTCAAAATTAATGTTTAATGATTTTTTCAATAATTTTATATTTTTAAAAATTATATACTTTTAGAACCAAATGTCAACTTCAGTTAAATTTTATCTCATAGTCTAAATTTAACATTTAGTATAGCTAGGGAGATTTTTAGAGCTATGCATGCTTACATGTGAAACTTACTATAAATAGTGGCTATTAAAAATAGATTTTTTTTTAGATTTTAGTTTTTATGAATTTTTGCATGTAAACTATAATTTCTAAGTTTAGGCTTATTGAAGCATGGTTTGGTTTTGTAATTATTTAAAGTCAATAAATATGAATCAATTTTGAATTATTGTTTCGGATCCTAGCCTATTGGTAATTTTATTGTCTAGATAGCTTTTACATTCAATAATATTCTAGGTGGCAACCCACTTTTATTATAATATTGGGGGCATGGGCCTCTCTCTCTCTCTCTCTCTCTCTCTCTCTCTCTCTCTCTCTACACACACACACACACACATCTCCTTAGATATATGCACTTTTAATATTTATCTGTATTTTCCCTAATCTCAATTTCATATCCATATAATTATACACAAGTTAGTTACATTAACACATAAGTGTACTATGAAACCTTTTTATTTTAATTTCAATCTATCTCAAGTACAAAATATTCAATATTATATGCATTGATTCTACACAATAATATTCTCTTGATCATAGGCCAATCATCATCAAGCACTAAATCTAGGCACTTGCAAAGACAAGGTGTACATACACATTAGGTATGCATTCCTTTCCTTTAAACTAGAAATTTCATTACTAGATTAAAGGGAGGAAAATGTAGATGATATTTTATGATTATATATCACCTTAGTCTTGTACATTTATAAAACTTAGAACTTTTTTATTCCTCTTTATTATTTACCTTTCCCACTTATGCAAGTCTCATATCTACTCTATCTTTGTGCTCATTATCCTATATGTCTTAATCTGAATAGTCTTATGCTGATGACCCAATTATTTTATCTTTTTGATAATGATTAAATATAATTATCTTTCATCTTTGAAAATTTTGAACATGTACTTGTTTTCATTCTCCTTGGAAAGTAACATCTAAGATAAACACTATCATCAATGTTAGTGTCATGATCTGATACAAGTGTCCAATGCCCTAAATTCATACAATTTAAAATTGATATGTATTATAATGGTCATCCTATGTTCTTTAATGTGAGTTATTACTCAAAATAGATAAATATAAATACAATATCAACCTTCATTCATTTCTCAACTAGCAACCTAAAAAAGGATAAAAGAGATAAGACAACATATTAAAATCACTCTATCAAGCATTAAATTAGACAAATCTACCCTATTTATATACCAATCATAGGTAAAATACTTATACAGCTTTGAAGTACTAAAGGATCATCCCAAGGGCTTGATTTTCTAAGTTACAAGCTATGTCTGTATTGTACTTGCTTTCCACATATTTCATGCTTCAAACACAAGCCAAAATATTGGGAAGAACTTCATGAGTTTGGGGCCCTCTTCTAGATTATTGGTTATTTACATAGTACCCTATGATAGTGGGGTGGTTTGGATTAGATCAAAACTATGTGCCCACTAACCCATTTCCCCCCAAGGTCATAATGAAAGGTATAACAGTCCATGACCTAGATCTAAATTCACCAGAGCAAAGGTAAATTCAAACAAATAAGCATTCAAGTTGTTACATCTTTTTCCTATAGGTATTCCATACAGGACACTTGCATTAAACCCAAATAATAGAATTGGCATAACTATCCTAGGTTGACATTAGTGTATAGCATGACAAAAGCACCATATCTAGAATCTAATGACTATTATATAATATCCTTCCATACTAATTTTTACCTATTATAAATCTATAACAACATTAGAATAAGAAAAAAATCTAATTACACCACTTATTTGTAATTTCTATATCAATCATACTTGTACTTTCTATATTTAGACTATTTCAGCATAATAAATTTAAGTTTAGCATTTAATTGGGATTCTATAGATGTGACTATCACCCTTGTGCCATTTTATTTATATATATATCTTTAATTGAAATATAATATTAATGATGATATCACCTTAAATGAATATTTTGGGGTTATACAAAAACCATTTTTTTAAATAAATGCATAATGGGGGAAACTATGTATTTATAAATACAACTATATCCTATGATAAAACATTATTGTAAAAATACAATGAAATAACCAAAAATATAGAATATATATTAATTAAAATAAAACCATTGTATACAAACTTTGCATACAAAAATTATCCTTAAAGAAACTAGGGATGTGTTGTTATTCTATGTTATGCTATGGTTCTTTATTCATCTCTTTCGTCATCTATTATGTGTCTACTTTTATTGCTTTGTTTTTCAATGACATATTATTCTATTTTCCCTTCTATACTTCCCTATATTATGTTTCAATTTTATTTGTTCAAATTATTTTTTTTAATTTTCTTCTATCTCAAACTAATATTCTATTTTTGATATTTTATTCTTCTATTTTTCTTTTCTCGCTCATCTCTGGATAATTGTACATTATAAAATAAAAAAATGTTGCTTTCCCTTTTTAGACTATTTTCAACTTATTAATAGGCATTTAATTATTTTTAGGATGAATAAAATCTTTACATCCAATGAGGATTTTAGTATGTTAGATTTAGATACATTTAAATAAAGAATGTCAAGATTATATTTTTACACAAATTTCCTAGTGATGCCAATGGATGCAGATCATGGTATGAGTTAATGGTAGATGAATTTATGAAAAATAATGATCTTGATATTTTTATGTTTATTTATTCTAGTAGTTTAGTTAAACTTTAATTTATTTCCATATAATTTAATGAACAATATTATCCATTTTGTAAGCATAGTTGAATCAACCACTAATTGCAACATTTTTGACATTGTGATGAATTTAATATGCCAAAGAGGTTATCATTATTAAAGCATTTTTGTTCTCCTAAAAATGTTTCCCTCCCTATTATCAAAACTTTTATATGTTTTCCACTCCATTCAAGTCCTTAGATGATTTTAGATTAGTGTAAGAGTTTTAAAAAATATACCATAACATGCAACATATATAATGCTCAAAAATGTTAGAGTGGAACAAAGAAAGTAAATAATTTTCTTATTTATAATGAATAACATCACCTAAAATTAGTTATTATTAATGGCACATATACATATCTTAGTATTCTGAAGGAAAATAATGTTATAATTTTTTATGATTCATAAAAATTAAAAAATTGTTTTCCTAAGGAAATGTGTAACTGTAGATACTAAAACTAAATATTTATATCATCTTAGTCTTTTAAACTTGAAAAATAACAATCACGTATCTACCCTCTAGTTATATAATTTCCTACTTATAAAAGGCTCACATTATCTATCTCACTATGACTAAATACTTATCTCTTAGTCTAATCCATATAATTCTAAAAGCTGAGTTCTTTTGTATTGCACATGAAGCTTAAAACTTGATAAACATTCTTCACTATCAGTTTTAGATCCATACTAGTTTTTATCCTTCTAAACATTACCATCAAATGTGAGACACTGCCATTGATGGTAGTGTCCATACACTTATCAAATTTATAGTATCCAAAAGTCATTAAAGTTATAAAATGATCAAAACCTATGGGTTAGCCAAACTATCTTATTAAACTCTACAATGAGATAATTTTTTAAAACATTGGTATAAATAAAATATAATCTTTCTCATTCATCATATATCAAATACTAATCAAACACCTAATAAAAGTAAATCAATAAAATTCACATCATGCTATTTTTCCCTATTCATCCTTATTTCTATATCAAGCATAGGAACAATCATATCATAGTATTGAAGCATTTAAAGAGTAACCCATGAGTGATAGTTTTCAAATTACAAGATAGATCACTGTATGCATAATTATATAGTATATTTCACCCTTGTGTAACCACTTTTCCACACATATGGGATAAATACATAATTTTGAGGCCCTCCTTGGAGTATTGGTTATATAGTTAGTGTGTATTGATATCAGGGTCATTGGATAAGATCAACACTTTAAGCCCACTAACACATTTTTTAGAAAACTCATAACAAGGGTGAAGAAGGGTGAAGATTTAAGTTTTTATCAATCATCAAAGAGTTACAACTTGTATTCCAGATCTAAAAATTTACTAAGAGAAAGGTGATAAAAAACAAAGAATGGAGAAGTTGGTCTCATCTAGATCCAGTCATTATTCTATAATCAACACTTGTGTCATAGTCAAATAATATCTTTGATGCTAGTGTTTTCAACCACAAAAGTGAAATTTATAGAATTTGATAACTGATATAGAATATTGAACTTGCATATTTTACACCTTATTCGAATTTGTATCTACTTATGCATAACAAATCAATTAAGTACCATTTTTTATAATATTTTTTTAATAATTATACTTTACTATTTTTAATATTTTTAGTAATATTAGTTATATAAATTTAGAATATTATTTATCTAGATTTTCTATTAATGAGTTTGTTATAACTTAGTCTATCACCCTTGTGTTAGAACTACTGATGTATTTCTTATCCCTAGATCTACACATCTTAATTCGTGGTTAAAAATAATAATAAAAATAAATTCAAATACTAAATTTTCCACTTCTCATATATTTATACATAATTAAGAAATCAAACAAAATTTCTTAAATTATACAAACATGTCACTAGTGTAATAGTATAAAATTAGACAAAAATGAAACACTTATATTCAATCCACCACACACACACACACATGTGGCATATAATTATAGCCATGGGTATTTTTCTAATCTAAATTTTTACACTTTTCATCTTCATTCCCAATAGCCATTTGTACATTCAAAATTAGCTTGTACAAATATTAAATTAGTGTAAAGTGTCACGTCAATGAATATTATATATATCCATGTATGCACAAAGATATTGGGTATATTTGTCAACTATTTTTTATTCCTTAGAGATTAGTTGTAATTATATTTTTCAATTAAAACTATTATATTTAAATAATAAATTAAATACTTGTTTTCAATATTTTTATAAGTATAATAAAAAATACTTATTTTTATTTAATTGGTTATGTAATGATAATTTTTAAAATATTAAATTAGTTGACTATACATATAAGTCAAGAGAGTTTTTTGAAATAAATATAGATTTTTTTTTATAAAAATATGATAATAAATATGGACTAAGGTTAAAATTATCTTTATTCAAAAATAAACTAGCATACATATTTTAGATAAATCTATGCAATAGATATCCAAAAATATTGTTCTTGATGCTTTTATATTATCTTAGATTTGGAACATAAGTGAAATAAATACCTCGAGAATAATGATATTTGTAAACATATTTTACATAAATTTATCTAAGATATATATTAAATTTATAACATAATTGAAATAAGTACCTCAAGAATAATGATATTTCTAAATGTCTTTTACTTAAATTCATATAAAATACATATAATAGTTAATAAATAATATTTAATTTATTTTAATATATTAAAATGTAACTTTTTATCATAATTTTCCATTTTCCATTATAAAAAGGTTGGTTTAATATATACAAAAGAACTTAAATGCAGCCCTTGAAATTTGATCATGCCTTACCATCACCCTCTTATTTTAAAGTTCATAATATTGAAACAAATGTAATAACCTTAAATGACACAAAGTTTTTGTCTCTTCCCTTATGGGATATTAAAAAATATTTTCTTAAATTACCAAATGTTACACCATTTCAATGGAAAAATGTGTTATATAATGAGGAACACTACTACCAATAGTAGGGTCTAGATCCATATCTAGTTTTTAATATCCAAAAGTTATCTAAGTTATAAAATGATCAAAACATATGGGTCAGCCTAATTGTCTTATTCATCCCTATTATAATATATGCTAATAATAATTGTTATAAATACAAGTCTAATCCTTCTCATTCATAATCTAGAAAATATCAATAAAACACCTACAAAAGCTAAATTAATCAACAACAATATTAGTCTATTATACCATAATCATCTCTATTTCTATATTAAACATATGAGTAGTCATCTCACAAGTCTGAAACATTCAAAAAGTAGCGTATCAGTGATATTTGTCAAATTACGAGCTATATCACTACATGCATCTTAATATAGTATATTTCACTTTTACGTACATACTTCACCACACGTTGGAGATAAATACATAATTTTGAGGCCCTCCTTAGAGTATTATCTATGTAGATTGGGAAAGTTTGACACTATGATCCAACTAACACATATTTCAACAAATGCATTCCAAAGGTGAAGAAGGGAGAAGATCTAGGGGTTGATTTGTAGAGACATAAAACTATCCATAATTGGCTCTCGATCATATTTTAGATTGATTCATACAAAATATTAAAAAATAATCCTAAGAATTATTGAACATCTCAAATTTGATTATGCATCATTCATTAAAGCTCATAATCCTTTTGAGACATCCCTAATTGGGGTATCCTACCATATGCAATAATAACCTCTCATATATTCATCCCTAATCACCTTGTGGCATTGAAACTATCAATTTAGCCTATGGACCTATTAAGTGGGGTACTTTCACACTTGATCAAATACTGAAAGAGAAGAATAATCAAAATCAATTAACAAGTTAAATAATATTAAATGCCTAGTTGAATTATCCATTTACAATTAATGAATATTTAAAAATAAAAATTTTGAAATTCAAAATATCAAATCATCTCATCATTGCCTTTATGAGTTATCAAGATATTTAAAAATATATTAAAATAGCTATTTTGAGAGCCACACCTAGTAATTTTAAATAATAATTACATGATAACTATTAACTCAATTGGAGTTAGTCTTAACTCACCTAGGTTTATTTTAAACCAATTCTAAGCCTAAACACAACCTTAACTCACTTTGGTTGAGAGTTAATTCATAATGCTAAAATACAAGATCATACCCCTTCATTTCTAAGATTGGATATTATAGAGTTGTTATGCAGAATTTACTCCATAATACTCATGAAAGTAGTTTTACCAAGCCCAAATCTTAATCCAAACAAAATCAAAGCCAATTTTCCAAAGAGAGAAGGAGCCAAACAAGCTTCGTTATCAAATACTTCTTGACGCACAAGCTAAAAAATCCATTTCAAGATCTAAGGAAGGTAAAAGACTTGTTTTTTTAAAGTTTTTGTTGTTATTTCATTAAATATTGTTACCTAAACTCCCCCTACTGTCTAGGTTAGACTTGTTAATATTTTAGTGTGTTCATTCCATTTATTTTATGAGACTAACATTATACTAACCTCCCCTCTACATATTCCTTATTCACATGTTGGCATACCCTATGAGACACAATGAATCCTATATAATTGAGGAGATTCATATGGTAATTTTAGTTTTTATAATGGATGCTTAAAAATCTTCAGGTTTCATGTTTTTAATTTATTTTTAAGTCTTTTTATTTTTAGAAACTCATAGGTTATAGATATAAATGATGTTTTATTTAAAAATTGACAGGGATCAACATCATTTTTTTAGATCGATGTCACTTACCCAAATTGACCATGATATCTATGTTCAAAATAGAGCATGGTAGAGACATAACTCACTCAAGTTTTTCTTGATATTTTTATCTTCATTATATGCTTAAGACAATAAATATTATTTATTTAACCATTTTCTTGTAGGATCTAGTTAGATATTTTTGTTTTGAGCTTATTTTGTTTACAATTTTTCTATCAAAACAAACTTGTGTTTTTCTATGGTTTTGAAGAAAACATCAATGATCTGCCAGATCAACATCAATTTATATGGATGGATATTGATCCTTGTGTAGATGATATAAAATAGAAAACCTAAGAGCTAATTTTAAGATGTTGTTTTCTCACTTTTGGAATTCTATGTAGGCAAACCCTCTAAAAAATTGTAGGACCTAAATTGAAAAGAGGCAAAGTTTGAGCATGATTAAAACCTACACACACTTTATTTGGTGATTAAAATGAATGTAGTTGTTTTCATCTCATAGATGTTTTTGAAGTCTTTAAAATTATTTTTTAAAAATGACAAGGGGATAAAACTTAACTAAAATCTTCATTTTAATGATTAAAATGAACTCTCACATTAGTTAAATACTCTTAAGAGATTCATTTTAATGATTATTTGGTTGAATTTGTTTATTTAAGCAAAATGAGTGACATGTGTATACTCTCCACCCATCTCCTTTAGGGAACTTAGGTGATAAAAAACACTCATTCTTGGCATTATCACTTTGGTCTAAAAGTGTGTCACGAATGTAATTAAATCCCTTCCCATATTTGTATGATTTAGGTGACCCAAAACTGATCCTAAATTCCATGCACTTGTCTTTATTTTCATGATTTTTAGCTTGTGAGCAAGAGTTCATTGCCTCCTCACAATTTGTTTAGGGAATTATTGACCCAAAAATCCATCTATTGGCATCATTTCAACCTCAATCCATATTCAAGTCTATAATTTAATGGAAAACTACTAGGATGTTTATTTTGAGTGGTTAAAATAATACATATTAGTTGTACTTGTCTCAAAATGTAGGGATAAATCAGACTTTGCACTACATTGAGAAAATGATGAACGTAGTGGTTATGAAAAGGATAAGACCTTTTCATAGTAATTCAATTGATGTAGATCCAAATGAAATGATTCCATCTCTAGTATTAGCCACACATGGGACCACAAAAATTTATAGTTTAGAAAAAACCCACTTGTTGAAGACATATTGTTGATGCAGGGCAAGTAGCCTAAGGTTTCATATCATGGTACAAACTCTTGAGAAAAGAGAGGGCCTAAAAAACTTAGTTTTTATGAACTTTCACTTTTTATATTAATAATTAAAATCCTCTCAAGAGTGAGTATATGGATAGAATTAGACAATATTATGTAATCTTTTGAATTAATGATAAGATTATCTTAGATCAATATTTTAGGTTTAAATTAAAAAAAATTGATTTGAGATAAATGCAAATACGAGAGAAATTATGCATTGATTAAATACAACTATATGCTATGATAAAATAGTATTGTAATAATATAATGAAATACCCACAAATATAGAATATATATTGATTCAAATAAAACCATTTTATACAAACTTTACATACAAAAACTAGTGATTTGTTATTATTTTATGTTATGTTATGGATCTCTATTCTTCTCTTTTATCTATGATTATGTGTCTACTTTTGTTGCTTTATTCTTCAAATAAATATTGTTCTATTTTCCTTTCTCTACTTCCCTATGTTATGTTGTAATTTTATTTTTATAAATTGTTTTTGTAAATTTATTCTATCTCAAACTTTTATTCTATTCTAGATATTCTATTCTTCTATTTTTGTTTTCCCACTCAACTCTAGATAATTATATATTTCAAAATTTAAATTGTTACTTTTCTTTTTGATAATATTTTCCTCTTCTTAATAAGCATTTAATGATTTTTAGGAGGAATAAAATATCTAGATTCAAAGAGAATTTTAGTATGTCAAATATCTTGAAATAAAGAATGTCAAGATTATATTTTTACACAAATTTCCCATTGATGTAAATGGATGCAGATAGTGGTGTGATTGAATAGAAGATGAATTTATGAAAAATAATGATCTTGAGTTTTTTATCTTTAATAACACTAGTAGTTTTGTTAATCTTAAATTTCCTTTCGTCGAAGTTAATGTAAAATATTCTCCATTTTTTAATCATGGTTTAATCGACCACCAATTCCCATATTTTTGACAGTGTGATTAATTTAATATGCCAAAGAGGTTGACATTTTTAAATTATTTGTGTTCTCATAAAAATGTTTCCCTCCCTATTCTCATATCTTTAATATGTTTTCCACTCCATTCAAGTCTTCAGATGATTTCATATTAGTCTAAGAGTTCAAAAAAATCTACGCTAACATGTAACCCATATAATTCTTAGACTTGTCAGAGAGGAAAGAAAAAAGTAAACATTTTTCTAGTTGATAATGAAGAATATCACCTAAAATTAGTTATTCTTAATGGCCCATATAAATATCTAAGCATTATTAATAAAAAATAATGTTATAATTTTTTATGATTGGTTTCCTAAAGAAATGTGTAACTATAGATACTGAAACTAAATATTTATAACATCTTAGTTTTGTAAACTTGAAAAATGTCAATCAAGGATCTAACCTTTAGTTTTGGACTTTCCTACTTCCAAAAATATCCCATTCACCATCTCATTATGCCTAAATACTTATCTTTTAGTCTGATCCATATCATTCTAATGACCTATGTCTTTTGTAGTACACATAAATTTTCAAATGTGATAAACATCCTTCACTATGAGTTTCAAATTCATACCCAATTTTTAGCCTTCTAGACATTACCAGTCAAAATAAGACACTACCAATGATGGTATTGTCCAGATCCTTATCAAATGTCTAGTAGCTAAAAGTCATCCAAGTTATAAAATGATCAAAACCTATGGGTCATCCTAATTTTCTTCTTTAACTCTACCATGAGATATTTGTTTTAAATATTGGTATAAATACATGTCTAAGACTTCTTATTCATCATCTTAAAAATAATAAGCAAACACCTATGAAAAATAAATAATTAAACTACACAAGTACTCTATTTTTCCCTATTTATCTTCAATTATCTATCAAACATAAGACTAGTGATATCATAGGCCTGAATCATTGAAAGAGTTACCCATAAGAGATATTTGTCAAATTACAAGATAGATCACTGCATGCATCTTCGTATAGTATATTTCACCCTTATGTACATACTTTCCCACACATATGGGATAACTACATAATTTTGATGCCCTCCTTGGGGTATTTTCTATGTCGGTAGTGTCTATTGATATTGGGGCCTTTTGGTAAGCTTGACACTGTGAGCCAACTAACACATTTTTTAGAAAAATCATACTAATGGTGAATAAAGGTGAAGATTTAAGGTTTGATCAATCATCAAAGAGTTATAACTTATATCCCATATCTAAACATGTACTAAGAGAAACATGATAGAAAACCTATAATGAAAAATTTAGATGCGTTTACATCCAGTGATTATTCCATAGTAGACATCACCATCACACACTAGCCTTGATTGTAGTTTTTATAGTTATAAAGTGTAATTTATATAATTTGACAACTGATATAGAATATTGAACCTAGATATTTTACACCTGATTCTAATCCAAATCTACCTGTGCATAGTAAATCAACTAAGTACCATTGTTTATAATTTATTTCAATATTTTTCAATACTTATACTTTACTATTTTTAGTAATATCAATTGTATAAATTTAGAATATTATTTATATGGGTTTTATATTAATTTATTTTCTATAGATTATTTTATCATCCTTATGTTAGAACTACTTCTGTATTTCTTATCCCTATATCTACACATCTAAATTTAGGGTTAAAAAGTAAACAATAAGAAATTCAAATACTAAATTTTCCACTTCTCATATGTTTATACATAAATAATAAATCAAACCAAATTTATTATATTATAAAAACATGTCACTATTGGATTAGGATAAACATTGATAAAAATGGAACACTTATATTCAATACAACACACACACACACACCATCTAATTATAGTCATGGTTTTTTTTCCCAAACTAAATTTTTCTTCTTTTCATCTTCATACCCAATAACCATTTGTACCTTTATAATTAGCTTGCATAAATATTAACTTAGTGTAAAGTGTCACATCAACGAATATTATCGATAACCATGTATGCATACATATTTTGGGTATGTTTTTCTTCTCCTTTTTATTCCTCAAAGGTTACTAATAATTATAGTTTACACTTAAAACTATTATAATTAAATATGAAATTAGATATTTATTTTCAATAATTTTTTTAAGTATAATAAAAAAATACATATATATTTTTAATTGGCTAAGTAACAATATTTTTTAAAATATTGAATTAGTTGATTGTATAGATAAGTTAAGAGAGTTTTTGAAACTAATTATAGAAAATGTTTTATAAAAATATGATAATAAATATGGATTAAGGATAAAATTATCTCTATTCAAAAAAAAGCTCTCATACATATTTTAGATAAATCTATGTAAAAGATATCCAAAAATATTGTTCTTGATGCTTTTATATTATCTTAGATTTGGAACATAAGTGAAATAAATACCTCCATAATAATGATATTTATTAATGCTTTTTACATAAATTTATCTAAGATATGTATTAAATTTATAACATACAATAAATAACTACATCGTGAATAATGATATTTCTAAATGTCTTTTACATAAATTTATATAAAATACATTTACTAATTAATAAATAATATTTAATTTATTCTTATAAATTAAAATACAACTATTTATCTTGATTTTCTATTTTCAATTATAAAAAGGTTGGTTTAATAAATACCCAAAAAAAAATGTAGCCATTCAAATTTGATCATAATTCACCATCAGCGTCATATTTTGAAGTTCATAATATTTCAACAAATATAATAACCTTAAAAGACATAAAGTTTTTGTCTCTTCCCTTGTGGGATCTTAATGAATATTTCTTTAATTTACCAAACATTATACCATTTCAATGGAAAAATGTGTTATATAATGACAAACACTACCACCAATAGTAGTGTCTAGATCCTTATCTAGTGTTTAATAGCCAAAAGTTATCTAAATTATAAAATAATCAAAACACATGGGTTATCATAATTATCTTATTGAACCCTTCTCAAAGATATGCTAAAAAAATAGGTATAAGTACAAGCCTAATCCTTCTCATTCATCATATATAAAATATCAAAAATGCACCTTCTAATGCTAAATCAATCAACTATGCAATCACTCTATTCTACCCTAATCATCTCTATTTATATATTAAGAATATGCATAGTCATCTCATAGGTCTAAAACATTGAAAATGTAACCCATGAGTGATATTTTTCAAATTACACACTAGATAATTGTATGCATCTTCATATAGTATATTTCACTTTTGTGTATACACTTTCCTACACATAGGGGATAAATAAATAATTTTGAGGCCCTCTTTAGAGTATTGTATGTGTAAATAGTGCCCATTAATATATAGGTATTTTAGAAAGCTCAACATTGTAAGCCAACTAACCCATTTTTTATCAAACTCATTCCAAGGGTGAAGATCTAGGTTTTGATCAATCAGTGAAGATTGATAACCTATATCCTATACTTTCACATACTAGTAGAAAGGTGTTAAAAAACTCATAACGGTGAAGTTGGTTACATCCAGATGTAATCATTATTCTATAGTGGACACTCACATTATAGTTAGAAACTCGTATCACTGGTAGTGTCTACAACCACATAATTATAATTTTTAGAATTTGAAAACTAATCAAGAATATTGAACATGTATATTTTACACTTGATTCTAGGCTAGATCTACTTGCACATAGTAAACTAGATAAGTACCATTATTTCTTATTTATTATTACAATATTTTTCAATATTTATATATTATTATATTTATAAATCTCAATTATATAAATCAAAAATATTATTTATCTAAATTTTCTATTAATTAGTTTTCTATAGATTAGTTTATCACTTTTGTGTTAGAACTACTTCTATATTTCCTAACCCTAGATCTACACATCTAAATTTAATATTAAATAGTAAAAAATGGAAAATTCAACTACCAATTTTTTCACTTCTTGTGTATTTATACATGAATAAACATCCAAAAAAAATTCCTTAAATTATACAAACATGTCACATTGGAATAGGATAAACTTGGACAAAAATGAAACACACACACACACACACACACACACACACATATATATATATATATATATATATATATATTGGTTTTCTTTCTAAACTAATTTTTTATTATTTTCATCTTCATGCCTAATAAATATTGAAAGTCAACCCTTCAAATTTAATCATGAATCACTGTCACAACAAACATAACAACCTTAAATGTGGAAAAAAATGTATTATATATGTCAACCCACATAAGATCCCAAATAGGAATCCATCCAAGTGATCCTCTAGTACTCTGTATGGCACATCTCTTAGATGCCCAATAATCATCAACATCACATGCATGCCTTCGATAAATAATCAAAATGATAACAAATCTAATGTTGACTTGTACAACCATTGATGACTAATCAAAGACCACTTTGCAATATCTTCCCCCTATTAGGGAAAAGGTGAGAAGTTGTGAAGCATAATAACAAATTCAAATGACTTTGTCTAACCCTCAAAAATCATATCAATGCATTGAAACAAAATCAAAACTAAAATAAAAGTATAAAAACCAGAAATTGATATCCCAGTAGTGAACCCATACTCCTAGTGAATAGAAAATTAGAGAAGGGAAATTATCCTCCAATCTCACTAGATCCTCCAACCTCTAGTTGTCTCTATTTAGCTGGTTAGATCCTAGGGACCTGCAAATACCAAAATGTAACATCATCATCATCATCATCATCATCATCATCATCATCAAAAACTTCATCAGTGGGACACATCATTATAATATTTTTTTGATGTATAAAACACATTTTTACCATTTGGTTAAGAAATTGGGGTGTTGGATTCCATAAAAAATGCACCCAATTTCATTACAATATGTAATTTATTCAAAATATATAAGAAAACATATTTAGGCATGCCACAATAAAACATTGCTTATGCTAATGCTCTTATAAAACCATTTCCATGAAAAATAAGTGGTCATATGAAGAATTTGGCCACTGTATATAGAAGATATGATAGTTTGAAATTTTTCTCTTCTATTAGGCAAGGTAGATCCCCTTTCAATGCTAATTCAAAAAATGGGACTAGTTTACAGTGATTAAAATATCATAGAAATAAATTATGGGCCCCTTCTTTTTTATTCTCATTGAAAATCTATTCAAGTCTAGTTTCCAAAAAGGTAACTTTGACAAAATAATATGAAAGTGTGTTTAAGATATGGTAAAAATGGGCATGGTATGTATAGATTTTCTTAATTTTCACAATTAATTCAAATCACCCCTTTGTAAAAAAAATATTTTTTCACTTTTAAGTGTTGAACCCTTGAATTTTTATTGTACAAATGACTACCAAAATTATATCTACCAATCCCTATACATGCAAAATTGAAATGTAAGGGACCAATATTCTAAATAAACATGAGTTTGAGATGATTTTTTTTTTAAATAAATAAATAACATCAACCAAAAAAATTTCACCTGAATGTGAAAAATTCACTATCCATTTTACTTGCAGAACATATTAAATGTGCCTTGGTGGAGCCCACAAAAATCATTAGTAAAAAAACACACAAAAACCTTGCTTCATCATTGTTGGTTTGAAAAGGTTTCTTTCTAGATTTGTTCAATCTCCAAACTATTTACCTTCTAAAGATGCAACAAAGAATAAAAACATGGATATGATTGTGTAAGGTTTAGTGAAGTTTAATCTACATAGTGATTGAGTAACCACTTTATGATGCAGTTAGTCTTCACAAAGATGTCAATTGAGATTTTCTACCATTCAAAAAATTTATATCTGTTGCACCTAATTTCACTTAATAGATTAATTATATCTTATTATATAATGCAATTCAAAAAATATTCATTATAAATCAACTAAGCAAAACTCACCCCAATTTTGAGAATTAAAATGCTAACATAAATCTAGGTGATTAAAATAGGTTCAACACACATATTTGACATCCAGTGTCCATCACTATATCAAGCTCTATGAATTAAAAGAACATGGCACTTATTTACATGTCTCTTTCTTAGGAAATTCAATGTAGAGGCCTTATTTTCATTAGTTTTATCTAGAGCAGTGGCATCAACAACTCAATCAAAGTGAAACCTCTACTCGAATTCCCATGATCAGATACCACTATTAGCCAACTATTAATGGAGGAAATTATAGAATAATATCTTGGAACAAAGACTTTTGACAAAATTTGATAAAGTATTATTCTTAGATGATATTTATAAAGAGCGTGAAATCTTATAAAACTTTCACAAGGGGTTACTGGAAAAAACCAACTTACCTTTGTAACCAACAAACTAACAAAACAATCAAATAAATAAACTAAACGTAGCATTTAATAACTATACTAACTGTGGGGGTGTCACATAAAGTGATGCATGCCACAAATACTATTATTTTAATCTAAGCAACATAACACATTTGGATCAAATATCCAACAACTATGCCTAAATACTTATCTCTTAGTCTGATCCATATCATTCTAATGACCCAAGTCTCTTTTACTACACAAAAAGGTTAAAACTTGATAAACATCCTTTACTGTCAGTTTCATATCCATACCTAGTTGTTAGTATTCTAGACATTACCAGCCAAAGCAAGACACTTTCACTAATAGTAGTGTCTAGATCCTTATCAAATGTTCAATAGCCAAAAGTCATCCAAATTATAAAATGATTAAAACCTATGGGTTAACCTAATTGTCTTATTGAACTCTACCATGAAATATTACAAAAAAAACATTGGTATAAATACAAGTCTAAGCTTTTATCATTCATCATATATAAAATACTAAGTAAACACCTACTAAAACTAAATCAATAAACTACACAAGTACTTTATTCTACCCTATTCATCCTTATTTATATATAAATCATAAGAGTAGTCATATCATAGGCCTAAAGCATTCAAAGAGTAACCCATGAGAAATATTTTTCAAATTACAAGCTAGATCACTGTATGTATTTTCATATAATATATTTCACCCTTGTGTGCAAACTTTCCCACACATATAGAAGAACTACATAATTTTGAGGTGCTCCTTGGAGAATTGGCTATGTAGGTAGTGCCTATTGATATCAAGGTCATTGAGTAATCTCGACACTATGATTCAACTAACATATTTTTTAACAAACTCATACCAAGGGTGAAGAGTTAAAGTTTGATCAATCATCAAAGAGTTATAACTTGTATCCCAGTTCTGGACATACCAAGAGAAAGATGACACAAAACTTAAAATGGTGAAGTTGGTCACATCTAGATCCAATTATTATTCCATACTAGACACTTATGTCATAATTAGACACAATTTTCAATGGTAATTTTTAGATCTAATGATAGTGTCTACCGCCATAAAAGTGTAATTTATTGAATTTGACAAATGATATAGAATATTAAACCTACATATTTTACATCTGATTCTAATCCAGTTATACCTTCGCATAGAAAATCAACTAAGTACTATTATTTCTAATTTATTACAAACTTTTTTAGTACTTTTACTTTACTATTTTTAGTAATATCAGTTGTATAAATTTAAAATATTGTTTATCTAGATTTTCTATTAATTGGTTTGTTATAGATTAGTTTATCACTCTTGTGTTAGAACTACTTCTATATTTTTTGAGCCTTGGATCTGCACATCTAAATTTGGAGTTAAAAAGTAAAAAAGAAGAAATTCAACTACAAGATTCTCCACTTCTCATATATTTATACATAAATAAGCAATCAAACAAAATTTATGAAATTATAAAAACATGTTATTATCGAAATAGGATAAACTTGGAAAAAAATGGAATAATTATATTCATGCGCGCACACACGCATGCATGCACGCACGCGCGCATGCGCACGCACGCACGCACACACACACACACACACACACACACACACACACACACAAACGACACCTAATTATAGTCATGGTGTTCTTTCTGAGATGATTTTTTATTCTTTTCATCTTCATGCCCAATAACCATTTGTACCTTCAGAATTAACTTGCACAAGTATTAAATTAGTGTAAAGTGTCACGTCAATGAATATTATATATGGCCATGTATGCACAAAGATTTTGGGTATGTTTGTCTTCTCCCTTTTATTCCTTAAAGGCTACTTGTAATTATAGTTTTCACATTAAACTATTATAATTAAATAAGAAATTAGATATCTGTTTTCAATATTTTTTTAAAGTATAATAAATAATACTTGTTTTTATTTAATTGGTGATGTAATGATTTTTTTTAAAATATTGAATTAGTTGATTCTATATATATATATATGTTAAGAGAGTTTTTGAAAATAATTATAAAAAACATTTTAGAAAAATATGATAATAAATATGGATTAAAAATAAAAGTATCTTTGTTGTTCTTGATGCTTTTATATTATCTTAGATTTGGAACATAAGTGAAATAAATAGCTCACTAATAATGATATTTATAGTATTAAATTTATAGCATAAATAAAATCCGTACCTCAAAAATAATAATATTTCTAAATATCTTTTACTTACATTCATCTAAAATACATATACTAGTTAATAAATGATATTTAATTTATTCTTATTTATTTATCACAATTTTCTATTTTCCATTATAAAAATGTTGGTTAAATACATACCCAAAAAAATTAAATGTAACCTTATAATCAACCCTCTTATATATATAGTCATGGTTTTTCATACAACCTTAAACGTGGAAAAGATTTTTATTATTTTCATCTTCATGTCTAATAACCATTGAAAAGCAGCCCTTCAAATTTGATCGTGAATCACCGTCACAACAAACGTAACAATCTTAAACGTGGAAAAGATGCGTTATATTCTTCGCTTTAGCGTTCTGGTTAGGAGCTCCAATTTGGCAATCAGCATTTGCTCTTTGGCAGATATTTTATAAACAACCAGCAAGGATAATAAAACCACAAGCGAAAGGCAATGAGATTGGAACCTTGGACGTTTTCAGCAACAACAATGACGGCAATTCTGAGAGGAAACACGCCCGTCCTAGCAATGATAATGGGAGCAGTGGTTTTAATAGCGGCAAAAGGAACAGGCGGTGTGATGGCACAGAAGCCAGGCATGGGCTGCAACGACCCTATCCTACATGTTGGGACCAACCAAACCTTTCCGGCCAAGCATCAATGGCTGCACGGTTCTTGCTACAGTCATACAGCGTGCCGGTGCGAGCTTTTCGCCAGCAACGATTTCCTGGGCTTTCCAATTAATCAAACAATCGCACTTTCGCTCCTCGACGCCTGAAATCTCCTCTTTCCTCGTCAAATTGGCCAGTGCACAAGTATAGAGTTCTTTCTCTGCATTCTTTGCTTTTCAAAGTTTCAAGATTCGAACCCTTGACCGTTAGAATTTCAAATGAAAGTAGAAGTGGTGCAAGACGAATTGGCCATGTGTAATCATTAGGTTTTGATCTGGTGCAGGTGTTTTTCCTTCACCAAGCGTCAGTGCTGTTGATGTGCCTGGTATGGCCGAATCTTTATTGTGTTTTACATTTTTAGCATCTTCTCATAACTTGTTTTGAGCGAGGTCTTTTAGGTTCTTGAAGTTGAACATTTCGCAGAATTATTTTATCTTATCCCAAGAATCTTTACTTCCTTTTACCTTCTTTGCATCTTTTGAAATCTTTATTTTTAGTGGAGTCGGCTGAGTTCTTTTATTTTAGGAAAAGTATCCACACCTTAAACAGAAAACAGACCAGCCTTCGTAGGTCATTATTAGAAAGGACCAGCAGCCAATTGAACTTTTATTTTAGGCTCGAGTCTGGCTGGTCCTTAAGAATCCGTGAAGCGTTCCAGGGTGCATATGGGAGGTCTTTAATCCCAGATGGTTGATGAAAATTTCGCACTAAGTTTTTCTAAAGTAGTAGAGATCGTAGGTTCGTGTCCGGCATCACTCGTTTCCACCATTCCCACCATTGCCAAATGTTCCTGCGCGATCTCCTGATGTGCAGAACTCCCCCTCTGATGTGCAGAATTCCCCCACTTCCAGATATATCAAGTAAAAGGAGATATTTTAATTCAAAAACCAAGCCTTTTAGCTCGAAAATGGATTAGATTCATAAGCCAAAGGCTTGGACCTATTAACATAGCCAAATATAATATATTTGATACAAAAAATTAAAATTCAACTTTCATCTCCAAATAGAGTATGAATTTCAATGAGTTAATTCATAAAATTAGTATCATGATGATAAGAATGTTCTGTTTCTAATTATATGATTTTTTTAATTTTTTGACTATCTTAAGATTTCTATCTATGTTAATTTTTAATTATAGATTTTTTAGGCCACTACATGATGCTAATATACATGTCTATATATGTTTAATTATGTTTTTTCATTGATCCAAATGTAAATATTAAAATATGGTCACAAACTAGGCCTAATTCTATACATATTAAAAAAAAACAATTTTCAATTTTTATTGAGGTAGTTATGGAGGTCATATGACCATCTATCCATTTTTTTGTTAGTTTTAATGATCTATTTAATTTTAAAATTAATAAAAAATATATTCATGAATTTTTTTAAATAAAATATAGACCACAAACTAAATAATATTATCTATTTTTTTTTACAAAGGGTTTAAATAAATACTAAACTTTTCTATAAAAAGGTTGTCATACAAACGACTATCTACTATGTTTTCCTTAAAAAATAAGAGTTCCCCCACTTGCATTGTTATTTTCACACAAACTCTCTTCGGGACTTGGCCTAATATGCCCCATCTCCAACAATTCTTTGATAGCTTTTTCAATCTCATTTTTATAGATTCTAAGGTGGTGGTAAGGTGTAATTATTATTGGCTTGTTACCAATTTATAACTCAATAATATGTTGAAACCTGCTATTTGGTGGAAAACCATACGGTATATTCTCAAAAACCTTAGCATGTTTATAAATTATGGGTTTTGGGGATCAATTTTTACCGGAATTTTAACTGTTGGGATTTTTCTGTTACTTAGACGAAGATTTGCAAAAGTTTTTTTTCAGACTAAGACTACACTCTTACATATATCTTCTTTTGGCATGGATAATAGTTAATAGTTAGAAGTTAGTTTTAGTGGAGTGTATAGCTGTGTCCAGTGCTTGGAAGGAGTCAGGGAAACTTCCAATCTTGTAATAAGGCACAGGGTAAAACCAAGAGACTTGATTCAGTATTTTCATCCATCAGTCCAAACGAACAGAGATTACTCCTCTTATTGCTACTTTGCTTTTCTACTTAATTTTAGTTTATAAAAGCTGTCCAGTTTGCATTTCTATTCCCTGCTTGACTATGTAAGTGCAAATATATTGTGAATTTTTATTTGTATGGCTGCTTTGCAGGGGTAGAAATCTAATGAGAAATTTTACTTAGGTACTTGCTTTGAATTTCTACTTGCACAGTTAAGCCGGCACTTGAACATGTGTAAGTCGATATACAGTTTGAATTTATATTCAGTTGATGTCCATAACTCACTTGTCAGTCCTCACTTGATGTCCATTGAAATGGATATTTACAACTCTGTAAAGGGTAATAGATTGTCAGTACTCAAATGTGATTGTTGAATTGTTCTTAGAATGCTTATTCACACAATCAAACAAACAATGTAAGTTCTAGAATTGTCATGTTGTTGCTGTTAGAAATTTTAGAATATTTAACTAGCGTTTGGTTAATAATTGTTGGTAGTTAGGATACGGGCTGTCATTGCAGCATGTTATAATAATACTTCCATGATATCAATGGTGAACATGTGATTAAAGAATAAGAAATTACAAATGGTGTAAAATGTTCGAATAAATGTTATGTTGGTTATTTTGTAATGGGTTTACAGTGAGTTTATTTTGTAATGTGTTTAGTAATAGATAGATATTTATCTATTTAGTTAGTAGTATTAAATTAAATCAGTAATTTTAGGTTTATGTCTTTCGATTTTTTTATTATTATTGTTCTTTAGTTATGTGGGAGTTTAGCATATTTTTTGAGGATCAATTTTTACTATAATTTTAATTGTGGGGGTTTTCTTTGAAATTATTTCAGTGAAGATTTGTATTTGGGTTATTTAGTAATAGATTTGCAACAAATTTTCTGTAAGGTACTGGATATGTGAATTTTTGGAGACTAAAAGTACATTCTTACATATTATTATTTTTGAGTGTAATATGTTTTTCATATATTTTTCACAGATCTTGATGTTTACGTGTTTAAATAATACTTTTGGCCTGTTAACACTATCAATATTACAGTATGTATAACATGGTGATGATGCGATCAAAGATTTAGAAATGACAAAGGGTATAATATAATTTGCATGAATAAATATTGTGTTGCTTATATGTTTTTCCACAAAATGAAAATTGATTTTTGTCTTTGGATAAATATTTGAGCACTGATAAATTTTGATGGAAATAATTTTATTTTTTAATTAGGAAGTCTACATCTTATTCAGAATATAAGTGGGGTATTTTTAGTTTCATTTTAGGATTATTAATGGGATTTGGTACCTATATTTTATCAATCTGATAGTTTTATATTCTTATTTATAAATAAAGTAGTATGTCATCTTTTTGTTTGTGATTGATTTTAGTCTTGATCGATAGTGTCTAACTAATATCGGCCAAGCACAAATATTTAATGAAATTGTTCAAAATTGTATCCTCTATTGTTAATCATGTTACATCTAATGGTCTAAATTTTAATGTATAATTTACTTGCACTATTTCATTTGATGGTATGTAATACATTTGTCAGTCCAAATTTCAAGTGAGCTTAGAGTTTCAAACATCAGGGTCAATCATTCAAGAAGAGAGATTGATGAATAAAGAAAAGAGAAAAATATATCTTGTGGTGCCTTTGACACTATTAATATTAGAGAATCAACAATGTGCATTTGATGTCATTTATGATAAATACTTGTCCTTTATCACACACAAAAATGCTCAAACTTTTAACTTCAACCATTGATGTTATGAGATATAATGTTTGAAACTTGAATTTTATTTTAAAATTAATACTTACTCATATTATTAAAAAAAGAATTAATTGTATATATATGAAATCACAAATTATGTAATCTAAGGATGTTGTATATTTAGTTATGTGATCTATTTAATATCCAAATATTTTTGCTTAATGAAATATTTAAATATATGTTGCATTTAATTTTTAACTCATGAAGAAAAAATTAAGTACCCCATATGACATGGGATTTATTGGTAGTGGTGTTGGTAGATAATTAGAAAGAGTTGTTTTAAAAATTATATTGAAGCATTATTATTATTATTATTATTATTATTATTATTATTATTATTATTATTATTATTATTATTATTATTATTATTATTATTATTATTATTATTATTATTTTAAAATAAAATGTTTATATTAATAAATCAATAAGTGTCACATATAGGATAAGATGAAACTTTTAAAAAAATAAAAAATATAATTAAATTTTATATTTTATCATTTAATACTATTTCTTAATAGTGATCTTGATTGCATTTTTTTAAATTTTTTCATGGGGATGGTCTTTACACTTCATTTTCATTTTATTTTAAATTATTTGTAATTTTATCCTCTAAAATATACATATTGATTTTTAAATTTCTAATTTTAAGATATAACTTATTAATATTTAGAAATCAAAATCACAATCTAAAGTTGAGTACTTCTAATTCCATGTATCTAGTTTTCATATCAGCCCTTTTATCAATTTGTTAATATTGGGTAAGCTTAAAGACTTAGAAAATCTATTTCATTGTTTAATTTAAAATGATATTTTAATGTTTAAATTTTGTCTTATTTAAAAATTAATAATTGTAAATTCAATATGTTTGAGATGAAGTGGGGTAGTTGTAAAGTAAAACAAGTTCATTTTCAAAATATTTATTCTAATATAAATATTGGTTCATGAAAAATATTGGTATTAATATAGGAAAAAAAACCATCAAAACCCTGTAATTATTTCTCTTTTATAAAATAAAATTAAATCTTTATATTCACTGGTGATTCCCATGATATACATGACCCATTCCACAAAAAATATCCCTCAAAAACATTAGAATATCTTATTTTAAACTAAATTAATTTAAAACTATTACTAATTTAGGTGACGGATGGAAGTTCATACTTACAAATATGATGTTACATTATGTGTTCCCTTACCCATATTCATTAAGGTATTTGCTCATAATTATGACCCAAAAATTTGAGGAATATATAAGAATGATAAACTCAATTCAAATTAGAAAATTGTGTTATGTATGAGGTAGGAATAAATTGACATTATTTTGGTGATCGTGAAAATTAAGGAATCAACTTTGGGAACCAATTTAATAAACCTAGAATAATTTTTTGCTGACTATGTCGCATGTAGTTAATTTATGAAGTTTGGGTTCTTTGGTAATATCATAACATATAGAAAAGTAACAAGAAGGAATCCTCCAAATGATTTAGAAATATTTAATTTTTAGTTTCAAGAGATAAGATTTATATTCTCATTTAGTTTTGGATTAGATATTTAGTGGAGGACCATGTACTATAAATGGTATATTGAATCTGATTTGAAAAATATATGATCTATTAAATATATTGTAAATACATTGTTGACTCCATCCATATTTAATTAGAGTCAATTTCAAATAAAAGTTTGAATACATTATGATATAGTACATACTCGTGACATTTTATTATGTGTTGTTTTTGGACTTGGATTGAAGATAATAAGTCTCATATCAATCCTATCACATTTACCATAAAATTATTTTTGTAATATGTGATTGGTCATGGAACATAAGGATGTATGATGTTGAGAGTTATTATATCCATTTCATGGATTATTGTGTCACCCCATTTTATGAAAAGAAATAAAATGAGAGGCTAATGAAAGATCCCAAGACTGTACATGGAAATTTCTAAATTACAGACCTACTTAGTTGATGAAACTTTGGCAAAGTGATACGAATACCTATGTAAGGTCCTAATTTTGAGTCTTGAATTATTAATGCAAATTCAATACTTTAACCCTACCATTGCACCATTATTCAAGCACAAGATTCATCACACTACATATTTCATGATTAATTATTATCTTGTTGACTTTTCAATTGTTTTTGTATTTCATTGCTCCTTTTTGTATGTAATGCAGATAATGCACCTATGCCCATGTTTATATTTAACTTCTCCTTTTTTATTCCAAGTTTCTTATGATCATAGGTTTAAGTCCTTAGCTGCTTCCATCGCTTTCACTTGGATTGCCTCTCATCAAATAAGGGTTGGTTGGTAACTCAATTATAAAATAATATGCACTTGAAGTAGACAAAGACATCTTATCATTGATTCTTTACCAAAAGAAGAAAATGATAGGCGAATGAAAGTTTCCAACTTAGTTGATGAAACTTTTGTAGATTGATATGAATACCTACTTGAGATCATAGGTTCGAGTCTTGACTTATTAATGTGAATTCAATACTTTAACCCTAACATTGTACCATTATTCAAGCACATGATTCATCAGACTGAATATTTTATGATTAATTATTATCTTATTAAATTTTCAAATGTCTTTATATTTAAATGCTCTTTTTTCTATGTAATGTAGAGAATGCACCTACACCCATGTTTAGGAATCAAAATCTAAATCTAAAGTTGAACACTTCTAATTCAATGCATCTAGTTTTCATATCATCCCTTTTGTCAAATTGTTAATACTAGGTAAGCTTAAAGACTAAGATAATCCATTTCATTATTTAGTTTAGAATGGTATTTTAATGTTTAAATTTTATCTCACTTAAAATTCAATAATTGTAGATTCAATACGTTTGGGATGAAGAGGGGTAGTTGTAAAGTAAAAAAAGTTCATTTTCAAAATACTCATCCTATTATAGGTATTGGTTCATGAAGGATATTGGTATTAATATATGAGCCAAAAAACCCACCAAAATCTTGCAATTATTTCCTTTTTATAGGATAATATTAATTATTTAGATTTAATGATGATTCCCATGATATACATGACCCATTCCATAAAAAATATCCCCTAGAAACATTAGAACATGTTATTTTAAGCTAGATCACTTTCAAACTATTACTAATTCAAGAATGGAAGGAAGTTCATGTTTCAAAATATAATTTTACATTATGTGTTCCCTTGCCTAAATTATTTAAGGGATGTGCTCATAATTATGACCCAATAATTCAAGCAATAGATAAGAATAATAAACCCTATTCAAATTAGAAAATTGTGTTATGTGTAAGGGAGGAATAAATTGATGTTATTTTGGTGATAATGAGAATGAAGGAATAAAATTTGGGAACCACTTCAATAAACCTAGAATGATTTTCTAGTTACTATGTAGCATGTAGTAAATCTATGATGTTTAGGTTATTAGGTAATATAATAACATATGGAAAATTATCAACAAGGAATCCTCCATATGATATGGAAATATTTAAATTTTAGATTTAAGAAATAATATTTATGTTATCATTTATTTTCAGATTATATATTGATAATGTAATGGAAAACAATGCACTATAATTGGTATATAGAATCTGATTTGAAAAGTATATGGTTTTTAAGAAATATTATAAGCACATTGTTGACTCCATCCATATTCAATAGAGTCAATTTCAAGTAAAAGTTCTAATACATTTTTATGTAGTGCATACTCATGACATTTTATTAAGTGGCATTTTTAGACTTGGCTTGAAAAATATAAGTCTCAAATCAGTCCTATCATGTTTGCCACAAAAATTTGTTTCCAATATGTGATTGGTCATACAAGATAAGGATATATGATTTTGAGAGTTATTTTATCCATTTTATGGATTATTTTTTTGCCCCATTATATGAAGCCATCACATATAGTTGCATGACTAAAATTCTTAAAGTTGTATAAATCCATTCTAGTTAGGAATGAAGCTTCAATAGGTGAGTTGATTCTTGATGGAAGAATAAACCATGATAATATTTTATGGTGCGGAAGTTAAACCATTCAAAGTAGATATTTTTTTCACTAGAATATATAAGGTAGATGGAAAATTTAGATAGATAACATTTTAATGGTCTTGGTAGGAATTTTTGATATGAAGGTGTTTCATGCTACTCATAAGATAATAGAGTTCTTATCTTTTTTTTTGGATGTAGATTGTTATTGTAAGTATCATCCATATGTAATAATGAATTCAAAATCAGTTGTGATAAAGTTTTTTTAATAAAATTCAGCATTAAATTTTATATTTGTATGAAAATATAAAAAATAAGGACACTTGGGAAGAAGTGGTAGAAACCATCAAACAAATATTTTATGAAATAGTCACCATATATTAGTAAGTTTTCATGGAAAATGAAAAAAAATCATATGACACTTGGGAAGATGTGGTATAAACCATAAAATAAATAGCTTCTTAAAAAGTCACCATATATTAGTAAGTTGTCAATGAAAATCAAAATATTTCACTCCCTCAGAGGTATAACAATTTTTTATGAAATGGTCGATAATCTCACCACCAAAAGAATAAAAAAAAATTAAATAAATATATTACAAATCAGAATAAGACTAACTGGAAAATATAATCCTTATAAATAATGAGAAAATGAACACAAATACTATTTATTTAATTCAAATAATGGAAAAGTAAGTGAATTTTGTATCCTTACAAAAGGAAATGGATGAAATAAAACATATTATTAAAAATTCCAATTTTATTGTAAAAGAGGTTAGAATAAATGTATAGGTTAGACATGGGGGGAGATATAATTAATATTATTGATGGTTTAAGTGAAATGTTAGAATACATGGATTATTTACTAGTATAATATGGGGAGATGAAGTAGGTTGTTAAAGATACTAAAATGGAATTCGACTCAAGAGGGGACTTAGAACATAAATCACTTGATAATATAAACTTCTTCTACAAAATATATGATATTGATTCGGTAAAAGATTGAAACATTAGCTAATAGAATGCAGTTTTAAATGCATCATCAACCAAATGAAATCCAAATGGAAATATGCAAATTTGAGAGAGGGACATAATTTGTTAATAATGTGAAACTGGTTATTATAGGATATGTAGGGGAAGATTAATATTATTATTATTCGAGGTTTTCCATATCTTTAGAATGATAAGTAAGGTTTGATTTAACAAAAGGGAGGATTTCTTTAATAAGTTATAGAATAAAAAATAAAATAAGGACCATTTTTGTAGTTAGCCTAGGAAGGTAGGTGAGATTGAGGGAAAAATAGAATCTTTTTTGAAATGCCAATTAACCTTACAACTAATATTTCAAGATTATTTAAAGGAAAATTCCTCTATCCACTATGAATTAGCTTTAAAATTACATATAAGATATTTTAAGTTAGATACAATTGAAATTCCTATAGATAAGGATTGTAACTTGTTTCTCAAGCTATTAACATTTGTTAAGACTTCAACTATTAGTATTTTTGTTTTTTTATTGAATCTAGTGGACCTTCGTGACTTGTAACATTTAGGTCATTAAATTATATTATATTTTTAACTTTTATTAATATACATTGGTGATATTTAAATTAGGTGGATACTCCACACTAAGATTCATTGACATTTATCTTATAGTAATAATTCAATGATAGATGTTGTTATAAATTGTTATAGATGATAAGCATAAATAAACATGTGATGAAAAATAAATGTGCATAATATTTAAAATAATAAGTAATAAAAATATAACATGAATCATAATATTAACTCAATATTTTTCCTAAAAAAATTTGATGTGGGAAAAACTCTAGTGGGTGAGGCAAATGCTCTCCCCTTCCACAATGAAATCCATCAAATGTAAAAGTTATGTTTTCAAATATAGACTTCATGGATAGAGATTTCACTACTAAATTATTCAAATATTTCACATACACAATTAATTTTCAATTTTTAGATACTTCATATCGAACCAAGACAACTAGAACAGTTACTCACATCTAGGAAATAATGAGACAATATGACCAAGGACCCAAACTTGTAAATTTACAAATGTGAATCCAACTCGAAGACTTCTCAGTGAATTATTTGATATCCTCTATCTTCAAAATGTTTTTTATTTATACCGTCTCACATTAGAACCTATCAAATAACTCAAACATGAACCATCATAAGGAAGTGGGAATGTTTAAAACCATCCACAATCCTATATATTATTTAGGGAGGAAAACCACCTCAGTATATATATTTTTGGTTACAAAAATTTCAGGGTATTTATGAAACCATCATATTGGTTTTTAAATCATCACCTATAATTTTTATGGTTACACAACCATTGGGGTAGTTATGCAACCACTATCTACACATATTGGTAGTTGTGTCATATATGAAAAACTATTCAAATTCAAGGGCTAAAATTTATTGAATTCATAATTTTGAGGATGTATAAATCATCTTCATACCAATTTTAACACTAAATATTATCTAAACTTTTATTTTATAATGAATTATCTCATAATGTTATCTTACAGGAATGAATTACATAAATTGAGTATAGTGGAAATATCTAGCAAGCATAGCTAGTAACTTAGGTCTATATTTTTTATCACATCTATCCAATTTGAGAATTTTAAGTCCTTAAAAGATTTATAAACTTTGTAAGTAAGTAAATATATTCCCCACATATATTATATTATACCATTTAGCCTTACCAGGTACTTGGATATTTTAACCAACCAATCATTACTCTTTCACTCCTCTTCTTATTATTCTCTCCTTCTTCAATAGCATTGCATCCTACTTTGATCTAACTGATAATCAAAATTAATGTCTTTACTTGAATTTTGAAACATCCATTCATCTTGTTTATTCAACATATAAGGTTAAAATAGACATAAATTATCAACATTAACATTAGAATAAATCTTAATATAAGGAGATAAGTCAAGTCTAAATGCACTCTTTCGCACTTATTTAAAATTTTCAAATGGACCATACCTAAGACATCTAATATTCTTTGTCTTTCCTTGGAATATATTTCTACTCAATTACAACCATACAATGTTTCAAACAAGCAAACTATTCTCAATTCTATGCTAATCAGGGATTGCTTTGCATGTGGCTTATAAAAAATTTCTTTCACATAAGGTGATTATTTTAATACTTCTTAATGAATTTTTAGATTGTTGGACCTCTTGATTCATTTAACATTTTTATTTATATGGCTAAGTAAAGAGATCATCAAATGCACATGGAGGTAATTAGCCAAAACAAGTTTAGAAATGAGTTTTTCTAGTAGAACAATGTACCTCTCTATTATAATAATGTATAATACACACAAAAAAAGTAATGCAAGCCTTAGTATGCTTCTAATTTTACCCTCTCAATAGCTATTCAAAAAAATTGTTCAAAACTTCTATGTTCCCATACATTCATGGGTGAAAATTGATAGACCATTTGAACTTGGTATCCATATTATCATTAAATGCAACCCAAAACTTATAAAAAAAATATTAATTCTCGATCTAAAATAGTAGAAGTAGAAAAAACAAACTTAATCCCAAACATTAGAAGAAAAAAATCTTATGGGCATCATTACCTTTGAGGGTATTTTTACAAGAAATAAGAATACACATCTTACTAAATGGGTCCACAACAATAATGAAATAATCATGCCCCTTTATTAACAAAGGCAAGTTTACCAAAAAAAACCCATGGAAATAATTTCCAATGGATTAAAAGGAATTGGTATGGGATATACAAACCCAACATCCTTTTACTCGGATTTCTTTTACTACATAACACACATTCTATTATGAACTTAAAAACATAAAATTGCATAATAATCTAATAAACATATCTCTGAAATCACGCAAAATATATTTTAAACACCAAATTTTCCTTCAACTTTTAAAGCATGTGTTTCCTGCATTAGTTGAATTTTTTCCTCATTAGGCACACAAAACTTACCCAAATTGTAGGTAAAGCCATATTGAAGGTAATAATCCTCCTTGGGATCAAATCATGCACCTTAGGACTTATTTTATTTAATAAAAGGCTCCCCAAAATATACATCATGATCATATCATTCTACATAAGACTCACATAAAAGGCTCAAGAAGAGTTATGGTGCCCATCACTGAAAGGAAATGAGGTCTAGGTAACACATCAGTTAATTTGTTAGGCACACATTTATTATATTTGATAATTAGATAAAATTTTCAAAATATATCATAAACTTAAGTGAATATATTACTGAAGTTTGATTTGAGATTTCAAGAATAGCAGAGGTGGGTGATATTTGTGGACAGTAGTTTCCATACAAATAATATAGTTTTTCCATTTATATAAAAATTGAATAAAAGTATAAATTAATTTATATAATGTAAAATAATTTAGAATTGCACCATGAAATAACTATAAATGGTAACATACAAGATTACCTCTTTATAGTCGAACAACCCCCATAACATAGTTACTATCATCCATTTACACCTCAAAAGGAAGCTCCAAGCTATTCAAATTTAATTTCTAAGAATGTATAATCTCCTTTTCAACATATCAAATGCATCTTGTTTCTTCTTAACCCAAATAAAAATTTTACCACTTTTGTCATGGCATGGAAAAGTGTGGCTATGGAAGATAAATTCTCAATATTCTTCCTTGAATATTGAATTGCACCAAAACTAATTTTTTATTCAAATTATAATTATTTTTATCATTCATGATGTACTATAACTTCATTGTATCATTCCTCAATTACCTATCTCATCCCACATTACTGAAGAAGACAAGTGATTTTTTAGCAAACTTACATCTATTCTCATTCAAAACTAATTTTTTCTCCTTAAAAATTTGTAAAATTCATTTAAATGATCAATATACTCATCAAAATATTTTATAAAAATAAGGATATCATCCAAATACAAAATTATAAAGGAATAAGTAAATGTTATTTTTACCTCATTCATCAATTGCATGAACGTATCCAATGCATTACACATCCCAATGGGTAGAATCAACCATTCATACAACCCTTACTTATCTTGAATTCTATATTTAAAATTTCCTCTTCTTTAATTATCACTTTCTAACATATAAAATTTATAATAAACATTATTAAAATTCTTTTCATGTTGAATTTGACCAATAAGATCATTAATATGTCGAGGAGGGTAGCAACTCTTGAGGTTTATTTTATTAAGGGCTCTATATAATCAAGATACATTCTCCATGAACCATATATATTAGATTTTAAAATGATAGGATAACTAAATTTATAATTAGTAATATGGATTAAACCTTTATTAATTAAATAATGTACCTAATTTTTTGCCTCATTCAAATTCTTCAAGGACTGCCTATACAACACAAGATTTCTAATAAAATTGTCTAGTAACAACTAAATTTTGTGCTCAATAGGCATCACTGATTGATACCATATGGTCTCATGAAATAATTAATTGAATTATTTGACCAAATCTCCCATATTATTATACCCTTTGTTAATAAATGTGACACAATAATTTTTATGTGTATCCACTTATTTATCTTGAATATCTCTCAAAATAAGTAAAGCAATCTACCCACTTGCATTAATAATCCTTTTATCTTGAAAGGCACTTACAAAATATATTTTAGAATCAATTTTTTATAATTAAATGATGTATATATTTTCATAATTCACCAAATTCTGTTCATTATCTATCCTCTTCAAGATAGAATCCTAGATATACAAGTACGCTTTGTCAAAAAATACACCACACAAATCAAGGGAAAAACATCCACTATGATTTTATCAATGAAATGTTAATTAATATAAAATTTAACATTAAATTATCTTTTCAACTTGATGTGTACACCTCAATTCAACCAACCCAAAAAATATGGGCTTGTATGATTTTAATTATCTATCCCAAATGTTTATAATAGCTAGTTGCTTATCAAATTTTCTTGTGAACAAGTAAGAAAAAGAGCTCCCAATTCAAGGTTTTTTTTAATTTTAAATTTAATATGGGAATTCTTGTAAAATTCAATCCCTTTTCATATTTTTCTATCTTTTAAAATTTTATCCTTTTTCATCCCTCTTTTTTTTCTTTTCTTAGGTATATATTCATATGTCACACATCTAAAAACTCTCAAGTGTTCAACACTTGGTTTTATACAATTCAAGCCACTTGAGGAATCATGTCATTAAGATTTTTTTGGAGCATCGATTAAAAAAATAGATGTTGTTTTCTATATATTTAAACCAATATTCATTTTTTTATCCCTTTTAATTTATCATACTTTCTTGCCATGTCTTGAATATATATATTTTTCCTCTCATCTACATAATTTTGCTATGATGTGTACCATGATGTAAACTAATTTTTATTCCAGTTATCCTTAATAAAATTTAGGAACTAATTTGAAATGTAATCCCCACTTATATATGTTATTAATATCCTTATATAGTGACCACTTTAATATTTAATCATGGCCTTGAATTACTTAAAGATATCAATCACCTCATTTTTATGATTTAAGAAGTAGAACCATCTCTTTATAAAATCATCTATGAATGTAATGAAATGTTCAATTTTGGATAAAAAAGGGGTTTTCATGGGATCACACAATAATAATGAATTAGATCAAGTGGAGCCTTTTATATCCATGACTTACTTATAGGAAAAACATTTATATGATGTTTTCGCATTACACAGCCCTCACAAACTTTATTGAGTTGTTAAATTAGAGACAATACTCTTACCATTTATTTATTGTAGATAATATTAAGACCAATAAATCTCAAATGACCATACCTAAGGTATAAAATATTATATTGATAAATCAAATCTATTTTTAATTCTACAAACAACTCATACATTCTCAAAGGAAACAATTGTTATTTGTCAATTTGACAACATAAATTTACCTATCTTTTTTGCTTATATCACATATTATGAACACTCAATTCTCAAATTTCACCTTATATACATTTTGGACTAGTTTCCTAATGTTGATGAGGTTATGCTTCAACATTATGAAATAATAAACTTACTAAATTTTCATGTTACTACCTTGTTTGGTGCAAATGGAGACACTTCCTTCGCCCATAATATGGACCTTGTCCTTATTTCCCATTTTAAATTTATATTTTAATGATTCATATATTCTATTAAATATATCCTTTCTACTCATGTTTTTATTGTAACCAATATCTAAATACCATATTTAATTATTTATTTGCTCATCTATGTTGAAAGTTATAATCAAATTGTCACCCTTTTCATTCTTATCAGTTTCAAATTCATTTTAATTAGAAAAACATTCATTTTGTCTATTAATTTCATAATCATTCCTAAATTCACTTACATAATGTCTATATTTTTTTCAATAATAGCTTTGGACATTAGATTTATCATACTTTTTGTCAATAACTACCTCTATAAGTGTTGTTACTCTTGTCTCTTCCTCTTGTGATTCTGGATGGATTTGCCATCCTCCTTATTGGATATTTGAAAATATACATATTTTTATACTATTGAATCCTCTCCCCTTTCCTCTCACATTCACTTTTTATTTGAATTCTTGTTCTTGACAAAAGTTAGTTGTTTTTTATCCTATATTTATGGGTTTGCATTAAACCCATAAACTCATAAACTCTAACCTTTTATAAGTCCTTAGACTCTTATATTCTAGCCATAATAGGATAAACCCATATTTTATAACTCATAAGGACATTATTTATTATCTTATGGTCCTCAATAACATACCTATTAGACTTGATATAATTGACTATGCTCATAGCTCGGGTAAATAAATCATTATTTAACTTAGATTACCTCATTTATAGGGTATCTAAATGTATTATTTATAGTTTTAGCTTAACTAGGTTCACCTTATTAACTCCTTGGTATGCATTATAAAATATATCCCATGCTTGTTTTCAATTAGTATATGTTTCTATCCTTGGGAAGATTGAATCACCCAATGGCATTTTATTTTAACTTAATGCCTTTACATCCTTATTTATATTGTCCTTAAATAGGTTCCTTTGTGCTTGTGTGAATTCATTAAATGCATCCTAATCATATCCCTCTATGTATCCTCTTTCAACAAGCTCCCACAACTCATGAGAGTAAAATAATGTCTTAATTTTGTTAAACCAAACATTATACATTTTCCATCAAACATATGTGGTTATTACCACAAGTTTATACTATTATCATTCATGCTATAATAAGACCAAAACACAAAGGATATGATCCTATTTTTTTGTAAATAAATATAAATTTTTAGATTGTATTTAATAATTATATAGCACATTGCCCTTATACACTTGAAAAAATCATACCTTAGTCATTCCTCTTAGGTATTTACCCTTATTGCTTGTGAAAGTATTACATGTGATCTATATTTGTACCCCTTGGTTTATATCTCTTAGTTGGACCAGTCTTACATTAATGACCCATTTCATATATCATTCCCAAAATTATTAAAATTTACTTATCTTCCATCTCCAAGAGTTTTGAATCTATCCCTATTTTCCTGTTCCTTAGATACTAACATATGTGATAGACACTATCGTCAATGTTAGTGTCTTGACTTGATAAAAGTGTTAAGTGCCCTAAAGTCATGTAATTTAAAAATTAAATGTATCCTAATAGTCACTTAAGTGCTTTAATATGAGTTATTACTTAAAATGGATTGATATAAGTACAACCCTCATTCATTCTTCACCAAGCAACCTAGGAAAAGACCAAAGAGAATAGGGCAACTTATTATAATCACTCTATCAAAAAATTCAATTAAATAAAACTACCTTATTTACATACTAGTTATAGGTAAAATACATATATGGGTCTAAATCATTAAAGGAGTATCCCAAAGTCCTAATTTCCAAGTTACAAGTTATGCCATTATTATACTTGCTTTTCACATAGTGTATGATTCACACAGAAGCCAACATCTATGGGTTAATTACATGAGTATGAGGCATTCTTCTAGATTATTGAATATGTAAGTAGAGCCCTCTAAAAATGGGGTCTATTTGGTCAAATTAAGAAGTATTGTTTTTTCATTTCACAAGGAAAAAAAGTGTATGACCCAGAACTGAATGCACCATAGTGAAGGTGAAATAAAACCCAAAATAATACATGTGTTAACATCCTTTTCCAATACTTATTCCTTGTATAATACTTAAATTTAACACAAATAATAGTTTTAATGCAATTATCCTAGGTGATCCTTAATGTTTAGAGCATTAGAAACATTAGATCTAAAATTTGATAATTATTCCATAATATCCTTCTAGCCTACTTTTTACCTATTCTAGATCCATAACTACATTATCATCAGAACAAGCTAATTAAATCACTTCTTTGTTTTTTTTATATCTATCATAATTTTACTTTGTATTTATAGACTATCTCAACATATTAAATTTAGTGTATGTTTATATTTGAGTTTAGCATCTAATTGTCTTGCTATAGATCTAATTATCACCCTTGTGCCATTTCATTTTTATATACCCCTTTAATTCAAAACTAATTTTAATGATAATATCACCTTAGATCAACATTTTAGGGTTAAACATTTGGTTAACCCAATCCTTGAGTGTTATTCTACTTAAGCATGCACTGTATGATGCTTATTATTAGATATGTACATTGTTTTTTTTAATGGGCCCAAGATGACAAACCATGTTAAAAGTGTTCCATATGAATATTTTTGATGAGGCTCAAAATTGGTTCTATAGTTTACTAATGGGTTCCTTAAACACTTTCTTAAAATTAGAAGATGCAATCTTCATGGCTTTCGATATCCATAAGGTGCCAAAAATTACATTAGAACATGTGCACAATTTAAAACAACATGATTATTAATCCCTTAAGGATTATACTGTTTGATTCAAAAGTACATTATATGAACTAGAATTTAGATCATTAGATTTGGAATTTCAATTTATCATTAGTACAAGCCTTATTTCCCCATTAAATTATAGGACATTTCATGAACAATATTAATAATTTACTCATTTATATAATGATGTTCATAGATATGCTTCCTTCATAGTTACTCAATCATAGGAGCTTAACATATCTCCCTCCAAATACAAAATATTTATCCCTCACACAAAATATGGAGATAACTTACCTAAGGAACATTATGCACAATAATGTGGTATTCCTAATCTTTATATGACCAATTTTTAAATGCTACTTAACATGGGGCCAATCCAAGGACCACATATTATGCAAGAATCTCAAAATGAAGAACACAAAAAACATTCATTCTAGCAATATTTAACAGTTACTTTATACATGGGTGATGCTTATTTTTGGCATTACCATACTAATACTACATAAGAAAAAACTACTTGAAATGTAGGATGCTTATAACAAATTGGCTTCAAAATGAAAAACATAAAAAATAAATAAGGCTGCAAAGACTCCTTGGGAAACATAACAATATAGATTATTTGTGGTCCTAAAGAAATTCAAATGTGGGTTTGGGTTATGCCTACCACATTTCCATATGCACATACACTAGGAATTTTATGGATATACCAAATGGTAGAAGAATTTGATCTAGATTAGTAATGTAATTCCTTTCCTCATGAAGATAAATTGATACATATTTCAAATGATAACGTTAATTATTATACTACACATGGAAAATGTGATCAATAACATGGTATGTAACCTTTTAACCTATCCAATCATGATGTAAACAATGTCAAAGATACAAATAAAGGTTTTAAGGTTCATAATGGGAGGATATCTATGACCATCCATTGGATGGTATCATAGGATGATCTTTCCTATTTAATTTTTTTGAAATATATTAAAAAAGACCAAAAATATTCAAAACTCCAAAAACATTTCTAACACCTACATGTTCTATTATATCCTTGGCATCTATGTGATTATTTTAATGTTTATAGATGGCATAATCAGTTACTCCTACATATACATATGTGTCATACTTCTAATTGATTATGATATAGGAATACATAGATACATGATGAATTCCTATTTTAGATGTTGATCTTTCCTTATACTCTAAACACATTTTCAATAGGCATCTTATGATATTATCCCACAATTTACATAAAAAAAAGGAGTTGTCAGCCAATATATACAAATTACAAATCTCTATAAGAGTTCCCATATTTTAATAAAATGTTTATGAAGGAGAATAATCAAAACTATGCACTATGTTCTACATCCATCGCAAATATAGAACATATCATTATTTGGAAAATGGATTTTTTATACCTAACCCATCCTCAAGAATAATTAGGGAAACATAACTATGAGTTGATATCCCATATCATAAGTATTGAAAAACAAAAATATACTTGGTGTTTAATCTATTATACACCATGATGTGATATCTATATTACTTATTAAATATAAAGTTACCCTTTTTCATTAACATGATCATGCTATAGTATTATTTAGATGGGGATATAAAAATTTTGTCTGATTTAAGGACTTTAATATGTCAACATTTGACTAATAATATTTTTTATCATATAGCCATAAATAAATAAACTAACTAGTAAGACCTACCCAAATTCAACCAAGTTGGATTTGTTTACAACAATGAATTAAAAACACATGCTGGGGATTGAAAAGTATGACAATTCCCAACTAAATATAACATATGATTTTTGGTTTAAAAGCATACTAATTAAGTAACCACAATATATAAATAAATTCAGAAAATTGTTTCCATTATTCTATGGAGAGTTACTCTAGCGGTTTTCAATTAATTTACACTATTTTTTAACACATAAGGACACAAAAAACTTTATAAAACTAATAATAGTGACATATAAGCTCTATCAATAGTATAACATATTCAAATTGCAAAATACTAAAGATTAGAAGAAATATAGCGATGCTCAAGGGCATAGATTTCCGACAATACATAAACTAAATAAATTTAGCCAAGAGAATGTGTCAATGCCAGATTACTTAAACTAGTTTGTTATCATTATAACATCTTAAAAATAAACCTTGGTTCATTTATATCTCACACTGATAATTTTTTGAATTATATAATTTAATGCTAGATTTGATGACTCCACACCAAATATTTTCCCAACATGAATCAATCCATAGTGATGCCTGACACAATAGCTAATAACAATGACTTCCTCATGGTTCAACCAAGCAATATTTAAATTATACAATAATATACTAATTATTTATAAGGTTGTAACAACCATCTTAAATTCACTAATAGATCTTATTAAATAAAGCCATAAGCATTTATGCTAAATATTTCAATGATCTGTATAGGCTAAAATTAATAGACAAAGTCTGTTTTAATTATATCTAAGGTTCACTACCTATTTAATATCAGTGATGTACCCACAAGATCTTTAGTTATAAGAAAATATAGTGATCTATATCGAATAGGAAAAGTATAAATAACATGATGCCATTGAGTTAGGAGCATGATATAAAGGATTGTAACGAGTCTATAAGTCTACAATTGTTTCCCTATTATATATCTATAATCTGATATGATTAATATGAAGTCTATTGCATTGTGATCATTATTATGCTACTAAGACCCAACATATATATATATATATATATATATATATATATATATATATATATATATATATATATATATATATATATATATATATATATATATATATATATATATATATATATATATATATATATATATATATATATGCCATTGAGTTAGGAGCATGATATAAAGGATTGTAACGAGTCTATAAGTCTACAATTGTTTCCCTATTATATATCTATAATTTGATATGATTAATATGAAATCTATTGCATCGTGATCATTATTATGCTACTAAGAACCGACATACATACATAGATACATACATTCATAGATACATACATTCATAAGGTAATCCTAAATATAAAACATGTGTACCAAATAAGGATATTTTATACATAAATAATACCAACACAATATCCATTATGATCATACCAAAAGTCAATAATGAATGTAATTGAAAACATGACTTATCAGATGAATTTGGTTGTTGATCCTTTATGTCTCTTTTCCTCAATGCTATGCCCCTTCCTTCCCTTTTTGATCTTCTCTTTTCCAAAGTATCAGATAATAACTTTCTCCAACTTTCCCAATGTAAAATAGGCATGAATTCCTCCTTTTAAGATTTTTTTTCTTTGTTTTTTTTTGCTATTTTTAATACATTTAATTCCTTTTAGATTTTGTAAATTTTAATTATTTATTTTATTTTATTTATTTATTTTTTTCCTATTTTTTCCTTCTCCAAGATAATTTTCAATTTTTGGTATATTTTAATATAAAATGCTAAAATTTCATAATTTTAATAAATTAAATTACCATCCAAATATACTATAGTAATTTTAAATGGCAATGTCAAATTTTATAAGTAATACATATTTTAAATTTAATTTAACCAAAATTATTCCCACCATCGTTAATAACAAAACATTCCAAACATGCAAAATAATCTATTATGATATTTTTACCTACTCTGGCTAACAACAGAAAACAACACTCTATGTAAATAATAAACACATCATAAGTAACTATTTTTAATGCATTTATAGCATGTGCTATCTATTGTGGTATGTGCAAGATTTTTGCTAGCTCTCTTTTGACCTTCGACATCTCTATCTACATCACCCTCTCTAATGATGCTCTCCTTCTAATATGCTTTAAGGGATGAGGTCTCTTACATCCACCTCAGAACATGCATGTAATTATATCACATCACATGATAAATATATAGTAAAAATATAACTAAAAAAATACATTAATATGATCAAAATGTAAATACATACATTATCCAACTCACATTAAATCATCATGTATCTAAACAATATTATACTATCTCATAATCGCATAAATTTTAATCTTAGTTAGAAATATACCCAAAATCATATGTGTCCACTATAAATATCTATGAATAGTTAAATAGTTTTCTTAATGAGGAATAACGATACAACATCCTTCCTCCCTAACATTATTCATCATCCTGGATGACTCTTATTGAAACATAAGTTTTGAAATAAAAATATTGTTTAACTAAAAATAACATCATATTATAGTATCTAATGAAAGAAATAAGTATGTAAATCTCTTGAAGAACTCATCATAGTCCTCCCTTGTATCACTATCCTTAGAGTATTGGTCTAACTAAACCTTGCATTGTGACATATTTTTATTATGCAAATGAAGTTTGAGTGTATCAATTACCTTGATTGGTTGTACTATGACCATTCTGGGATCTAGAACTTGTAAAGCATTCTAATCCAACACATGTGTAAGAAAAGCTATATATTTATTAAGATATGAAACATGGAAGATATTATGTAAAATAGATAAGGATGGTGGCAATGGAAGCCTATATGCTACATGATTCACTACATTTAACTCCTTAAAAGGCCTAATATATCTTAGTGATAATTTTGT
The DNA here is from genome assembly GCA_037957365.1 of Torreya grandis. Classification (NCBI taxonomy): domain Eukaryota; kingdom Viridiplantae; phylum Streptophyta; class Pinopsida; order Cupressales; family Taxaceae; genus Torreya; species Torreya grandis. Next base: position 516,344 of record JARHVA010001082.1, read on the forward strand.
AGACTTCTCAAATTTAATCAAGCTCTTTTATGACTTTACCTATAAAAACACTTTATCACCAACTATAAATTTCATTTCTATTGTTTTTAGATCTACATAACTCTTCTATCTATCATTAGCATCAACCAATCTTTGCCTAGTTAGTCAAAATTACTCTTCCATCTCTAAGAACATCTTAGGTTTGAAGAATACCCTATCGTCTAACTTGTCCTAATTAATGGGTTTCCTACACCTTCTCCCTTAAAGTGCCTCAAATGGTGTCATATTCTCTACTGATTAGTATGAGTTGTTATATGTAAACTCAACCAATGGAAGATAATATTCCCACTTATACTACTAGTCCATGAAAAACATTTGGATAAGATCTTAGAGCTCTTGATTAACTTTCTTTATCTATCTTTCAGTCTTTGGGTGGTAAGATGTACTAAAATCAAGTTACATACCCAAAGTTGAATTTAGAGTCATCCAAACCTTGAATTAATATTCAGATCATGATCCAAATTGATCTTAGATAGAAAACCATGTAACCTATAGACTTTCTTTATGAATCTGTTCATAAGGGTAGGTACATCATCTATCAAATTTTTTGTTATGAAGTGAGCTACCTTGGTTAGTTTATCAACAACTACCAAGATCATATCATGCATGTTTTGTGACATCAACAACCCTTGGTAAAAGTCCATATTGATCACCTATAATTTCTATTTTTGGATATCATGTGGATATAATAATCTATCTAAATGTTCATGCTTAACTTTTACTCACTGACACTCCAGACAGTGTGACACATAATCAGCTACATCTTTATTGATTCCTTTTTAGAAATATAGTATTATAAGATCTACAATGAGCTTAGTTACACTTGGATGTCCCAAATATGGTGCATTATTCAATTGATTTATCACTATGATCCATAGATTCTCTTGATCTAGCACATATATCCATCCATTGTAACACAATATATCATCATTCTCCAAACTAAATCCTTTATACCAAAGATTCTAATCATTCTATGATAATGCTTTTTTGACTTGATCATGAAATTTGTCTCATAGAGAAAACTTAATCACTCAATTCCTAAAGGTACTCTTGATAGTAGTTATAGATGCTATGTACATTCTAAGACTAAGGGCATCATCTACTCTATTCTCCTTGCCTTTGATATAACTAACATCAAAATCATAATCAGATAAGATCTCAAGCCAATGTCTCCAACAAGCATTCAAATTAGGTTGGGTGAAAATATACTTGAGTCACAAGTTATCCATCTTTTTCTCAAAAGGTTTTCCCAATAAATAATGTTGCCACACTTGTAAAGCATAAGCAATCACTGCAAGATCCAATTCATGAGGGGCATAATTCACCTCATATGGATTTAGCTTTCATGACTCATAAGCCACGACAGCACCATCCTGTGTAAGGACTCCACCTAGTCCATCCCTTGATGCATCCATAACCATCAAAAATTGATAACCATAGTCTGGAACTCTCAATTCTAGGATTGATGTAAGCCTTCTCTTCAACTCCTTGAAAACTACTTCACACTTATCTATCCAAACAAATATGTGGTTTTTCCATTGTAAGGAAATAATTAGATTAATTATTTTGGAAAAGCTTAGAATGAGCTTCTTGTAGTAGCCTACTAACCCTGTGAAGCTTATAACCTCAATGATTACCCATTTCTCATAGATTTCCATGATGGGTTTCCATAATCTTAGCTTCAACTCTTTCTTCTCTCTTTGAATTTGTGTCTAATTATTTAAATCATCAAAACACTCAACCTTCTTAAGGTAACAGTGAACCTTAGCCTTATGTTTCCTAAGCTAATTGACTCCTAAGATCACATCATATTATCTTAGAGGTGATACATACAAGTCCACAACTATTGTGAATTTTGTCAACCTAATCTCTCCTTCGACTAAACACCTATCAACCATGATTTTTGAGTCATTCCCATACTATACTTACTATGAATTTTCCATCAAACCAGCTCTTCTATTAAACTTAATAAGAATACTAGGAGATATAAAACATTTAGTGGCTCATGTATCTATCAAAATGGTAATCAAATGGTTAAATAAAGTACCTGATAGCTCAATAGGTAATGCTTGATATTTAGCCTATCAATTATCAACCATTGCATGGATCTGCTACTAAAAATTGACCTGCTAAGGATTAGGTCCTTTTCCCTTTGACTTTTCCTGAGGATAATCATGAGCATAATGATCCTCTATATAAATGATATATCATCTTGGTTGTCCTTTTTAGACATTATATTATTTTCCCTTGAAAATATCTTTAGATTCAATGCCCTATTTCTTTTTGCCTAAACCATTTTTGAACTTGACATTCTAGTTTTTAAACTAGCCCTAAGAATATCTATTCCTTTATTTCTAATTCTCCTTATTGAAGGTGAAATTAGAATTTCCAAACCTTTTGTTGAACTTGTCTTTAGCTTGTAAAAGGTACTTCATATTCTAGTTCTATTTGACCACCTTCTCAAAGACCTTGTCCATGGTAGAAGGTCTATGAACATCAACCTCTCCACTAATTTGGGGCTTCAACCTCATGATAAACTTCTTGATCCTAAACCACTCATCAGCCTGATACTGAGCTATGTACTTCAGTAGTTTAGTGAATTTCTCTCAGTACTCATTCCCAAAAATATCACCATACTTTAGATTATAAAAATCTATAATATTATGATCAAAATAAAAAAAATTGAGCCACCATGATCTAAAAAAAGCCAAATATTTATCCCAAGTGGTGTGTTGAATTTAGATTTATTTTCAACATTTTACTAGTCCACCACATAGTTTCCTTACCATCTAATTGGTATGCTCCCCAAACTAACTTGGTAACCTCAGAGTACTTCTAAATTTTGAAATATTTCTCCATCTCTATCATCCATGCCTTAGCTCTATCACTCAGAATAATCCCATCAAACTTAGGTGGGTTTACCTTCTTCATGTCTCTGGCCAACTCCATAGCAACTTGAGCTCTAACATCCTAAAGATTTTCCTTCTCAATTAGATTCTCTTTAGATTCATCCTACTATTATTATTCCTTATGGCCATGAACCACCTACTCCATATATCTAATCCAATCTCTGGTCTCATTCATAACTACAAGAATATATCCCATCTTTACTAACTTATCTATAGAAAATCAACTAGATCAAACAAAGGGTTATTATCAATAGAATTTGAAGTACCCTCTCCAAAAAATCTCACTTTCACCATCCTTATTTTTATCAAAAAAAGGATACAAAATCATTAGTGAACTCATTAAGTCCTACAGTTCAAGTTGTAGCTCAGATACCACATGTAAGATCCCCACTAGGATCTACCTAGAAATGCATGATTTTTCAAAATTAAACACGTATATTAAAATATATTACCCATGAGAATTTAATAGAGATCAAATAAAGCACTCAATCATAAAAATAGAAACAAATCATATTACATCATTGATCTCTAATATAACAAGAGTATATCATAATGATAATATACAAAGTAATTACATCAATTCAACCATGACACCACTATCAATGCGAAATAAAAAATAATTAAAACTCTTCATGATAATTTTCAATAATAATTACAATACAATACAATGTACAAATAAGTTACATGGCTTCCTTTCAAGCATTGTTCTCAAAATTTATATATATGTGGTAATCTCGAGTGTCATCTTGATAAGTAGTATTAACGTGGGGAGGGAGAGAATCATCTAGGGATTTTTCTACACCAACCATAAACCAATGATCCCCCACAAAAATCCCATCAGAAAATGGCCCTCCCTTCATGAATGATTAGATAGTGGTGATTCAAGAATCCAAAGAGACAATTATTTCTGTGTTGTATGATTTCTAAACTAAGCTAAGCATGCAATGAATCATGAAAAACAAGATCTATTACAATATATCACACATATATGTAAATCACATTCATGAAATGATAATGTCTCACTAAAGTTACTTTGAAAAAATGTTTAATAATAGTAATATAAAATTGATCTATATATTAATAAAATTCATACACACCACTTGATCAGATTGCCTTCATTTAGAATTGTAATGCTAGTAAGCCAATGAAGTCCATCTCTCTTTACTTTACATTAGCAATGCAGATTGGTAAAATACAAATTCAATGACAAGATTCATATAACATACATCTTAATATCAAACACATCACATGACATGATAAATATAGGAGTAACCACAACATATGTTTATTCTATCAATATATGAATTAATCATACATTATTTTTTACCCTATATTATAAATAATGACTATAGTTATATCACCGGAATAAATACATAATTGACTACAGATTTCAAATAAAATAATAGGTTTGTTTTTATGTTGCTAAGACCTAACATACATATATATATATATATATATATATATATATATATATATATATATATATATATATATATATATATATATATATATAAGGAATGATACTTTCATAAGGTAATCATAAATATAAAACACGTGTTCTAAATAAGGATATTTTATACATATATATTACCAACACAATATCCCATCATGAGCATACCAAAAATCACAAATGTATGTAATTAAAAATGCCACCTACCATATGAATTTGGCTATTGATCCTCTATGTCTCTTTTTCTCAATGTTGTGCCCCTTCCTTTTCTAACATTATCTTCTCCAATGCATCAGATAATAACTTTCTCCAACTTTCCCTATGTAAAATAGGCACAACTTCCTCCTTTCAATATATATATATATATATATATATATATATATATATATATATATATATATATATATATATATATATATATATATATATATATATTAAATTTTTAATACATTAAATTATTTTTAGATTTTCTAAATTTTAATTATTTATGTTATTTAATTTCTTTGTTTTTTATCTATTTTTTCTTTCTACCAAATAATTTCCATTTTTTAAAATATTTTAATATGGAAATTTAAAATTCCATAATTTTATTAAATAAAATTAACATCCAAATATACTATAGTGATTTTAAATATAAATGTCAAAATTTGCAAAAAAAAATCATATTTTAAATTTACTTTTGTCAAAATTATTTCTACCATCATTAATAATAAAACTTTCCAAACACACGAAGGAATCCATTATGATATTTTTACCTACTCTAGCAAACCATAAAAATAAACACTCCAAAAAAATATTAAACACACCATAAGTAATTATTTTTAATACATTTATTCCGTATGCTAACTATTGTGGTATTTGTAGGGTTTTTTCTAGCTCTATGTCAACTTTCGATGTCTCCATTTACATCACCCTCTCCATTGATTATTTTGCTCCAGTACACTTTGAGGGATGAGTTCCCTTATTTCCATCTCAAAATATATAGGTAATTAGATCACATCACACGATAAACATATAACAATAATATAATTGTAACAATATATTAATATGCTCAAAATGTAAATATATACATTAACCAACTCAAAGTAAGCAATCATGTATCATCATGTATCTAATCAATATTTTATTATCTCATAATAATATAAATTTCAAGCTTAGTTAGAAATATAACTAATATCATGTGTCCACTATAAATATCTATGAATAGTCAAAATGTTTACTTAGCAAGGAATCAAGATGCAATACTATCTATTATTTCATTGACATTTGAATATGTATTGATTTGTTGCATGGACATTTGAATATGCCATACTTTCATTTATGGACATTTGATTAAGTCATGTCCATTTGATTATGTGGCATTTAAACATGTCCATTGTTTACAATCTCATAGGACCATTGCCTTTTGACTTGTTTTTTATTGCTCTTTTTTGTGTGATTTTTTTCTTATTGATCTTATAATGTTAATATTTAGATGTTTCCATGATATTTATCATGTATTTTAGGACTACATGTGATCATACTAGTTCTATGCACTTCAATATTATATCTACCTAGACATGTTCCTTCTATATGCTTACATGTTTAGATTCACCAATTGTACATTTGAATTATCCTTTTGAGGTGAGGTCAATACCATTTCTTATATTTCATTCACCTCAATGGGGAAGAATATTAGTGTGGTCATCTCATAGAATAATATTATCCAAACTTGACATAATTTTCATATTTAGTGGGAACATACTTTGGAATCATGTTATCCACACTCATTTAGTATATAGTACTTATATTAATTTTTAGATTTAGTGGGAGCATGTCATATAGACATGTATTATACATATTAATAGTTCTCATATTCAATGGGAACATGCTTTATAATCATGTTCTCCATGCTTATTCATTATTTAGCTTATCTAGATTATAGTGGAGGCATGCTTCAAAATCATGCTTTTCACATCGATACTTATATCAATATTCATTTTTCTCCATATATAATGGTATCATGCTTTAAAATCATGTCCTTAACAATTAAAAAGTTATCTAAATGAGATAAATCACATAAATATGTGATTCAAATTCACATTTATGGTAGAATTCTATACATAGTTTTAGCATGAGAGATATCTAAGGTGCATATGTCATGCAACATGTGTGTAATATTAAAAAATATAATTAGTTTAAGATTATAAAACTATTATATGGAATATTATCACATCATATACATTTTCATACTAAATCCGTATGAACTTTTGTGGACTTTATTGAGTTAATATATTATAGTAGTTGGTTCACTTTTTGGTATGGTTGAGGTGATCAAACTACTCAATTTATCTAAGATTTTAGGTTGAAATTAATTTTATCATCCAATCTTACTAGGTTATAAGTATAATTGGGTTACATGATTGAGCTAATCTCATATGTGATGTAGAAAAAATAGGCCAACCTTTTGGAGGCCATAATATTTGACCCATAACTCCGTTTGAACTCTTTCACATGCCAAATTCATCATATCAAAAAATTCAATTCTGCTTTAAGGCCATCTACCCCATTAGATTTAATTTTTATATTTTTGGAGTCCAAACATGATCATCTAAGCATTCAAAATTAATATTTTATGATTTTTTCAATAATTTTCTATTTTTAGAAATTATATATTTTCAGAGCCGGATGTCAACTTCAGTTGCATTTCATTCCATAGTCTAATTTTAAAATTTAGGATATTTAGGAAAAATTTTAGATCCATGAGTGCTTGGATGCAAAAATTACAATAGATAGTGGCTACTAATTTTTTTTTTTTTTAGATTTTAGTTTTTTCAAATTTTTGCATGTAAACTCTAATTTCTGGATTTAAGTTTTTTTAAGCATGGTTTGGGTTTGTAATTATTTCAAGTCATTTAATATGAATCAATTCTAAGTTATTATTTTATATCTTAACATATTAGTAATTTTATTTTCTTGATAGTTTTTGAATTCATTATCTGGTATCTTAGCATGTTTGAATCTTGGAGGAGAGAAGAATGGCAAGAGGATGAAGAGGTATCGTACAAATTAACTAGACTATACAAGATCTATACACTCAAGTTAAAAAACTAATAGAGTTTATCACCAATCAAGTAAGGAGGCAAGGTGGTGATGAGAATCACATAGATCATTATGAAGAAGTTTAGCAAGAAGAAGAACAATAAGAGAAACCACCATCAATGGAAGAGAGGATGGTTTAGAGTTTAGAAGGAAGAAAGTAAGTAATCAAAATTGATGTTCCAGATTATTGAGGTAGTCTAAAATCAGAGGAATTGATAGGCTAGATGAATATCATGGATAAGTTCTTCGAGTGGAAGAATATGAGAAAAGATAAGAAGGTAGAGCTTGTATGCCCAAAATTGAAAGGTCATGTAATGATTTGGTGGGATCACCTGAATAAAGTGAGATAGAGAAAAGGTAAAGAGAAGATTAATTCATGGAAAAAGATGGAGAATAATTTGAGGGATAATTTTTTTTCTTGATGGATTATGCATAAATCCTATACAGAAGTTTTCAAAATTTGAGGTAAAAGATCACAATATATAGGAGCATATAGATGAATTTTATAATATTTCCATATGAGTGGATCATGATGAAATAGAAGAGAAGATGGCTACAAGGTATCTAAATGGTTTAAATTTTTCTATTCAAGATTAATGAAGCATGCAGAGAATAATTAACATAGAGGAGGCTTATCAATTAACTTTGAAATCAGAAGAAAAATAAAATAGATAGAATTTCATAAAGACATCTAGTCCAAAAAGACATCAATCTCTACATCAACACATAGGTGTACTGCTAAATAATTTTATTCTAATTGAAATCTATCTCAAGTACTAAATATTCCATATTATATGCGTTGATTCTAAACCATAATATACTCTTGATTGTAGGCCAATCACTAGCAAAGCACTAAATGTAGGCACTTATAAAGACAAGGTGTACATACACATTAGGTATGCATTCCTTTCCTTTAAACTAGAAATTTCATTACTATATTAAAGGGAGGAAAATGTACATGATATTTTATGATTATATATCACCTCAGTCTTTTACATTTATAAAACTTATAACTTGGTTATTCCTCTTTATTATTTACCTTTCCCACTTATACAAGTCTCGTATCTACTCTATCTTTATGCTTATTATCCTATATCTCTTAATCTAAATAGTCTTATGTTGATGACCCAATTATTTTATCTTGTCCATAATGATTAAAATATACTTATCTTCCATCTCTACAAATTTTGAACATGTACTTGTTTTCATTCTCCTTGGATAGTAATGTCTAAGACAAACACTACCATCAATGTTAGTGCCATGACCTGATACAAGTGTCCAATGCCCTAAAGTCATACAATTTAAAAATGAAATGTATTATAATGGTCATCCTATGTTCTTTAGTGTGACTTATTACTCAAAATAGATAAATATAAATACAATATCAACCTTCATTCATTCCTTAAATAACAAGATAGAAAAAGATAAAAGAGATAAGACAACATATCAAAATCACTCTATCAAGCATTAGACTAGACAAATCTACCCTATTTATATACCAATCATAGGTACAATACTCATACAAGTTTGAAATATTAAAGGAGCATCCCAAGGGCCTGATTTGCCATGTTACAAGCTATGTCACTATTGTACCTAATTTCCACATATTTCATTCTTCACACATAAGCCAACATATAGGGGAGAACTACATGAATATGAGGCCCTCTTATAGAGTATTGGTTATGTACATAGTACCCTATGATAGTGGGGTGTTTTGGGTTAGATCAACACTATGTGCCCACTAACCCATTTTCCCCTAAGGTCATAATGAAAGGTATAACAATCCATGACCTAGATCTAAATGCACTAGAGCAAAGTTAAATTCAAAAAAATAAGCATTCAAGTGGTTACATCCTTTTCCAATAGGTATTCCATACAAGACACTTGAAATAAACCCAAATAGTAGAATTGGCATAACTGGCCTAGGTTGACATTAGTGTATAGCATGACAAAAGCACCATATCTAAAATCTAATGACTATTACAGAATCTCCTTCCATACTAATTTTTACCTATTCTAAATCTAGAACAACATTATAATAAGAAAAAAAAACTAATTACACCACTTATTTGTAATTTCTATATCAATCATAGTTGTACTTTCTATATTTAGACTATTTCAATGTAATAAATTAAATGTATACTTATATTTGAGTTTAGCATTTAATTGGGCTTCTATAGATGTGACTATCACCCTTCTGTCATTCAATTTCAATATAGCTCTTTAATTCAAATCTAGGATTAATGATGACATCACCTTAGATGAACATTTTAGGGTTATATAAAAACAATTTTTTTAAGATAAATGCAAGTATAGGAGCAACTATGTATTGATTAATTACAACTATATCCTATGATAGAATATTATTGTAAAAAAACAAGGAAATAACCAAAAATATATAATATATATCAATTCAAATAAAACCATTGTATACAAACTTTACATACAAAAATTCTCCTTAAATAAACTATGGATGTGTTTTTATTTTATGTTATGTTATGGTTGTTTATTCTTCTCTTTTCTCAACTATTATGTGTATACTTTTATTGCTTTGTTCTTCAATGAAATGTTATTCTATTTTCCCTTCTATACTTCCCTATCTTATATTTTAATTTCATTTGTTCAAATTGGTTTTTGTAATTTTATTCTATCTAAAACTTCTATTCTATTTTGGATATTCTATTCTTCTATTTTTGTTTTCTTGCTTATCTCTAGATAATTATACATTTCAAAATTAAAAATGTTGCTTTCCCTTTTTAGAATATTTTCACTTTATTAATAGGCATCTAATGATTTTTATGAGGAATAAAATCTTTACATCTAATGAGGATTTTAATATGTTAGGTTTAGATACATTTAAAAAAACAAAGTCAAAATTCTTTTTTTACACAAATTTCCCATTGATGCCAATGGATGCAAATCATGGTATGAGTTAATGTAGATGAATTTATGAAAAATAATGATCTTGAGTTTGTTATATTTATTGATGCTAGTAATTTATAAAAACTTTAATCTATTTCCATAAAATTTAATGAACAATATTATCCATTTTGTAAGCATGGTTTAATCAACCACTAATTGCCACATTTTTGACATTGTGATGAATTTAATATGCCAAAGAGGTTATCATTGTTAATGTATTTTTGTTCTCCTAAAAATGTTTCCCTCCATATATTCCTAACTTTTATATCTTTTCCACTCCATTAAATTCTTTAGATGACTTCAGATTAGTGTAAGAGTTTAAAAAGCTATGCCATAACATGCAACCTATATAATGCTCAAACATGTTAGAGTGGAACAAAGAAAATAAATATTTTTCTAGTTTATAATGAATAACATTACCTAAAATTAGTTATTTTTAATGTCCCATGGACATATATTAGTATTATGAAGGAAAATAATGTTATAACTTTTTATGATTCATAAAAATTAAAAATTTGTTTTGCTAAGGAAATGTGTAACTATAGATACTAAAACTAAATATTTATAGCATCTTAGTCTTGTAAACTTGAAAAATACCAATCAGGTATCTAACCTCTAGTTATATAATTTTTTACTTATAAAAGGCTCACATTATCTATCTCACTATGACCAAATACTTATCTCTTAGTCTGATCCATATCATTCTAATAGCCTAGTTCTTTTGTATTGCACATGAAGCTTAAAACTTGATAAACATCCTTCACTATCAGTTTTAGATCCATACCTAGTTTTTAACCTTCTAAATCATTACCAGCCAAAGTGAGACACTACCATTGATGGTAGTGTCCATACACTTATCAAATTTATAGTATCCAAAAGTCATTAAAATTATAAAATGATCAAAACCTATGGGTCAGCCTAATTGTCTTATTAAATTATACCATGAGATATTTTTTTTAAACATTGGTATAAATACAAATTAAATATTCCTCATTCATCATATATCAAATACTAATCAAACACGTAGTAAAATTAAATCAATAACTTCATAGCATGCTATTTTTCCCTATTCATCCTTATTTCTATATCAAGCATAGGAACAATCATATCATAGTCTTGAAGCATTTAAAGAGTAACCCATGAGTGATATTTTTCAAAATACAAGATAGATCACTATATGCATATTCATATATTATATTTCACCCTTGTGTAACCACTTTACTAAACATATAAGACAAATACATAATTTTGAGGCCCTCCTTGGAATATTGGTTATATAGGTAGTGTGTATTGATATTAGGGTCTTTGGATAAGATCAACACTTTAAGACAACTAACACATTTTTTAGAAAACTCATAACAAGGGTGAAGAAGAATGAAGATTTAAGTTTTTATCAATCACCAAAGAGTTATAACTTGTATTCCAGATCTAAACATGTACTAAGAGAAAGGTGACAAAAAACAAAGAATGGAGAAGTTGGTCTCACCAAGATCCAATCATTATTCTATAATAGACACTTGTGTCATAGTCAAATAATATCTTTGATGGTAGTATTTAAAACCACAAAAGTGAAATTTATAGAATTTGACAACTGATATAGAATATTAAACTTGCATATTTTACACCTAATTCTAATTCATATCTACATATGCATAATAAATCAACTAAGTACCATTTTTAATAATATTTTTCAATGATTATACTTTACTATTTTTAGTAATATTAGTTGTATAAATTGATAATATTTTTTATCTAGATTTTCTATTAATGAGTTTGTTATAGCTCAGTCTATCACCCTTGTGTTAGAACTACTGATGTATTTCTTATCCCTAGATCTACACATCTAAATTTGTGGTTAAAAATAATAATAAAAAGAAACTCAAATACTAAATTTTCCACTTCTCATGTATTTATACATAATTAAGAAATCAAACAAATTTTTTTAAATTATAAAAACATGTCACTATTGTAATAGTATAAACTTGGACAAAAATGAAACACTTATATTCAATCCAACACACATAGACACACACACATGCGTGTGCGTGCACACACACACACACACACACACATGTGGCATATAATTATATCCATGGGGTTTTTTTAAGCTAAATTTTTATGTTTTTCATCTTCATGCCCAATAACCATTTGTACCTTCAAAATTAGTGTGTATAAATATTAAATTAGTGTAAAGTGTCACGTCAATATATATATATATATATATGCACAAAGATATTGGGTATGTTTGTCAATTTTTTTTTAATTCCTTAGAAACTAGTTGTAATTATAGTTTTCAATTAAAACTATGTTATTTAAATAATAAATTAGATATTTATTTTCAATATTTTTTATAAGTATAAAAAAAAAACTTATTTTTATTTAATTGGTTAAGTAATGATAGTTTTTAAAATATTAAATTAATCAACTATAAATATAAGTTAAGAGAGTTTTTTTAAATAAATATAAATTTTTTTTTATAAAAATATATTAATAAATATAGATTAATGTTAAAAGTATCTTTATTTAAAAATAAACTAGCATACATATTTTAGATAAATCTATGCAATAGATATCCAAAAATATTATTCTTGATGCTTTTATATTATCTTAGATTTGGAACATAAATGAAATAAATACCTCGAGAATAATGATATTTGTGAATATATTTTACATAAATTTATCTAAGATATATATTAAATTTATAACATAAATGAAATAAGTACCTCAAGAATAATGATATTTCTAAATACCTTTTACCTAAATTCATATAAAATACATATACTAGTTAATAAATACTATTTAATTTATTTTTATATATTAAAATGTAACTATTTATCATAATTTTCCATTTTTCATTATAAAAAGGTTAGTTTAATATATACAAAAAAACTTAAATTTAGCCCTTGAAATTTGATCATGACTTACAGTCACCCTCATATTTTGAAGTTCATAATATTGAAACAAATGTAATAACCTTAAATGACACAAAGTTTTTGTCTCTTCCCTTATGGGATCTTAAAGAATATTTTTTTAGATTACCAAATGTTACACCATTTCAATGGAAAAATGTGTTATATAATGAGGGACACTACTACCAATGGTAGTGTCTAGATCCTTATCTAGTTTTTAATATCCAAAAGATATCTAAGTTATAAAATGATCAAAACATATGGGTCAACCTAATTGTCTTATTCATCCATGTTATAAAATATGCTAATAATAATTGGTATAAATACAAGTCTAATCCTTCTCATTCATCATCTACAAAATATCAAGAAAACACCTACTAAAGATAAATTAATCAACTACAAAATCACTCTATTATACCCTAACCATCTCTATTTCTATATTAAGCATATGAGTAGTCATCTCGTAGGTCTGAAACATTCAAAAAGTGGCCTATGATTGATATTTGTCAAATTACAAGCTAGATCACTACATGCATATTAATATAGTATATTTCACTTTTGCATACGTACTTCCCCACATGTTGGAGATAGATACATAATTTTGAGTCCCTCCTTAGACTATTGTCTATGTAGATTGGGAAAGCTTGACACTATGAGCCAACTAACACATATTTCAACAAATGCATTACAAAGGAGAAGAAGGGTGAAGATCTAGGGTTTGATCTGTAGACACATAAAACTATCTACAATTGGCTCTCGATAAGATTTCATATTAATTCATATGAAATATTAAAAATTAAGCTTAAGAATTACTAAAATTCTCAAATTTACTTATGCATCATTCATTAAAGCTCATAATCATGTTGAGACATCCCTAATTGGGGTATCCTACCGTATGCAATAATAACCTCTTAGAGATTCATCCCTAGTCACCTTGTGGCATTGAAACTACAAATTTAGCCTATGGACCTATTAAGTGGGGCACTTTCACACTTGCTCAAATCCTAAAAGAGATAAAAGGATAATCAAAATCAATTAATAAGTTAAATAATATTAAATTCCTAGTTGAATTATCCATTAACAATTAATGAATATTTATAAATAAAAATTTCAAAATTCAAAATATCAAATCATCTCATCATTGCCTTTATGAGTTATCAATATCTTTTAAAATATCCTAAAATGTCTATTTTGAGAGCCATGCCTAGTAATTTCAAATAATAATTACTTGATAACTACTAAGTGAACTAGAGTTAGTTTTAACTCACCTAGGTTTAGTCTAAACTGATTCCAAGCCTAAACTCAACCTTAACTCACCTTGGGTGAGAGTTAATTCCTAATGCTATAAATACAAGTTCATACCCATTCATTTCTAAGATTAGATATTATAGAGTTATTATAAATAATTTACTCCATAAGACTCATGCAATTAGTTTTACCATGCTCTAATCTTAAGTAAAACAACATTAAAGCCAAGGTGCCAAAGAGAGAAGGAGCCAAACAAGCTTCTTTTTCAAATACTTATTGATGCACAAGATAAAAAAGCCATTTCAAGCTCTACGGAAGGTAAAATACTTGTTTTCTATTTTTACGTTTTTGTTGTTATTTCATCTTATCTTGTTACCTTAAATCCCCTTACTCTCTAGGTTAAACGTGTTAGGATTTTATTGTGTTCATTCTATTTATTTTATGAGACTAACATTATACTAACCCCCCCTCTACATATTCCTTGTTCACATGTTGGCACACCCTATGCGACACAATGAAGCCTATATAATTGAGAATATTTATATGGTACTTTTAGTTTTTATAATGGATGCTTAAATATCTTCATGTTTCATGTTCTTAATTTATTTTCACATTTGTCTATTTTTATCAACTCATAGGTTGTAGATATTGATGTCATTTTATTTCAAAATTGATAGGCATCAACATCATTTTTTTAGATCCATGTCATTTACCCAAATCGACCATGATATCTGTGTGCAAAATAGAGCATGGTAGAGACATAAATCACTCAAGTATTTCTTGATATTTCTATCTTCATTATATGCTTAAGACACTACATATTATTTATTTAACCATTTTATTTTAGGATCCAGTTAGATATTTTTGTTTTGATCTTATTTTGTTTACCATTTTACTATCAAAACAAACTTGAGTTTTTCTATGTTTTTGAAGAAAACATCGATGATTTTCCAGATCGACATCAATTTCTATGGATGGATATTGATCCCTGTGTGGATGATAGAAAATAGAAAACTTGAGAGCTAATTTTAAGATGTTTCTTTCTCACTTTTGGGATTCTATGTCGGCAAACCCTCTAAAAAATTATAGGACCTAAATTGAAAAAAGGCAAAGTTTGAGCATGATTAAAGCCTACACACACTTTCTTTGGTGATTAAAATGAATGTAGTTGTTTTCATCTCATAGTTGTTTTTGAAGTCTTTAAAATTATTAAAAACAAATGCCAAGGGGAAATAACTTAACTACACACTTCATTTTCATGATTAAAATGAACTCTCACATTAGTTAAATACTCTTAAGAGATTCATTTTATTTATTATTTAATTGAATTTGTTTGTTTAAGAAAAATGAGTGACGTGTGTATCCTCTCCACCCATCTCCTTTGGGGAACTCAGGTGATAAAAAAAATCATTCTTTGCCTTAGTCACTTTGGTCTAAAAGTGTGTAATGAAACTCTTCAAATCCCTTCCCAAATTTTTATGATTTAGGTGACCTAAAACCGATCCTAAAGTCCATGCACTTGTCTTTACTTTCATGCTTTTTAGCTTGTAAGCAAGATTTCATCGCCTCCTCACAAGTTGTTTAGGGAATTTTTGACCCAAGAATCCATCTATTGGCATCATTTCAACCTCACTCCATAGTTAGGTCTATAAATTAATGGAAAAATACTAGGATTTTTATTTTGAGTGCTTAAAATAATATCTATTAGTTGTACTTATCTTAAAATGTAGGGATAACTTAGGCTTTGCACTACACTGAGAAAATGATGAATGTAGTGGTTATGAAAAGGATAAGACCTTTTCATAGTAATTTAGTTGATGCAAATATAAATGACATGATTACATCTCTAGTATTAGCAACATTTGGGACCATCTCAAAATGAGCAAAAATTGATAGTTTATAACAACCCCACTTGTCGAAGACATATTGTTGATGCAGGGAAAGTAACTTGAGGTTCCATATCATGGTACAAACTCTTGAGAAAAGAGAGGGCATAAAAAACTTACTTTTTATGCACTGTTACCTTTTAGATTAGTAATTAAAATCCTCTCAAGAGTGAGTATATTAATATAATTAGAAAATATTATGCAATCATGTGAATTAATGATAAGATCACCTTAGATCAATATTTTAGGGTTAAACAAAAACCAATTTATTTGAGATAAATGTAAATACGAGAGCAATTATGCATTGATTAAATACAACTATATGCTATGATAAAATATTATTGTAATAATGTAATTAAATACCCATAAATATAGAATATATATTGATTTAAATAAAACCATTTTATACAAACTTTACATACAAAAAAGTATCCTTAAAAAAACTAATGATGCGTTGTTATTTTATGTTCTGTTATGGATCTCTATTCTTCTTTTTTGTCTGTGATTATGTATCTACTTTTGTCAGTTTATTCTTCAAATAAATATTACTCTATTTTCCTTTCTCTACTTCCCTATGTTATGTTGTAATTTTATTTTTTCAATTTTTTTTTATAAATTTATTCTATCTCAAACTTTTATTCTATTCAAGATATTTTATTATTCTATTTTTGTTTTCCCACTCAACTCTAGATAATTGTATATCTCAAAATTGAAATTGTTGTTTTTCTTTTTGAGACTATTTTCCTCTTCTTAATAATAATTTAATGATTTTTAGGAGGAATAAAATCTTTAGATTCAAAGAGAATTTTAGTATGTCAGATTTAGATAGCTTTAAATAAAGAATGTCAACATTATATTTTTACACAAATTTCCCATTGATGTAAATGGATGTAGATATTGGTGTGAGTGAATAAAAGATGAATTTATGAAAAATAATGATCTTGAGTTTTTTAGCTTTAATAACACTAGTAATTTTGTTAAGCTTGATTTTCATTCCATTGAAGTTAATGTAAAATATTCTCCATTTTCAAATCATGGTTTAATCAACCACCAATTCCTATATTTTTGACATTGTGATTAATTTAGTATGCCAAAGAGTTTAGCATTTTTAATGTATTTGTGTTTTCATAAAATTGTTTCTCTCCCTATTCTCCTAACTTTAATATGTTTTCCACTCCATTCAAGTCTTCAGATGATTTCATATTAGTGTAAGAGTTCAAAAAAATCTACCATAACATGAAACCTATATAATGCTTAGACTTGTTAGAGAGGAAAGAAAAAAGTAAACATTTTTCTAGTTTATAATGAACAATATCACCTAAACATAGTTACTCTTTATGGCCCATATACATATCTAAGCACTATTAATAAAAATAATGTTATAATTTTTTATGATTTAAAAAAATAAAAATAAAATGTTATCCTAAAGAAATGTGTAAATATAGATACTAAAACTACATATTTATAGCATCTTAGTTTTGTAAACTTGAAAAATATCAATCAGGAATCTACTTTTTAGTTTTGGCCATTCTTACTTCCAAAAATCTCACATTCACCATCTCATTGTGCCTAAATACTTATCTCTTAGTCTAATCCATATCTTTCTAATGACCTAGGTCTCTTGTAGTACACATAAATTTTCAAATGTGATAAACATCCTTCACTATGAGTTTCAGATTCATACCCAATTTTTAGCCTTCTAAACATTACGAGCCAAAATAAGACACTACCACTGATGGTATTGTCTAGATCCTTATCAAATGTCTAGTAGCCAAAAGTCATCCAAATTATAAAATGATCAAAACCTATGGGTCATCCTAATTGTCTTATTGAACTCTACCATGAGATTATTATTTTAAACATTGGTATAAATACATGTCTAATCCTTCTCATTCATCATCTAGAAAATACTAAGAAAAAATCTACAAAAACTAAATCAATAAACTACAAAAGTACTCTATTTTTCCATATTCATATTTAATTATATATCAAACTTAGGACTAGTGATATCATAGGCTTGAATCATTCAAAGACTTACCCATGAGTGATATTTGTCAAATTACAAGATAGATCACTGCATGCATCTTATTATAGTATATTTCACCCTTGTATACATACTTTCCCACACATATGGGATAACTACATAATTTTGAGGCATTTCTTGGGGTATTTGCTATATAGGTAGTGCCTATTGATACTAGGGTCTTTTGGTAAGCTAGACACTATGAGCCAACTAACACATTTTTTGGCAAACTTATACTAATGGTGAATAAGGGTGCAGATTTAAGGTATGATCAATCATTAAAGAGTTATACCTTGTATCCCAGATCTAAACATGTACCAAGAGATAGGAGACAGAAAACCTAGAATGGAAAATTTTGATGAATTTACAGCCAGTGATTATTCCATAGTAGACACATCATCGTCACACACTAGCTTTGATGGTAGTATTTGCAGCAACAAAAGTGCAATTTATATAATTTGACAACTAATATATAATATTGAACCTACATATTTTACACATGATTCTAATCCAAATCTACCTATGCATAGTAAATCAACTAAGTACCATTGTTTCTAATGTATTTCAATATTTGTCAATACTTATACTTTACTATTTTTAGTAATATCATTTATATAAATTTAGAATATTATTTATCTAGGTTTTTTATTAATTTATTTTCTATAGACTAGTTTATCACCTTTGTGTTAGAACTACTTTTGTATTTCTTAGACCTATATCTACACATCTAAATTTAGGGTTAAAAGGTAAAAAATAAGAAATTCAAGTAATAAATTTTCCACTTCTAATATGTTTGTACATAAATAATCAATCAAACCAAATTTATTAAATTATAAAAATATGTCACTATTATAATAGGATAAACTTGGATAAAAATGGAACACTTATATTCAATCCAACACAAGCGCATGTGCACGCACACATGAACACACACACACACACACACACACACACACACACACACACACCATCTAATTATAGTCATGGTTTTTTTCTCAAACTAAATTTTTATTCTTTTCATCTTCATGCCTAATAACCATTTGTACCTTCGAAATTAGCTTGCATAAATATTAACTTAGTGTAAAGTGTCACATCAATGAATATTATCTATAACCATGTATGCATAAAGATTTTGGGTATGTTTTTCTTCTCCTTTTTATTCCTCAAAGGTTACTTGTAATTATAGTTTTCAATTAAAACTATTATAATTAAATATGAAATTAGATATTTGTTTTCAATTATTTTTTTAAGTATAATAAAAAATATATATTTTTATTTAATTTGATAAGTAATAATATTTTTTTAAATATTGAATTAGTTGATTGTATATATAAGTTAAAAGAGTTTTTGAAAATAATTATAGAAAATCTTTTATAAAAATATGATAATAAATATGGATTAAGGATAAAAGTATCTCTATCCAAAATAGACTATCATAGATATTTTAGATAAATCTATGTAAAAGATATCCAAAAATATTGTTCTTGATGATTTTATATTATCTTAGATTTGGAACATAAGTGAAATAAATACCTCTAGAAAAATGATATTTATAAACACTTTTTACATAAATTTATCTAAAAAATATATATTAAATTTATAACATACAATAAAGAAATACGTCGATAATAATGATATTTTTAAATGTCTTTTACTTAAATTCATCTAAAATACATATAATAATTAATAAATAATATTTAATTTATCCTTATAAATTAAAATGTAACTATTTATCTTGATTTTCTATTTTCCATTATAAAAAGGTTGGTTGAATATGTACCCAAAAAATTAAAATGTAGCCCTTCACATTTGATCACAATTTACCATTGGCGTCATATTTTGAAGTTCATAATATTTAAACAAATATAATAACCTTAAATGACATAATTTTTTTGTCTCTTCCCTTGTGGGATCTTAATGAATATTTCTTTAATTTACCAAACATTATACCATTTCAATGGAAAAATATGTCGTATAATGAGGAACACTACCACCAACAGTAGTGTCTAGATCCTTATCTAGTGTTTAATAGCCAAAAGTTATCTAAATTATAAAATAATCAAAACACATGGGTTAGAGTAATTATCTTATTGAACCATTCTCAAAGATATGCTAAAAAATAGGTATAAGTACAAGCCTAATCCTCCTCATTCATCATATATAAAATATCAAGAGTGCACCTTAAAATGCTAAATCAATCAACTACACAATCACTCTATTATACCCTAATCATCTATATTTCTATATTAATCATATGAGTAGTAATCTCATAGGTCTGAAACATTCAAAATGTAACCCATGAGAGATATTTTTCAAATTACACACTATATAATTACATGCATCTTCATATAGTATATTTCACTTTTGTGTATACACTTTCCTACACATAGGGGATAAATACATAATTTTGAGGCCCTCTTTAAAGTATTATATGTGTAAATAGTGCCCATTAATATATAGGTATTTTATAAAGCTCGACATTGTAAGCCAACTAACACGTTTTGTAGTAAACTTATTATAAGGGTGAAGATCTAGGATTTGATCAATCAGCGAAGAGCGATAACCTATATCCTAGATTTTTGCATACTAGTAGAAAGGTGTTTAAAAACTCATAATGGTGATGTTGGTTGCATCCAGATGTAATCATTATTCTATAGTGGACAATCAAATTACAGTTAGACACTAGAATTAATGGTAGTGTTTATATCTAATGGTATTGTCTATAGCCACATAATTACAATTTCTAGAATTTAAAAAATAATCAAGAATATTGAACATGTATATTTTACACTTGATTCCAGTCTAGATCTACTTGCACATAGTCAACTAGCTAAGTACCATTATTTATTATTTATTACAATATATTTTAATATTTATATATTATTATTTTTAAAAATATCAATTATATAAATTCAAAATATTATTTATCTAAATTTTTAGTTAATTATTTTTCTATAGATTAGCTTATCACTTTTATGTTAGAATTACTTCTATATTTCCTAACCCTAGATCTACACATCTAAATTTAAGATTAAATAAAAACAAATGAAAAATTCAACTACCATTTTTTTCACTTCTCATATATTTATACATGAATAAACATCCAAACAAAATTCCTCAAATTATACAAACATGTCACATTGGAATAGGATAAACTTGGACAAAAATGAAACATGTATATTCAATATAACCTATGTATAAGAATAGTTATATTCAATCCAATATATATATATATATATATATATATATATATATATATATATATATATATATATATATTATTTTTTTTTCTAAACTAAATTTTTATTATTTTTATCTTCATGCCTAATAACTATTGAAAGTCAATCCTTCAAATTTGATCATGAATCACTGTCACAATAAAAATAACAACCTTAAATGTGGAAAAAATGCATTATATACATCAACCCACATAAGATCTCAAATAGGAACCCATCCAAGTGATCCTCTATTACTTTGTATGGCACATCTCTCGAATGCCCAACAATCATCAACATCAAATGCATGCCTTCTATCAATACTCAAAATGATAAAAAAATCTAATGCTGACTTTTAAAACCATCGATGACTAATCAAAGGCCACTCTGCATTATCTTCCCCCTATTAGATAAAAGCTGAGAAGTTTTGAAGCATAATAACAAATTCAAACTACTTTGTCTGCTCCTCAACAACCATATCAACGCATTGAAAGAAAATTAAAACTATAAGAAAAATACACAAACCAAAAATTGATATCCCAGTAGTGAACCCATACTCTTAGTGAATAACAAATTGGAGAAGGGAAATTATCCTCCAACCTCACTAGATCCACCAACCTCTAGTTGACTCTATTTATCTAGTCAGATCCTAGGGACACATCATTATCATCATCAAAAATATAATTAGTGGGACACATCATTATAATATTTATTTTATGTATAAAACACATTTTACCATTTGATAAAAAAGTTAGGGTGTTGGATTCCATCGAAAATGCACCCAATTTCATTACAATATGTAATTTATTTAAAATATGTAAAAAAACATATTTACGCATGCCATAATAAAACATTGCTTATGATAATGCTCTTATAAATATATATTTTCATGAAAAATTAGTTGTCATATGAATAATTTGGTCACCATATGCAAAAGATATGATAGTTTGAAATTTTGCTCTTCTGTTAGGCTAGGCAGATCCCCCTTCAATGCTAATTCAAAAAATGGGACTATTTTATAGTGATTAAAATATCATAAAAATAAATTATAGACCCCTCCTTGTTTATACTCATTAAAAATCTATTAAAGTCTAGTTTCCAAAAATGTAACTATGACAAAATAATATGAAAGTGTGTTTAAGATATGGTAAAAATGGGCATGGTAGGTATAGATTTTCTTAACTTTTACAATTAATTCAGTTCACCTTTTTGTAAAAAAAATATTTTTTCACTTTTGTGTGTTGAACCCTTGAATTTTTATTGTACAAGTGACTACCAAAATTATATCTACCAATCCCTATACATGCAAGATTGGAACGTAAGGAAACAATATTCTAAATAAACTTGAGTTTGTGAGGAAGCATTTTTAAAAAATAAGTAAATAACATTAACCAAATAAGTTTCACTAGAACATAAAAAATTCACTAGCCATTTTACTTGAACAACATATGAAATGTGCCTTGGTGCAACCCACAAAATAATTAGCAAAACAAACACACAAAAACCTTATTGCATCATTGTTGGTTTGAAAAGGTTTCTTACTATATTTGTTCACTCTCCAAACTATTTACCTTCTAAAGATGTAACAAAGAATAAAAAAATGGATATGATTGTGTAAGGTTTAGCAAAGTTCAATCTACATAGTGATTGAGTAACCACTTTATGATGTAGTTAGTGTTCACAAAGATTTCAAATGAGATTTTATACCATTCAAAAAAATTATATCTATGCATCTAATTTCACTTACAATAGAGCAATTATCTCTTATTATATAATGCAATTCAAAAAATATTCAGTATAAATCAACTAAGCAAAACTCACCCCAATTCTGAGAATTAAAATGCTAATGTAAATGTAGGTGATTAAAACAGGTTCAACACACATCTCTGGCATCTGGTTTCCATCACTATATTGAGCTCTATGAATTATAAGATCATGGCATTTATTTATTTGTTCCTTTCTTATGAAATTCAATGTAGAGGCTTTATTTGCATTAGTTTTGTCTGGAGTAATGGCAGAAGCAACTCAATCAAAGTGAAACCTCTACTTGAATTCCCATGTTTTAATACCACTATTGGCCAACTATTCATGAAGGAAATTAGAGAATTACATCTTGGAACAAATCCTGTTGACAAAATTTGATAAATTATTATTTTTGGATGATATTTACAAAGAGTGTGAAAGCTTATAAAACTTTCACAAGAGGTTACCGGAGAAAACCAACTTGCCTTTGTAACCAACCAACCAAAAAAATAATTAAATAAATAAACTAAACATATCATTGACTAACTATACTAACTATGGGGGTGTCCCATAAAGTGATGTATGCCACAAATATTATTATTTTAATCTAAGCTACAAAACACATTTGGATCAAATATCCAAAAACTATGCCTAAATACTTATCTCTTAGTCTGATCCATATCATTCTAATGACCCAAGTCTCTTGTACTACACAAAAATATTAAAACTTGATAAACATCCTTTACTATCAGTTTCAGATCCATACCTAGCTTTTAGCATTCTAGACATTACCAGCCAAAGCAAGACACTTTCACTGATGGTAGTATCTAGATCCTTATCAAATGTTCAATAGCCAAAAGTCATCCGAATTATAAAATGATCAAAACCTATGGGTTAGCCTTATTGTCTTATTGAACTCTATCATGAGATATTAAAAAAATATTGGTATAAATATAAGTCTAAGATTTCTCATTCATCATATAGAAAATACTAAGTAAACACTTACTAAAACTAAATCAATAAAATACACAAGTACTTTATTGTACCCTATTCATCCTTACTTATATATAAAGCATAAGTGTAGTCATATCATAGGCCTAAAGCATTCAAAGAGTAACCCATGAGAAATGTTTTTCAAATTACAAGCTAGATCACTGTATGTATTTTCATATAATATATTTCACCCTTGTGTGCAAACTTTCCCACACATATAGAAGAACTACATAATTTTGAGGCCCTCCTTGGAGTATTGGCTATGTAGGTAATGCCTAATGATATTGAGGTCATTAAGTAAGCTTGACACTATGATTCAACTAACATAGTTTTTAGTAAACTCATACCAAGGGTGAAGAGTTAAAGTTTGATCAATCATCAAAGAGTTATATCTTATATCCGAGATTTAGACATACCAAGAAAAAGGTGACACAAAACCTAGAATGGTGAAGATGGTCACATCTAGATCCAATTATTATTCCATACTAGACACTTATGTCATAATTAGACATAATTTTTAATGATAATTTTTAGATCTGATGGCAGTGTCTAAAGCCACAGAAGTGTAATTTATTGAATTTGGCAATGATATAGAATATTGAACCTACATATTTTACACCTGATTTTAATCTAGATATACCTTTGCATAGAAAATCAACTAAGTACTATTATTTCTAATTTATTACAAAAAAATTCAATACTTATACTTTACTATTTTTAGTAATATCAATTGTATAAATTTAAAATATTATTTATCTAGGTTTTATAGTAATTGGTTTGCTATAAATTAGTTTATCACTCTTGTGTTAGAACTACTTCTATATTTCTTAGCCTTCGATCTACACATCTAAATTTGGAGTTAAAAAGTAAAAACCATGAAATTCAACTAAAAGATTTTCCACTTCTCATATATTTATACATAAATAATAAATAAAATAAAATTTATGAAATTATAAAAACATGTTATTATTAGAATAGGATAAACTTGGTAAAAATGGAATAATTATATTCAATCCACCACACGCGCGCGCGTGCACGTGCGTGTACGCACGCGGACGGACGGCACCTAATTATAGTCATGGTGTTCTTTCTAAGATGATTTTTTATTCTTTTCATCTTCATGCCCAATAACCATTTGTACCTTCAAAATTGACTTGCACAAATATTTAATTAAAGTGTCACATCAATGAATATTATATATAGCCATGTATGCACAAAGATTTTGGGTATGTGTCTTCTCTTTTTTATTCCTCAAAGGCTACTTGTAATTATAGTTTTCAATTAAAACTATTATAATTAAATAAGAAATTAGATATTTGTTTTCAATTTTTTTTTAAGTATAATAAATAAATACTTTTTTAATTTAATTAGTGATGTAACGACATTTTTTAAAATATTGAATTAGCTGATTGTATATATATGTTAAGAGAGTTTTTGAAAATAATTATAAAAAACATTTTAGAAAAATATGATAATAAATATGGACTAAAAGTAAAAGTATCTCTGCTGTTCTTGATGCTTTTATATTATCTTAGATTTGGAACGTAAGTGAAATAAATAGCTCACTAATAATGATATTTATAAAATTAAATTTATAGCATAAATAAAATCCGTACCTCAAAAATAATAATATTTCTAAATATCTTTTACTTACATTCATTTAAAATACATATACTAGTTAATAAATGATATTTAATTTATTCTTATTTATTTATCACAATTTTCTATTTCCCATTATAATAATGTTGGTTAAATATATACCCAAAAAAATTAAATGTAACCTTATAATCAACCCTCTTATATATTTAGTCATGGTTTATCATACAACCTAGATTTTTATTATTTTCATTTTCATGTCTAATAACCATTGAAAAGCAGCCCTTCAAATTTGATCATGAATCACCGTCACAACAAACGTAACAACCTTAAACGTGGAAAAGATGCGTTATATTCTTCGCTTTAGCGTTCTGGTTAGGAGCTCCAATTTGGCAATCAGCATTTGCTCTTTGGCAGATATTTTATAAAAACCAGCAAGGATAATAAAATCACAAGCGAGAGGCAATGAGATTCGAACCTTGGACGTTTTCTGCAACAACAATGACGGCAATTCTGAGAGCAAACACGCCCGTCCTGGCAATGATAATGGGAGCAGTGGTTTTGATAGCGGCAACAGGAACAGGCGGCGTGATGGCACAACAGTCAGGCATATGCTGCAACGACCCTATCCTACATGTTGGGACCAACCAAACCTTTCCGGCCAAGTATCAATGGCTGCACGGTTCTTGCTACAGTCATACAGCGTGCCTGTGCCAGCTTTTCGCCAGCAACGATTTCCTGGGCTTTCCAATTAACCAAACAATCGCACTTTCGCTCCTCGCCACCTGCAATCTCCTCTATCCTCGTCAAATTGGCCAGCGCACAAGTATAGAGTTCTTTCTCTGCATTATTTGCTTTTCAAAGTTTCAAGATTCGAACCCTTGACCGTTAGAATTTCAAATGAAAGTAGAAGTGGTGCAAGATTAATTGGCGATGTGTAATCTTTAGGTTTTGATCTGGTGCAGGTGTTTTTCCTTCACCAAGCGTCAGTGCTGTTGATGTGCCTGGTATGGCCGAATCTTTACTGCGTTTTACATTTTTAGCATCTTCTCATAACTTGTTTTGAGCGAGGTCTTTTAGGTTCATGAAGTTGAACATTTCGCTGAATTATTTTTATCTTATCCTAAGAATCTTTACTTCCTTTTACCCTCCTTGCATGTTTTGAAATCTTTATTTTTAGTGGAGTCGGCTGAGTTCATTTATTTTAGGAAAAGTATCCACACCTTAAACAGAAAACAGACCAGCCTTCGTAGTTCATTATTAGAAAAGACCAGCAGCCAATTGAACAGGCTCGAATCTGGCTGGTCCTTAAGAATCCGTAAAGCGTTCCAGGGTGCATATGGGAGGTCATTAATCCCAGTTGGTTGATGAAAATTTAGCACTAAGTATTTCTAAAGTAGTAGAGATCGTAGGTTCAAGTTCCTAGCTGCTTCAATCTATTTCACTTGGATTGCATCTCTTCAAATAAGGGTTCGAGGCAGACGAAGACATCTTATTATAATCGATTCTTGGATCCCAAACATGTACATGGAAGTTTCCAAGTTACAGATCACCTAAGACTTAGTTGATGAAACTTTTGCAGAGTGATACGAATATCTATGTAAGGTCCTAGGTTCGAGTCTTGACTTACTAATGCGAATTCAATACTTTAACCCTACCATTGCACCATTCTTCAAGCACAGGATTCATCAGACTGCATATTTCATGATTAATTGTTGTCTTGTTAAATTTTCAATTGTCTTTATATTTAACTGCTCTTTTTTGTATGTAATGTAGAGAATGCACCTACGCCCATGTTTAGAGGTAGACTACTGATTCCATGCTGCTAAATTTGATTTTCTTTTTAAAACATATTATTGATGTGTAGACGTAATGATTTGTTGCCTTTGGTTTCAGATTCGCCTCCCGATCTCCGGCGTCGCTCGCCTTCCCATTCGCGGCCCCAGCCTCCCCGGCACCCCTCGCGTCCCCCGCCTCCCCGGCATCACTCGTTTCCACCATTCCCACCATTGCCAAATATTCCTACGGGATCTCCTGATGTGCAGAACTCCCCCCCTGATGTACAGAACTCCCCCACTTCCAGAGATATGATAAAGGCCAGTGTTCTTTTCACACACACTCTCTTCGGGATTTTTGGGGGATTAATTTTTACCGGAATTTTAACTGTTGGGATTTTTCTGTTACTTAGACGAAGATTTGGAAAAGTTTTTTTCAGACTAAGACTACACTCTTACATATATCTTCTTTTGGCATGGATCATAGTTAATAGTTAGAAGTTAGTTTTAGTAGACTGTATAGCTGTGTGTCCAGTGCTGGGAAGGAGTGAGGGAAACCTCCAATCTTGTAATAAGACACAGGGTAAAACCAAGAGACTTGATTTAGTATTTTCCTCCATCAGTCCAAACGAACAGAGATTACTCCTCTTATTGCTACTCTGCTTTTCTACTTAATTTTAGTTTATAAAGGCTATCCACTTTGCATTTCTATTCCCTGCTTGACTATGTAAGTGCAAATATATTGTGAATTTTTATTTGTATGCCTACTTTGCAGGGGTAGAAATGTAATGGGAAATTTTAGAATATTTAACTAGCGTTTGGTTAATAATTGTTGGTAGTTAGGATACGGGCTGTCATTGTAGCATGTTATAATAATACTTCCATGATATCAATGTTATACTATGTATGGTGAACATGTTATTAAAGATTTAGAAATTACAAATGGTGTAAAATGTTCGAATAAATGTTATGTTGGTTATTTTGTAATGGGTTTATAGTGTGTTTATTTTGTAATGTGTTTAGTAATAGATAGATATTTATCTATTTAGTTAGTAATATTAAATTAAATAGGTTTATGTACTTCGATTTTTTTTTAATTATTGTTCTTTAGTTATGTGGGAGTTTAGCATATTTTTTGAGGATCAAATTTTACTATAATTTTAACTATTGGAGGGTTTTCTTTGAGATTATTTCAGTGAAGATTTGTATTTGGGTTATTTAGTAATAGATTTGCAACAAATTTTCTATAAGGTATTGGATATGTGCATTTTTGCAGACTAAAAGTACATTCTTACATATTATTATTTTTGAGTGTAATATGTTTTTTATATGTTTTTCACAAATCTTGATGTTTACGTGCTTAAATAATAGTTTTGTGTTGTTAACACTATCAATGTTACAGTATGTATAACATGGTGAAGATGCGATCAAAGATTTAGAAATGACAAAGGTATAATATAATCTGCTTGAATAAATATTGTGTTGCTTATATGTTTTTCCACAAAATGAAAATTGATTTTTGTCTTTGGGTAAATATTTGAGCACTGATAAATTTTGATGGAAATAATTTTATTTTTTAATTAGCAAGTCTACATCTTATTCGTAATATAAGTGGGGGTTTTTTAGTTTCATTTTAGGATTATTAATGGGATTTGGTACCTATATTTTATCAATCTGATAGTTTTATATTCTTATTTATAAATAAGGTAGTATATCATCTTTTTGTTTATGATTGATTTTAGTCTTGATCGACAGTGTCTAAGTGATATCGGCCAAGCACAAATATTTAAAGAAATTGTTCAAAATTGTATCCTCTATTGTTAATCATGTTACATTTAATGGTCCAAATTTTAATGTATAATTTACTTGCACTATTTCATTTGATGGTATGTCATACATTTGTCAATCCAAATTTCAAGTGCTCTTAGAGTTTCAAACATCAATCAGTCAAGAAGAAAGATTGATGAATAAAGAAAAGAGGAAAATATATCTTGTGGTGACATTGACACTATTAATATTAGAGAATCAACAATGTGCATTTGATGTCATTTAAGACAAAGACTTGTCCTTTACCATACACAAAAATGCTCAAACTTTTAACTTCAACCATTGATGTTATGGGATATAATGTTTGAAACTTGAATTTTATTTTAAAATTAATACCTGCTCATATTATTAAAAAAAGAATTGATTGTATATATATGAAATCATAAATTATGTAATCTAAGGATGCAGTATATTTAGTTATGTGATCTATTTAATATCCAAATATTTTTGTATAATGAAATATTTAAATACATGTTGCATTTAATTTTGAACTCATGAAGAAAAATTTAAGTACCCCATATGACATGGGATTTATTGGTAGTGGTGTTGCTAGATAGTTAGAAAAGGTTGTTTTAAAAATTATATGGAAGGCTTTCACTAATTTTTTTTTTAAAAAAAAATAAATAAATCCTTTGTATTAATAAATCAATAAGTTTCACAAATAAGATAAGATGAAACTTTAAAAAACAAAAAATATAATCAAATTTTATATTTTCTCATTTAATACTATCTCTGAATAGAGATCTTGATTTTATTTTTTCAATTATTTTTCATGGGGATGGTTTTTACACTGCATTTTCAAATTCTTTTAAATTATTTGTAATTTTGTTCTCTAAAATATACATATTAATTTTTAAATTTCTAATATTAAGATATAACTTATTAATACTTATAAATCAAAATCACAATCTAAAGTTGAGTACTTCTAATTCCATGTATCTAGTTTTCATATTAGCCCTTTTATCAATTTGTTAATACTAGGTAAGCTTAAAGACTTAAAAATTCTATTTCATTGTTTAATTTAAAATGATATTTTAACGTTTAAATTTTGTCTTATTTAAAAGTTAATAATTTTAAATTCAATATGTTTGAGATGAAGTGGGGTAGTTGTAAAGTAAAACAAGTTCATTTTCAAAATACTTATCCTAATATAAATATTGGTTCATGAAAGATATTGGTATTAATATATGGAAAAAAACCATCAAAACCCTGTAATTATTTCTCTTTCATAAAATAAAATTAAATATTTATATTCACTAATGATTCCCGTGATATACATGACCCATTCCAAAAAAAATCCCTCGAAACATTATAATATCTTATTTTAAACTAAATTACTTTAAAGCTATTACTAATTTAGGTGATGGATGGAAGTTCATACTTAGAAATATGATGTTACATTATGTGTTCCCTTACCCAAATTCATTAAGGAATGTGCTCATAATTATGACCCAAAAATTTGAGGAATAGATGAGAATGATAAACTCAATTCAAATTAGAACAGTGTGTTATGTATGAGGTAGGAAGAAATTGATGTCATTTTGGTGATCATGAGAATTAAGGAATTGACTTTGGGAACCACTTTAATAAACCTAGAATGATTTTCTGTGAACTATGTAGCATGTAGTTAATTTATGATGTCTAGGTTCTTTGGTAATATCATAACATATAGAAAAGTAACAAGAAGGAATCCTCCCAATGATTTAGAAATATTTAATTTTTAGTTTCAAGAGATAAGATTTATATTCTCATTTATTTTTGGATTAGATATGTAGTGGAGGACCATGTACTATAAATGGTATATTGAATCTGATTTGAAAAATATATGATCTATTAAATATATTGTAAATACATTGTTGACTCCATCCATATTTAGTTAGAGTCAATTTCAAATAAAAGTTTGAATACATTTTGATATAGTACATACTCGTGACATTTTATTATGTGGTGTTTTTGGACTTGGATTGAAGATAATAAGTCTCAAATCAATCCTATCACATTTACCACAAAAATTTGTTTGCAATATGTGATTGGTCATGGAACATAAGGATGTATGATGTTGAGAGTTATTATATCCATTTCATGGATTATTGTGTCACCCCATTTTATGGAAAGAAATAAAATGAGAGGCTAATGAAAGATCCTAAGAATCTACATGGAAATTTCTAAGTTATAGACCTACTTAGTTGATGAAACTTTGGTAGAGTGATATGAATACCTATGTAAGGTTCTAAGTTTGAATATTGAATTATTAATGGAAATTCAGTACTCTAACCCTACCATTACACCATTATTCAAGCACAAGATTCATCACACTGCATATTTCATGATTAATTATTGTCTTGTTGACTTTTCAATTATTTTTATATTTCACTACTCCTTTTTGTATGTAACGCAGAGAATGCACCTATGCCCATGTTTATATTTAACTTCTCCTTTTTTATTTAAAGTTTCTTATGATTGTAGGTTTAAGTCCTTAGTTGCTTCCATCTCTTTCACTTGGATTGCCTCTCATCAAATAAGGGTTGGTTGCTAACTCAATTGTAAAATAATATGCATTTGAAGTAGACAAAGACATCTTATCATTGATTCTTTATGAAAAGAAGAAAATGATAGGCTAATAAAAGTTTTCAACTTAGTTGATGAAATTTTTTTAGATTGATATGAATTCCTATGTGAGATCCTAGGTTCGAGGCATGACTTATTAATGTGAATTCAATACTTTAACCCTACCATTATACCATTATTCAAGCACATGATTCATCAGACTGAATATTTTGTGATTAATTATTATCTTATTAAATTTTTAATTGGATTTATATTTAAATTCTCTTTTTTGTATGTAATGCAGAGAATGCACCTACACCCATGTTTAGGAATCAAAATCACAATCTAAAGGGAACACTTCTAATTCAATGCATCTAGTTTTCATATCATCCCTTTTGTCAAATTGTTAATACTAGGTAAGCTTAAAGACCAAGAAAATCCATTTTATTATTTAATTTAGAATGGTATTTTAATGTTTAAATTTTATCTCACTTAGAATTTAATAATTGTAGATTCAATATGTTTGGGATGAAGAGGGGTAGTTGTAAAGTAAAAAAAGTTCATTTTCAAAATACTCATCCTATTATAAGTATTGGTTCATGAAGGATATTGGTATCAATATATGAACCAAAAATTCCACCAAAATCTTGCAATTACTTCCTTTTTATAGGATAATATTAAATATTTATATTTAACGATGATTCCCATGATATACATGACCCATTCCATAAAAAATATCCCTTAGAAACATTAGAACATCTTATTTTAAGCTAGATCACTTTCAAACTATTACTAATTCAAAAATGGATAGAAGTTCATGTTTCAAAATATAATTTTACATTATGTGTTCCCTTGCCCAAATTATTTAAGGGATGTACTCATAATTATGACCCAATAATTCAGGCAATAGATAAGAATAATAAACACTATTCAAATTAGAAAATTGTGTTATGTATAAGGGAGGAATAAATTGATGTTATTTTGGTGATCGTGAGAATGAAGGAATAAAATTTGGGAACCACTCCAATAAACCTAGAATGATTTTCTAGTGAATATGTAGCATGTAGTAACTCTATGATGTCTGGGTTAATGGGAAATATAATAACATATGGAAAATTATCAACAAGGAATCCTCCTTATGATTAAGAAATATTTAAATTTTAGATTTAAGTAATATTTATGTTATCATTTATTTTTGGATTAGATAGTGATAATGTAATGGAAAACAATGCACTATAATTGGTATATAGAATTTGATTTGAAAAGTATATGGTTTATTAGAAATATTATAAGCACATTGTTGACTCCATCCATATTGAGTAGAGTCAATTTCAAATAAAAGTTCTAATACATTTTGATGTAGTACATACTCATGACATTTTCTTAAGTCACATTTTAAGACTTGGTTTGAAAAATATAAGTCTCAAATCAGTCCTATCATGTTTACCACAAAAATTTGTTTCCAATATGTTATTGGTCATACAAGATAAGGATATATGATTTTGAGAGTTATTTTATCCATTTCTTGGATTATTTTTTCACCCCAATATATGAAGCCATCACATATAGTTTCATGACTAAAATTTTTAAAGTTGCATAAATCCATTATAGTTAGGAATGAAGCTTCAATAGGTGAATTGATTCTTGATGGAAGAATAAACCATGATAATATTTTATGGTGCAGAAGTTAAACCATTCGAAGTAGAGACATTTTTCCCTATAATATATAAGGTAGATGGACAATTTAGATAGATAACATTTTAGTGTTCTTGGTAGGAATTTTTGATATGAAGTTGTTTCATGCTACTCATAAGATAATAAAGTTCTTGTTTTTTTTTGGATGTAGATAGTTATTTTAAGTATCATCCATATGTAATAATGAATTCAAAATCAGTTGTGATAAAGTTATTTTAAATAAAATGTAGCATGAAATTAAATCTTTGTATGAAAATATAAAAAATAAGGACACTTGGGAAGAAGTGGTAGAAACCATCAAACAAATATTTTATGAAAAATTCACCATATATTAGTAAGTTTTCATGGAAAATGAAAAAATTTCATATGACACTTGGGAAGATGTAGTATAAACCATAAAACAAATAGCTTCTGAAAAAGTCACCACATATTAGTAAGTTGTCTTTGAAAATCAAAATATTTCACTCCCCCAAAGGTATAACAATTTTTTATGAAATGGTCGATAATCTCTACACCAAAAGAATCAAGAGAAATTAAAGAAATATATTACAAATCAGAATAAGACTAGTTGCAAAATATAATCCTTATAAATAATGAGAAAATGAACACAAATACTATTTATTTAAATCAAATAATGGAAAATTAAGTGAATTTTGTATCCTTACAAAAGGAAATGGTGAAATAAAATATATTACTAAAAATTCCAATTTTATTATAAAAGAGGTTAGAATAAATGTATAGGTTAGACATGGGGGGAGATATAATTAATATTATTGATGGTTTAATTGAAATGTTAGAATACATGGATTGTTTACTAGTATAATTTGGGGAGAATAAGTAGGTGATTAAAGATATGTAAATAGAATTGGACTCAAGAGGGGACTTAGAACATAAGTCACTTGATAATATAAACTTGTTCTACAAAATATTTGATATTGATTCGGTAAAAGATTGAAACATTAGCTAAAAGAATGCAGTTTTAAATGTATCATCAACCAAATGAAAGCCAAATGGAAATATGCAAATTCGGGAGAGGAACGTAATTTGTTCATATAGTGAAATTAATTGTTATAGGAGATGTAGGGGAAGATTAATATTCTTATTATTCTAGGTTTTCCATTTATTTAAAATGATAAGTAAGGTTTGATTAAAAAAAATGGAGGATTTATTCAATAAGTTATAGAATTGAAAATAAAATAAGAACCATTTTTATAGTTAGCCTAGGAAGGTAGATGAGATTGTGGGAAAAAAAGAATCTTTTTTGAAATGCCAATTAACCTTACAACTAATATTTCAAGATTATTTAAAGTAAAATTCCTCTATCCACTATGAGTTAGCTTTAAAATTACATATAAGATATTGTAAGTTAGATACAATTGAAATTCCTATAGACAAGGATTGTAAATTATTTCTCAAGCTAGTAACATTTGTTAAGACTTCAACTATTAGTAGTTTTGTTTTTTATTGAATCTAGTGGACCTTTGTGACTTCTAAAATTTAGGTCATTAAATTATATTATATTTTTAACTTGTATTAATAGGCATTGGTGATCTATAAATTAGGTGGATACCCCACACTAAGATTCATTGACATTTATCTTATAGTAATAACTCAATGATAGATGTTGTTATAAACTGTTATAAATGGTAAGCATAAATAAACATGTGATGAAAAATAAATGTGAATAATATTTAAAATAACAAGTAATAAAAATATAAAATGAAACATAATATTAACTTAAGATTTTTCCTACAAAAATTCGATGTGGGAAAAACTCCAGTGGGTGAGGCAAATGCTCTCCCCTTCCGCAATGAAATCCATTAAATGTAAAAGTTAAGTTTTCAAACATAGACTTCATGGATAGAGATTTCACTACTAAATTATTCAAATATTTCACATGCACAACTAATTTTCAATTTTTAGATACTTTATATAGAGCCAAAACAACTAGAATAGTCACTCACATCTAGGAAATAATGAGACAATATGACCAAGGACCCAAACTTGAAAATCTACAAATGTGAATCTAAATCCAAGACATCACAGCGAATTATTTGATATCCTCTATCTTAAAAATATGTTTTATTTATACCATCTCACATTAGAACCTGTCAAATAACTCAAACATGAACCATCATAAGGAAGTGAGAATGTTTAAAACCATCCAAAATCATGTATATTATCTAGGCAGGAAAACCACCTTAGTATATATATTGTTGGTTATAAAAATGTCAAGGTGGTTATGAAACCATTTTATTGGTTTTTAAATCGTCACCTATAATTTTTATGGTTACACAACCATTGGGGTAGTTATGTAACCACTATCTACACATATTGGTAGTTGTGTCATATATGAAAAGGTATTCAAAATCAAGGGCTAAAATTTATTGAATTCATAATTTTTAGGATGTATACATCATATTGATACCAATTTTAACACTACATATTATCTAAACTTTTATTTTATAATGAATTATCTCATAATGTTGTCATATAAGAATGAATTACATAAATTGAGTATAGTCGAAATATCTAGCAAGCACAGCTAGTACCTTAGGTCTATATTTTTGATCACATATATCCAATTTGAGAATTTTAATTCCTTAAAATATTTATCAACTTTTTAAGTGAGTAAATATCTTCCCCACATATATTCTATTATACCATTTGGCCTTACCAGGTACTTGGACATTTTAACCAAACAATCATTGCTCTTTCACTCATCTTCTTATTATTATCTCCTTCTTCTATATAATTTCATCATCCTTTGATTCTAATTGATTATTAAAATTAATGTCTTTACTTTAACGTTGAAACATCCATTCATCTTATTTATTTAACATATAAGATTAAAATAGACATAAATTCTCAACATTAACAATAGAATAAATATTAATATAAGGGGATAAGTTAAGTCTAAATGCATTCTCTCCAACTTATTCAAAAAATTAATATTTACCATACCTAATACGTATAATATTCTTATTCTGGCCTTGGAATATCTCTCTACTCAATTATAACCATACATTATCTCAAACAAGCAAACTATGCTCAATTCTATGCTAATCAGGGATTTCTTTGCATGTGACTTGTGACTTCTAAAACATTTCTTGCACATGAAGTGAATTTTTTAAGACTTCTTAAATAATTTATATATTTTTTGACCTCTTCATTAATTTTACATTTTTAGTTATATTGCTATGTAAAGAGATCATCAAATGCACATGGAGGTAACTAGCCAAAACAAGTTTAGAAATGAGTTTTTCTAGTAGAATAATGCACCTCTCTATTATAATAATGTATAATACACACCAAAAAAGTAATGCAATCCTTAGTATGCTTCCAATTTTACCCTCTCAATAGATATTCAAAAAAATTGTTCAAAACTTCTATCTTCCCATACATTCATGGGTGAAAATTGGTAGACCATTTGAACGTGGTATCCATATTATCATAAAATGTGACCCAAAAATTATAAAAAAATATTAATTCTCGATCTAAAATAGTAGAAGTTGAAAAAATAAATTTAAACCCAAACATTAGAAGAAAAAAATATTACGGGCATCATTACCTTTGAGGGTCTTTTTACAAGGAATAAGAATACACATCTTACTAAACGGGTCCACAAAAATAATTAAATAATCATGCCACTTTCTTAACAAAGGAAACTTTCCTAAAAAAAACCCAGGGAAATAATTTCCAATGGATTAAAAGGAATTGGTAATGGGATATAGAAACCCAACATCCTTTTACAAGGATTTCTTTTACTACATAATATACATCCTATTATGAACTTAAAAACATAAAATTGCATAATAATCCAATAAACATATATCTAAAAATACGCAAAAATATTTTTAACACCAAATTTTCCTTCAACTTTTAACGCATGTGTTTCCTACATTAGTTGAACTTTTCCTCGTTAAGCATACAAAACTTTCCCAAATTGTAGATAAACCCATATTGAAGGTAATAATCCTCCTTGGGATCAAATCATGTACCTTAGGACTTATTTTATTTAATAAAAGGCTCCCCAAAATATACATCATGATCATATCATTCTACATAAGACTCACATAAAATGCTCAAGAAGAGTTATGGTGCCCATCACTGAAAGGAAATGAGGTCTAGGTAACATATCAATTAATTTACTAGGCACACATTTATTATATTTCATAATTACATAAATTTTTAAAAATATATCATAAACTTAAAGTGAATATATTATTGAAGTTTGATTTGAGATTTCAAGAATAGCAGAGGTGGGTGATATTTGTGGATAGTAGTTTCTGTACCAATAATATAGTGTTTCCATTTATATAAAAATTTAATAAAATTATACATTAATTTATCACATGTAAAATAATTTAGAATTAGATGATGAAATAACTATAAATGATAGCATACAAGATTACCTCTTTATAGTCAGACAAATGCCATAACATAATTAATATCATCTATTTACACCTCAAAAGTAAGCTCCAAGATATTCAAAGTTAATATATAAGCATGTACAATATATTTTTTAACATATCAAATGCATCTTGTTTCTTCTTAACCCAAATAAAAATTTTACCACTTTTTTCATGGCATGCAAAAGTGTGGCTATGGAAGATAAATTCTTGATGTACTTACTTGAATATTGAATTTCACCAAAACTAATTTTTTATTCAAATTAGAATTATTTTACTCGTTCATGATGGACTATAACTTTAATGTATCATTCCTCAATTCCCTATCTTATCCCATGTTACTGAACAAGACGAGTGATTTTTTAGCAAACGTGCATCTATTATCATTCAAAACTAATTTTTTCTCCTTAAAAAATTGTAAAATTCATTTAAATGATAAATATACTCATCAAAATATTTGATAAAAATAAGGATATCATCCAAATAAGAAATTATAAAGGAATAAGTAAATGTTATTTTTACCTCATTCATCAATTGCATGAAGGTATCCAATGCATTGCATATCCCAATGGGTAGAATCAACCATTCATACAACCCTTACTTATCTTGAATTCTATATTTAAAATTTCCTCTTCATTAATTATCACTTGATGACATCTCAAATTTATAATAAACAATATTAAAATACTTGGCATGTTGAATTTGATCAATAAGATCATTAATATGTGGAAGAGGGTAGCAATTCTTGAGGTTTATTTTATTAAGGGCTCTATATAATCAAGATACATTCTCCATGAACCATATATATTAGGTGATAAAATTATAGGATAACTAAATTTAGAATTATTAATATGGGTTAAACCATGATTAATTAAATAATTTACCTATTTTTTGCCTCATTCAAATCCTTCAAGGACTGCCTATACAACCCAAGATTTATAATAAAATTGTCTAGTAACAACTAAATTTTATGCTCAATAGGCATCATGGATGGACACCATATGGTCTCATGAAATAATTAATTTAATTATTTGACCAACTCTCCCATATTATTCTACTCTTTTTTAATAAACATAACACAATAATTTTTATGTGTATCCACTTATTTATCTTCAATATCTCTCAAAATAAATAAAGTAATCTACCCACTCGCATTTATAATCCTTTTATCTTGAAAGGCACTTACCAAATATATTTTAGAATAATTTTTTTATGATGAAATGATGTATATCTTTTCATAATTCACCAAATTTTATTCATTATCTATCCTCACGAAGATAGAATCCTAGATATACAAGTAGGATTTGTCAAAAAATACAACACACAAATCAAGGGAAAAACATCCACTATGATTTTATCAATGAAATGCTAATTAATATAAAATTTAACATTAAATTATTTTTTCACCTTTATGTGTACACCTCAATTCAACCAACCCAAATAATATGGGCTTGTATGATTTTAATTATCTATGCCAAATGTTTATAATAACTAGTTGCTTATCAAATTTTCTTATGAACATGTAAGAAAAAGAGCTCCTAATTCAAGGTTTTTTTCATTTGAAATTTAATATGGTAATTCTTGTAAAATTCAATCCCTTTTCATCTTTTTATATCTTGTAAAATTTTATCCTTTTTCATCCCTCATTTTTTTTCTTTTCTTAGGTATATATTCATATGTCACACATCTAAAAACTCTCAAGTGTTCAACACTCGGTTTTATACCGCTTCAAGCCACTTGAGGAATCATGTCATAAAGATTTTTTGGAGCATATATTCAAAAAATAGATGTTTTTTCTATATATTTAAACCAATATTCATTTGTTTATCCATTGGAATTTATCATACTTTCTTGCCATTTCTTGAATATATCTATTTTTCCTCTCCTCTACATAATTTTGCGATGATGTGTACCTTGATGTAAACTAATTTTTATTCCCATTATCCTTAATAAAATTTAGGAACTAATTTTAAATGTACTGCCCACTTATATATGTTATTAATATCCTTATATAGTGGCCACTTTAATTTCTAACCATGACCTTGAATTGCTTGAAGATATCAATCACCTCATTTTTATGATTTAAGAAGTAGAACCATCTCTTTATAAAATAATCTAAGAATGTAATGAAATGTTAAATTTTGGATTAAAAAGGGGTTTTCATGGGATCACACAATAATAATTAATCAGATCAAGTGGAGCCTTTTATATCCATGACTTACTTATAGGAAAAACATTTATATGATGTTTTCCCATTACACAACCCTCACAAAATTTATTGGGTTGTTAAATTAGAGACAATACTCTTACCATTTATTTATTGTAAATAATATTAAGACCACTAAATCTCAAATGACCATACCTAAGGTAGAAAAGACTACATTGATAAATTGAATCTATTTTTTATTCTACAAACAACTCATCATACATTCTCAAAGAAAACAAATGTTATTTGTCAATTTGACAACATAAATTTACCTATTTTTGTAGCCTATATCACATATTATGAACTCTCAATTCTAAAATTTCACCTTATATACATTTTGGACTAATTTCCTAATGTTGATGAGGTTATGCTTCACCATTATGAAATAATAAACTTCCTAATTTTTCCTATTGTTACCTTGTTTGGTGCAAATGGAGAAACTTATTTTGCCCATAATATGGACCTTGTCCTTATTTCCCATTTTAAATTTATATTTTAATTATTCATATATTCTATTAAATATATCCTTTATACTCATGTGTTTATTGTAACCAATATCTAAATACCATATTTAATTATTTCTTTGCTCATCTATGTTGCAAGTTATAATTAAATTGTCACCCTTTTCTTTCTTATCAGTTTCAAATTCATTTTCATTAGAAAAAGATTCATTTTGTCTATTCATGTCATACTCATTCCTAAATTCACTTACATAATGTCCATATTTTTTTCAATAATATCTTTGGACATTAGATTTATCATACTTTTGTGAATAACTACCTCTATAAGTGTTGTTACTCTTCTCTCTTCCTCTTTCTTGTGATCCTAGATGGATTTTCCTTCCTCCTTATTGTATATTTATAAATATACATCTTTCTATAGTATTGAGTCCTCTCCCCTTGCCTCTCACATTCACTTTTTATTTGAAATCTTGTTCTTGAGAAAAGTTAGTTGTTTTTTTATCCTATGTTTATGGGTTTTCATTAAACCCATAAACTCATCAAATCTAAAATTTTATAAGTCCTTGGACTCTTATATTGTAACCATAATATGATGAACCCATATTTTATAACTCATAAGGACATTATTTATTATCTTATTGTCCTCAATAACATACCCATTAGTCTTGATCTAATTGACTATGATCATAGATCTGGTAAATAAATCATTAATTAACTTATATTCCCTCATTTATAGGGTATCTAAATCTCTTCTTTACAATTTTAGCCTAACTAGGTTCACCTTATTAACTTATTGGTATGTATTATACAATATATCCCATGCTTGTTTTTAATTAGTAGATGTTTCTATCCTTGGGAAGATTGAATCACCCAATGCCATTTTAATTTAACTTAATGCCTTTACATCCTTATTTATATTATCCTTCAATAGGTTCCTCTGTGCTTGTGTGAATTCATTAAATGCATCCTAATCATAGCCATCTATATATCCTATTTCAACAAGCTCCCACAACTCATGAGAGTAAAATAATGTCTTAATTTTGATAAACCAAACATTATATTTTTTCCATCAAACATACGTGGTTATTACCACAAG
This sequence comes from Torreya grandis, assembly GCA_037957365.1. Lineage (NCBI taxonomy): Eukaryota > Viridiplantae > Streptophyta > Pinopsida > Cupressales > Taxaceae > Torreya > Torreya grandis. The sequence continues at coordinate 558,377 of JARHVA010001082.1, forward strand.
TTTATACTATTATCACTCATGTTATAATAGGACCAAAACACAAAGGATATGATACTAATTTTTTGTAAATTAAAAAAAAATAAATAACTATAAATTTTTAGATTGTATTTAATAATTATATATCACATTGGTCTTATACACTTGAAAAAATCATACATTAGTTATTCCTCTTAGGTATTTACCTTTATTGCTTTTGAAATTATTACATATGATCTATCTTTGTACCCCTTGGCTTATATCTCTTAGTTAGACCAGTCTTATGTTAATGACTCATTTCTTCTATCATTCCCAAAATTATTATAACTTACATATCTTCCATCTCCAAGAGTTTTGAATCTATCCCTATTTTCCTACTCCTTGGATACTAACATCTATGATAGACACTATCATCAATGTTAGTGTCTTGACTCGATGAAAGTGTCAAGTGCCCTAAATTCATGTAATTTAAAAATTAAATGTATCCTAATAGTCACTTAAGTGATTTAATATGAGTTATTACTTAAAATGGATTGTTATAAATACAATATCAACCCTCACTCATTCTTCACCAAGCAACCTAGGAAAAAACCAAAGAGAATAGGGCAACTTATTATAATCACTCTATCAAAAATTCAATTAAATAAAAATACCCTATTTACATACTAGTTATAGGTAAAATACATATATGGGTCTAAATTATTAAAGGAGTATCCCAAAGTCCTAATTTTCCAAGTTACAAGTTATGCCATTATTAAACTTGCTTTTCACGTAGTGTATGATTCACACACAAGCCAACATCTATGGGTTAATTACATGAGTATGAGGCCTTCTTCTATATTATTGAATATGTAATTAGTGCCCTCTAAAAATGGGGTCTATGGGGTCAAATTAATAAGTAGAGTTTTTTCATTTCACAAGGAGCAACAGTGTGTGCCCAGAACTGAATGCACCATAGTGAAGGTGAAATAAAACCCAAAATAATCCATGTGTTAACATCCTTTTCCAATAGTTATTACTTATAGAATACTTACATTTAACACAAATAATAGTGTCAATGTAGTTATCCTAGGTGATCCTTAGTGTTTAGAACATTAGAAACATTAGATCTAAAATTTGATAATTATTTCATAATATCCTTCTAGCCTACTTTCTACTTGTTCTAGATCCATTACTACATTATCATCAGAACAAGATAATTAGATCACTTCTTTGTATTTTTTATATCTATCATAATTGTACTTTGTATAGATAAACTATCTCAACATATTAAATTTAGTGTATGTTTATATCTGAGTTTAACATCTAATTGGCTTGTTATAGATCTAATTATCACCCTTGTGCCATTTTATTTTTATATGCCCATTTAATTCAAAACTAATTTTAATGATAATATCACCTTAGATGAACATTTTAGGGTTAAACATTTGGTTAACCCAATCCTTGAATGTTATTCTACTTAAGCATGCACTATATGATGCTTATTATTAGATATGTTTGAAAACATGATTAGATATGTACATTGTTTTGTTAAATGGGCTCAAGATGACAAACCATTTTAAAAGTGTTCCATATGAATATTTTTGATGAGGCTCAAAATTGGTTCTATAGTTTACTAATGGGTTCCTTAAACACTTTCTTAAAATTAGAAGATTAAATCTTCATGGCTTTCAATATCCATAAGGTACCAAAAATTACATTAGAAAATGTGCACAATTGAAAACAACATGATTAATAATCCCTTAAGGATTATACTATTTGATTCAAAAGTACATTATATGAAATAGAATTTAGATCATTAGATTTGGAATTTAAATTTATCTTTAGTAAAAGCCTTATTTCCCCATTAAATAATAGGACATTTCATGAAAAATATAAATAATTTACCCATTTATATAATTATGTTAATAGATATGCTTCCTTCATAATTACTCAATCATAGGAGTTTAACATATCTCCCTCTAAATACAAAATATTTGTCCCTCACAAAAAGTATGGAGATAACTTACCTAAGGAACATTATGCACAATAATGTGGTATTCCTAATCTTTATATGATGAATTTTTAAATGCTACTTAACATGGGTCCAATCCAAGGACCACATATTATGCAAGAATCTCAAAATGAAGAACACAAAAATAATTCATGCCAACAATATTTAACAATTACTTTATACATGGGTGATGCTTATTTTTGGCATTACCATATTGATACTACATAAGAAAAAACTACTTGAAATGTAAGATTGTTACAAAAAATTGGCTTCAAACTAAAAAACATAAAAAATAAATAAGGTTGCAAAGACTCCTTGGAAAACATAACAATATAGATTATTTGTGGTCCTAAAGCAATTCAAATGTGGGTTTGGGTTATGCCTACCACATTTCCATATGCACATACACTAGGAATTTTATGGCTATACCAAATGGAAAAAGAATTTGATCTAGATCAGTAAGGTAATTCCTTTCCTCATGAAGATAAATTGATACATATTTCAAATGATAGCATTAATTCTTATACTACGCATGGAAAATGTGATCAAGAACATGGTATGTAACCTTTCAACCTATCCAATCATGATGTAAACAATGTCAAAGATCCAAATAAAGGTTTTAAGGTTCATAATGGGAAGATATCTATGACCATCCATTGAATGGCATCATAGGATGATCTTTCCTATTTAATTTTTTTGAAAAATATTTAAAAAAACTAAAAATATTCAAAACTCCAAAAACATTTCTGGCACCTACATGTTCTATTAGATCCTTGGCATCTATGTGATTATTTTAATGTTTATAGATGGCATACTCAATTACTCCTACATACACATATGTGTCATACTTCTAATTGATTATGATATAGGAATACACAGATACATGATGAATTCCTATTTCAGATGTTGATCTTTCCCTATACTCTAAACACATTTCCCATAGGCATCTTATGAGAATACCCCACCATTTACATAACAAAAAGGAGATATCACCCAAGATATACAAATTAAAAATCTCTATAAGAGTTCCCATATTTTAATAAAATGTTTATGATGGAGAATAATCAAAACTATGCCCTATGTTCTACATCCATCACAAATATAGAACATATCATTATTTGGAAAATGGATTGTTTCTACCCAACCCATCCTCAAGCATAATTAGGGAAACACAACTATGAGTTGATATCCCATGTCATAAGTATTGACAAACAAACATATACTTGGTGTTTAATCTATTATACACCATGATGTGATATCTATATTACTTATTAAATATAAAGTTACCCTTTTTCATTAACATGATCATGCTATAGTATTATTTAGATGGGGATATAAAATTTTTGTCTAATTTAAGGACTTTAACTATATATGGCAATGTTTGACTAATAATCTTTTATATCATATAGCCATAAATAAATAAACTAGTAAGACCTACCCAAATTCAAGCCAATTGGATTTGTTTACAACAATGAATTACAACAATGAATTAAAGACCCAACATATATATATATATATATATATATATATATATATATATATATATATATATATATATATATATATATATATATATATATATATATATATATATATATATATATATATATATGCTACTAAGAACCAACATATACCCTATATATATATATATATATATATATATGTTGGGTCTTAGTAGCATATATATATATATATATATATATATATATATATATATATATATATATATATATATATATATATATATATAATGCGTGATATTTTCATAAGGTAATCTTAAATATAAAACATATATATATATATATATATATATATATATATATATATATATATATATATATAATGCATGGTTCTTTCGTAAGGTAATTCTAAATATAAAACATGTGTACCAAATAAGGATATTTTATACATAAATAATACCAACACAATATCCATTATGATCATACCAAAAGTCATTAATGTATGTAATTGAAAACATGGCTTATCAAATGAATTTCGCTGTTGATCCTTTGTGTCGCTTTTCCTTAATGCTACGCCCCTTCCTTCCCTTTTTGATCTTCTCTTTTCCAAAGTATCAGAAAATAACTTTCTCCAACTTTCCCTATGTAAAATAGGCATGAATTCCTCTGAAGATTTTTTTCTATTTTTAATACATTTATTTATTTTTAGATTTTGTAAATTTTAATTATTTATTTTATTTAATTAATTTATTTTTTTCCGTCTCCAAGAAAATTTTCAATTTTTGGTATATTTTAATATAAAATTCTAAAATTTCATAATTTATATAAATTAAATTACCATCCAAATATACTATAGTAATTTTAAATGGAAATGTCAAATTTTATAAGTAATACATATTTTAAATTTAATTTAACCAAATTTTTTCCTACCATCATTAATAACAAAACATGCCAAACGTGCAAAATAATCTATTATGATATTTTTACCTACTCTGGCTAACCATAGAAAACAACACTCTATGTAAATAATAAACACATCATAAGTAACTATTTTTAATGCATTTATACCATGTGCTACCTATTGTGGTATGTGCAAGATTTTTGCTAACTCTCTTTTGACCTTCGACATCTCCATCTACATCACCCTCTCTGATGATGCTCTACCTCTAATATGCTTTAAGGGATGAGGTCTCCTACATCCACTTCAGAACATGCATGTAATTATATCACATCACATAATAAATATATAGTAAAAAAATACATTAATATGCTCAAAATGTAAATACATACATTAACCAACTCACATTAAATAATCAAGTATCATCATGTATCTAAAAAATATTATAGTATCTCATAATAGCATTAATTTTAATCTTAGTTATAAATATACCCAAAATCATGTGTCCACTATAAATATCTATGAACAGTCAAATAGTTTTCTTAATGAGAAATAAGGATACAACATCCTTCCTCCCTAAAATTAGTCATTATCCTATATGACTCTTATTGAAACAAAAGTTTTGAAATAAAAATATTGTTCAACTAAAAATAACATCATATAATAGTATCTAATCAAGGAAATAAGTATGTAAATCTCTTGAATAACTCATCATAGTCCTCCCTTGTAGCACTATCCTTAGAGTATTGGTCCAATTATACTTTTCATTGTGACATCTCTCTATTGTGCAAATGAAGTTTGTGTGTGTCAATTACCTTGATTGGTTCTACTATGACCACTCTGGGATGTAGAACTTGTAAAGCATTCTAATCCAACACATGTGTAGGATAAGCTATATATTTATTAAGATATGAAACATGGAAGATATTATGTAAAATAGATAAGGATGGTGGAAATGCAAGCCTATATGCTACATGATTCACCACTTTTAACACCTTAAAAGGCCTAACATATCTTAGTGATAATTTTGTAGACTTCTCAAATTTAATCAAGCTCTTTTATGACTTTACCTATAAAAACACTTTATCACCAACTATAAAGTTCATTTCTATTCTTTTTAGATCTGCATAACTCTTATATCCATCATTAGCATCAACCAATCTTTGACTAATTAGTCCAACTTACTCTTCCATCTCTAATAACATCTTAGGTTTGAAGAATACCCTATCATCTAACCTGTCCTAACTAATGGGTTTCCTACACCATTTCCCATAAAATGCCTCAAATAGTGTCATATTCTATGTTGATTAGTATGAGTTGTTATATGCAAACTCAACCAATGGGAGATAATATTCCCACTTATACTACTAGTCCATGAAAAATATTTGGATAATATCTTAGAGCTCTTGATTAACTCTCTTTGTCTGTCTTTTAGTCTTCAGGTGGTAAGATGTAGTAAAATTAACTTACATATCCAAAGTTGAATTCAGATTCATCTAAACCTTGAATTCATCATCAGATCATGATCCAAAATGATTTTATATGGAAAACCATGTAACATATATACTTTCTTTATGAATCTCTTCAGAAGGGTAGCTGCATCATCTATCAAATTTCTTGGTATAAAGTGAGCTACCTTGGTTAGTTTGTCAACAACTACCAAGATCATATCATGCATGTTCTGTGACATCAACAACCCTTGGTCAAAGTCCATACTAATCACCTATAATTTCCATTATGGGATATCATGTGGATATAATAATCTATTTGAATGTGCATGCTCAACTTTTACTCACTAACACTCCAGACAATGTGATACATAATCAGCTACATCTTTATTGATTCCTTTTTAGAAATATAGTAGTTTAAAATCTACCATGAGCTTAGTTACACTTGGATGTCCCAAATATGGTGCATTACTAAATTTATTTAGCACTGTGATCCATATATTCTCTTGATCTAGCACATATATCCATCTATTGTAACACAATATATCACCATTCTCCAAACTAAATCCTTTATACCAAAGATTCTAATCATTCTATGACAAATCTTTTTTAACTTGATCATGAAATTTGTCTCATAGATAATAATTAATCACTCAATTCCTAAAGGTTATCTTGATACTATTTATATATGTTATGTACATTCTATGACTGAGGGTATCATCTACTCTATTCTCCTTCCCTTTGATATAACTTATATCAAAATCATAATCAAATAAGATATCAAGCCAATGTCTCTAACAAGCATTCAAATTAGGTTGGGTGAAAATATAATTGAGTCACAAGTTATCCATCTTGATCTCAATAGGTTTTTCCAATAAATAATGTTGCCACACTTGTAAAGCATAAATAATCACTTCAAGTTCCAATTCATGAGGGGCATAATTCACCTCATATGGATTTAGCTTTCATGACTCATAAGCCACTACATCACTATCATGTATAAGGACTCCACCTATTCCATTCCTTGATGCATCTATATCCATTAAAATTTGACAACTAGAGTCTAAAACTCTCAATGCTAGTATTGATGTAAGCCTTCTCTTCAACTCCTTAAAAACTACTTCACACTTATCTATCCAAACAAATATGTAGTTTTTCCATTGTAAGGAAGTAATTTGATTAATTATTTTGTAAAAGTTTATATTGAGCTTCTTGTAATATCCTACTAACCCCGTTAAGCTTATAACCTCATGCACATTCTTTGGTGTTGGCCATTCCATGATGGCTCTTATCTTCCCTTATCTACTGATATACCATTTCTAAAGATAATGTGTTCTAAATACTTGAATAAAGTTTGTAAAAATGCATACTTGGATAACTTTCCATATAGCTTATGATTCTTTAACTATTGTAGAACTAATTATAAATCCTGAAGGTGATCCTCTTCATTCTTTGAGTAGATAAGAGTGTTATCCAAAAAAACTAGCAAAAAGTGATCAAGCTAATCTCTGAACACATTGTTCATGAGATTCATGAATGCTACTAGAGCATTAGTTAGTACAAATGGTAAAATTATGAACTCATAGTGCCTGTACTATGTTTTAAATGCTTTTTTTAGAATGTTCTCATCCTGAATCTTTAACTGATGGTATCCCATTCGAAGATCAATCTTAGAAAATATTGTTGCTCCTCACATTTGATCAAAAAGCTCATCTATATGAGGTAGTAGATACCTATTCTTGATGGTTACCTTGTTCAACATTTTGTAATCAATACATAGTCAAAGAATACTATCTTTATTCCTAGCAAAGTCAACTGGTGCACCCCATGGTGATACAATTGACCTAATCAACCCCTTAGCCAAAAATTCTTCAAGTTGAGCCTTCAATTCAACCAAATCAGTGGTTTTCATCTTGTATGGTGCCTTAGACTATGGTTCTGAACTAGGTATGATTTCAATAGAAAAATAAAACTCGTGTCTAGGAGGCAAACCAAGAAAATCTTATGGAAACCCATCATGGAAATCTATGAGAAATGGGTAATCATTGAGAGATAGTTTCTTAGGTTCATCCATTTCATTTATTTTTATGATAAACACTTGACACCCTTTTCCCTGAGCCTTCTTAAGCTGTAGAGATAAAATCCATCTTAGCTTCAACTCTTTCTTCTCTCTTTGAATTTGTGTCTAATTCTTTAAATCATCAAAACACTCAACCTTCTTTAGGTAACAATAAACCTTAGCCTTATGTTTCCTAAGATAATTAACTCCTAAGATCACATCATATGATCTTAGAGGTGATACATAAAAGTCCATAACTATTGTGAAATTGGTCAACCTAATCTCTCCTTCGACTAAACACATATCAAACATGATTTTTGAGTCATTCCCATACTGTAGGTACTATGAATTTTCCATCAAACTAGCTCTTATATTAAACTTAATAAGAATACTAGGAGATATAAAATGTTTAGTGGATCATATATCTATCAAAATGGAAATCAAATGGTCAAATAAAGTACTTGATAGCTCAATAGTTAATGCCTGATATTTAGTCTATCAATTATCAACTATTGCATGGATCTTCTACTAAAAATTGACCTGCTGAGGATTAGGTCCTCTTCCCTTTGACTTTTCATGAGGACAATCATGAGCATAATGATCCTCTCTATAAATGATATATCCTCTTGGCTATCCTTTCCTGACATTATATTGGTTTCCCTTGAAAATATCTTTAGATTCAATGCCCTATTTATTTTTGCCTAAACTATTATTGAACTTGGCATTCTAGTTTTTAAACTAGTCCTGAGAATATCCATTCCCTTTTTTCTAATTCTTCTTATTGAAGGTGAAATTAGAATTTCCAAACCTTTTTTTGAACTTATCCTTAGCTTGTAAAAGTTAATTCATCTTCTGGTCCTATTTGACCAACTTATCAACTACCTTGTCCATGGTAGAAGGTCTATGAACATCAACCTTTCCACTAATTTGGGGCTTCAACCTCATGACATGTTAGGATCTCATAGCACAATTGATTACTTTTGTGTAAGCAACTAAAAACAAAATTAAACTAGAAATAATAAGTAACTAGAAATTAGAGTCAGCAAAGAATTTGAGATACAAAAAATAATGAAAACTTGTACTAAACTTTTCTAGAAAGAAATACAATTGAAGAAATCACTTTTCTTCTCACACCTCTCAGATGTACAGGTCTCTTTCCTTCAAGAGTTCTCTCTCTTAATTACAACCAATTCAATCCTTGAATTTTATACCCTTTTTCACATCATACAGGCTATGAAGATCTAACCCTATTATATAATACTAGGATTCATGAGCTATGCATTCTCCACTGTTAGATACACCTCTTAATCAAAGGTTCAAATCTATCCTATCGAAAATAGAAATGTGTACTCAATACTAACAGTTACTCTTATCATACAAACAATTTGTTCTCTCCTCAAAAATAGACTTTTGGAATGCATAGGTGATCGACATCGGTCCTTATCTATCTGCACATGATCAACGTCGACCGATCTATAACCGATGTCAGCAGCCTCTGGTAAACTCCTAACCAATGTCAGTCGATCTTGACCGATGTCGATGACTGTGTAACTCTAGCAACCTTGCATTTTCTCATCTTATGAAGCTTTTAGCTCCACAACTCAACAATATCCCACTTGGAGATAAACAATTGCACCTATACCTATACAACAACATCCTCTAGCTTGTTTATCCATCTTCAAGTTCAATCTTGAAGACCAACAAAAGTTGAATGAATTCAACTTCTCCTTTGTTACCAGCTTTGTTAACATATTAGCAGGGTTCTTATCTGTATGGATCTTTTCTAGCTTCAACTCACCATCCTCCAATACCTATCTAATGAAGTGGTACCTAAGTTGTACATGTTTGGTTCTTGAATGAAAAGCTGAATTATTTGCCAAATGAATTGCACTTTGACTATCACTGTATAATCTGCAACTCTTTTGCTCCTTTCCCAACTTTTCCATGAACCAAGTCATCCAAATCATTTCCTTGCTAGCCTCTATGACTGTAATGTATTCTGCCTCTGTAGTAGACAAGGCAAAAAACCTTCTACAACTTTGAAATCTAGCTAACTGTCATTTCACCAACATTGAACACATATCCTGTGGTGCTTCTCCTGCCATCCAAGTCACCTACCATATCCAAATCTACATACCCATGTAGAGAAGTGTTTGACCCTCCATAGCATAAATGCCTACTACTGGTCCCTCTCAGATATCTGAGAATCCACTAAACTACTTTCCAGTGTTCCTTTCCTGGATTGGCCATGAACTTGCTAACAACTCCCACTACTTGGGCAATATTAGGTCTAGTACATACCATTGCATACATTAAGCTCCTAACTACTGAAGCATATGGAACTCTACTCATGTACTCAACCTCATCATGTGATTTAGGACATTGTTCTTTGCTCAACTTGAAGTGTCTAGCCATAGGTGTACTTACCAGTTTTGCATCATGCATATTGAACCTCTCCAACACCTTGTTTACATAATCCTCTTGAGACAAAATCAAACTATGATTTTTTCTGTCTCTCTTAATACTCATGCCAAAGATTTTATTTGCTACTCCCAAATCCTTCATGACAAATGTGTGAGCTAATTTTACCTTAAGCTCATTAATATCTTACATGTGTGAACCTACAACAAGCATATCATCTACATACAGCAACAAAATAATATAACTACCATTATTTAATCTGTTAAAATAAACACAATGGTCAGATTGACATCTGCTAAAGCCATGGTTTGTCATAAACCTTTTAAACCTCAAAGGTCAATGTCTTGGAGCTTGCTTAAGACCATATAAGCTTTTCTTCAACCTGCACACAAGTTTCTCCTTACCTTTAACCTCAAAACCTTCCGGCTGATCCATATATATTTCTTCATCCAAAATCTCCATGAAGAAATGGTGTCTTAACATCAAGCTGCTCAAGATGCAAATCTTCAATAGCAACTAAAGACAATACATTCTGAATATATGTCATCTTTAATACAGGAGAAAAAATTTCACCAAAATCAATACCTAGTTTTTGTGCAAATTCCTTTACTACCAACCTGGCCTTATGTCTCATTTGTCCATCCTCTCCTTCCTTTAACCTATAAACCCATTTGTTTTTTAGTGCTTTCTTTCTGGCTGGCAACTCAACTAAATCCCACGTTTGTTTCTCTTTTAAGGAATCAATTTCCTCATTCATGCCATGCTCCCACTGTTTTCGAGATTCTACATGCATTACCTCATAAAAACTTTTTGGTTCTCCACTATCAGTGAGCAACAAGTAGAATAAAGAAGGGAAATAACGAATAGGAGGTTTAGTTACCCTTTCAAACCTCCTCATGGGTGTTTGAGACTCATTCATTACTTGTTATCCACCCAAATTCTCTCTCAATGACCGATCCTGGTCAAATCTTGGTCTGTACCCAACTGACGTCGGTTCCACCTGACCGACTTCAGTTCTTGTATGACCGACATCGGTTTCTTCCTAATCAACATTGGTTCCTACCTGATTGACATCAGTTCCTATGTTTTCCTATGAGTGATTACTCATGAGATCATTTTGGATCATAACCTCATCCAAATTAACATTGCCCTGCTCAGAATTATTCATATTCTTGAGCTGATCACTGTACATCACCTTCTCATTAAAAACAACATCACGGCTTCTAATAATTTTGTTAGTTCCTAAATTCCATAGCCAAAATATGAATTCTCTAGAGCCATAACCAATGAATGTGCACCTCATAGATTTAGCATCCAGCTTCTTTCTATTTCCTTTATCAATGTGCACAAAATATTTAGAACCAAAAACTCTAAGAAATGAAAGATCTACCATTTTACCTATCCATGCCTCTTCTAGAATTCCACCATCTAGTGTAGTAGAGGGTCATTTGTTAATTAGGTAAACCGTAGTATCTATAGCTTCTGCCCAAAACTGTAAGGGCAAATCAGCATGCAACCTCATACTTCGTGCACACTCTATTATTATTCTATTCATCCTTTCAGCAACTCTATTTTACTGAGGTGTCTTTAGAACCATCCTTTCCCTACGTATTTTACTCATAGAATAGTAACTATTGAATTTATTGCTGTAGTACTCACCGCCATTGTCATATCTAAGGCACTTCAATCTCAAACCTATTTCATTCTCAACCAAAGTTTTCCATCCCTTAAACATGTCAAAAACATCAAATTTCCTCTTTATGAAATAAACTCAACTTTTTTGTAGCATCATCAATGAAAGTAACATAATACTGTGATCCTTTAATAGAAGCTACCTGAGCTGGTCCCCACACATCTGTGTAAACAAGCTCCAACTTGTGCTTCTTCTTTGTTGACCTAATTTTGAGAAACCTCATTTTTTTCTATTTTCCAAAAATACAATGCTCACAGAAATCTAGATCTATGCTTTTGAAATTTAAAAGCTTACCTTTTGACTTAAGAATAGTCATTCCCTTCTCACTCATGTGGCAAAGCCTACAGTGCCACAACTTTGCATCTACATCTAAAGTAGATAAAACAGAAGGAGAATAATCAGTAATACAATTACACAGATAAAGAGTACCTACTCTCTTACCTTTGGCTAATACAAGTGCACCCTTGAAAACTTTTCAAGATTCAACTGTGAGAGTTACTGTGCAACCCTCATCCCCCAACTTTCCTATAGAAATCAGATTCCTCTTTAGGATGGGTACATGCATGACATCCTTCAACACCCATGTGTTTTCGTTCTGTAATTTCAGCTACACTTTTCCTTTGCCAATAATCTTACAAGGTTCATCATCCCCTAAATAAACTATTCCAAAATCTCTATGGACATAATCATTGAAAAATTCTCTATTTTAAGTTGCATGGAAAGAAGCACCAGAATCTAAAACCCAAGATTCTATTATATTATCCAAAGAAAGTGTAAAAGCATCTTATGCAACAATACCTGCAACTTTTACTTCTTCTTTACCTTCATGCTAATTTTCTTCTTTAACTTTCAACCAACAATCTTTCTTTACATGTCCTATAATTTCACAATTCTAGTAGGTTATTTTTCTTCCATTTTTGGATTTAGATCTACTTCTCATCTTTGACTTGGACCTTGATCTCCCTTTCTTGCCCTTCTCTCTTTACCTTCCCCTGCTTTCAATACTTAAAGCATTACCTGATGTTTTTTCTATGCTTTTTCTGTGAAGTTCTTCATTCAAGATTACACTAAAAACATCATCTACTTTCAATATATTTGTAACAGATGCAGTATTACTAACTGTCATTACCAAACTACACCAACTTTCAGGTAAAGAGCATAAAATTAAGAGAGCCTTAATTTCATCGTCAAAAACTATTTTGATTGAATTTAACTGATTTACTATTACATGGAAATCATTAAGATGACTAGATACCGATCCACCTTCCTACATTTGCAAATTAAATAACTACTTCATAAGATATACCTTATTCGAAGCTGAGGGCTTTTCATATAAGTTTGCCAAAGTATCCATTAACTCTACCATTGTCTTTGCTTGTGATAAGTTGGAAATCACAGAAGATGCCAAGCTCAACCTTATAGATCCCAGAGCCTTTCCATCAAGAACATTCCATTCTTCATCTTGCATATCTGTGGGCTTGCTTGAAACCCCTCCTAATGGTAAGTATAGATCTTTTTGATATAAATAATCTTCTATCTGCATCCTCTATAATTGGTAATTCTTGCCATTGAATTTCTCTATTTTTAGCTTACTTTTTTCTGCCATTGCTTTACTCCCACTCAATCAGAAACCCCTGTGAGTGAACTTGTAATCAACAAACACTAACCCGCTCTATACCAACTGTTAGTGAACCAAGCTCTGATACCACTTGTTAGGATCTAACAGCATAATTTATTACATTTGTGTAAGCAACTAAACACGAAATTAAACCAGAAATAATAAGTAACTAGAAATCAGAGTCAGCAAAGAATATGAGATACAAGAAATAATGAAAACTTGTATTAAACTCTTCTAGAAGGAAATACAATTGAAAAAATCACTTTTATTCTCACACCTCTCAGATGTATAGAATCTCTTTTCCTCAAGAGTTCTCTCTCTCAATTACAACCAATTCAATCCTTGAATTGTCTACCCTTTTTCACATCATACAAGCTATGAAGATCTAACCCTATTATATAATACTAGGATTCATGAGCTATGCATTCTCCACTGTTAGATACACCTCTTAATCAAAGGTTCAAATCTATCCTACCAAAAATAGAAATGTGTACTCAATACTAACAGTTCCTCTTATCATACAAACAATTTGTTCTCTCCTCAAAAATAGACTTTTGGAATGCATAGGTGACCGACATCGGTCCTTATATATCTGCACATGATCAACGTCGACCGATCTATAACCGATGTCAGCAGCCTCTGGTAAACTCCTAACCAATGTCAGTCGATCTTGACCGATGTCGGTGACTATGTAACTCCAACAACCTTGCATTTGCTCATCTGGTGAAGCTTTTAGCTCCATAACTCAACATGATAAACTTCCTAATCCTAAACCACTCATCACCTTGATACTGTGGTATGTACTTTAGTAATTTAGTGAATTTCTCTCAATACTCATTCCCCATAATATCACCCTACTTTAGATTCTAAAAATATATATTATTATGATCAAAATAAATTTTTGAGAGCCACCGTGATCTAAAAGAAGCCACAAACTAATCCCAAGTGGTGGTGGAATTTAGATTTATTTTCAACATTTTATTCATCCACCACATAGTTTACATACCAGCCAATTGGTATGCTCCCCAAACTAACTTGATGACGTCAAAGTACTTTTGAATTTTAAAATATTTCTCCATCTCTATCATCCATGCCTCAGCTCCATCACTCAGAACAATCTCATCAAACTTAGGTGGTTTTACCTTCTTCATGTCTCTGGCCAACTCCATAGAAACCTAAGTTGTAATATCCTAAAGATTTTCCTTCTCAATTAGATTCTCTTTAGATTCATCCTACTATTATTCTTCTTTATGTCCATGAACTGCCTACTTGATAGATGTAATCCAATCTCTGGTCTCATTCATAACTGCAAGAATATATCCCATCTTTACTAACTTCTCTATAGAAAATCAACTAGATCAAACAAAGGGGTTATTATCATTAGAATTTGAAGTACCCTATGCAAAAAATATCACTTTCACCATCCTTATTTCTATCAACAAAAGGATAAGAAAACATTAGTGGAATCATTAAGTCCTAAAGTTTAAGTTGTAGCTGAGATACCACATGTAAGATCCCCACTAGGATCTACCTAGAAATACATGATTTTTTAAAATTAAATACATATATTAAAATATATTACCCATGTAAATATAATAGAGATCAAATAAATTACTCAATCATAAAAATAGAAACAAAGCATATTACATCATTGATCTCTAATATCACAAGAGTATATCATAATGATAATATAGAAAGTAATTACATCAATTCAGCCATGATTGACAAAATATACAATCACCACTATCAATGTGAAATAACAAATAATTACAAATATTCATGATAATTTTGAATAATAATTACAATACAATACAATGTACAGATAAGATACATGGCTTCCTTTGAACATATTTCCCAGAATTTATATATCTGTGGTAATCTCGAGTGTCATCTTGATAAGTAGTACTAATGTGGGGAAGGAGAGCATCATCTAGGGATTTTTCTACACCAACCATAAACCAATGATCTCCCACACTAATCCCATCAAAAAATGGCCCTCCCTTCATGAATGATTAGATAGTGGTGATTCAAGAATCTAAAGAGATAAGTAAGTATTTATGTGTTGTATGATTTCTAAACTAAGCTAAACATACAGTGAATCATAAAAAACTTGATCTATTATAATATATCATACATATATGTAAATCATATTCATGAAATGATAATGTCTCATTAAACATACTTTGGACAAAGATTTAATCATAGTAATATAAAAGTGATCTATATTTCAGTGAAATTCATACACACCACTTGATCAGACTGCCTTCATCTAGAATTGTAATGCTAGTAAGCCAATGAAGTCCATCTCTCTTTACTTTGCATTAGCAATGCATATTGGTCAAATATAAATTCAAAGACAAGATTCATATAACATACATCTTAATATCAAACACATCACATGGCATGATAAATATAGGATTAACCATAACATACATTTATTCTATCAATATATGAATTAATCTTACAATTTTTCACCTTATATTATAAATAATGACTATAGTTATATCACCTAAATAAATACATAATTAACTATAGGGTTCAAACAAAATAAATGGTTTGTTGTTATGTTGCTAAGACCCAACATATATATATATATATATATATATATATATATATATATATATATATATATATATAAAGAATGATACTTTCAAAAGGTAATCATAAATATTAAACACGTGTTCTAAATAAGGACATTTTATATGTATATAATACCAACACAATATCAAATCATAAGCATACCAAAAATCAAAAATGTATGTCATTAAAAATGCCACCTACCATATGAATTTGGCTATTGATCCTCTATGTCTCTTTTCCTCAATGTTGTGCCCCTTCCTTCCTTTTCTAACATAATCTTCTCCAATGCATCGGATAATAAATTTCTCCAACTTTCCCCATGTAAAATAGGCACAACTTCCTCCTTTCAATATTTTTTTTATCTTTTTTTTTTGGTTTTTAATACATTTAATTATTTTTAGATTTTCTAAATTTTAATTATTTATTTTATTTAATTTCTTTTTTTTTCTCTATTTTTTCTTTCTCCCAAATAATTTTCATTTTATGAAATATTTTAATATGGAACATTAAAATCCCATAATTTTATTAAATTAAATTAACATCTAAATAAACTATAGTGATTTTAAATAGAAATGTCCAAATTTACAAAAAAAATCATATTTTAAATTTAATTTTGTCAAAATTATTTCTACTATCATTAATAATAAAACATTTCAAACACACAAAGGAATCCATTATGATAATTTTACCTACTCTAGCAAACCATAAAAAGAAACACTCCAAAAAAATAATAAACACACCATAAGTAACTATTTCTAATACATTTATTCCATGTGCTAACTATTGTGGTGTGTGTAAGGTTTTTTCTAACTCTATGTCAACCTTCGATGTCTCCATTTATATCACCCTCTCCATTGATGATCTTTTTCCAATAGACTTTGAGGGATGAGTTCACTTGTGTCCATCTTAAAATATGTAGGTAATTAGATCACATCACACGATAAACATATAACAATAATATAACTGAAATAATATAATAATATGCTCAAAATATAAATACATACATTAACCAACTCACATTAATAAATTAGGTATCATCATGTATCTAATCAATATTTTATTATCTCATAATAACATAAATTTCAGGCTTAGTTAGAAATATAACCAATATCATATGCGTCCACTATAAATATCTGTGAATAGTCAAATAGTTTACTTAGCAAGGAATCAAGATGCAATACTATCTATTATTTCATTGACATTTTAATATGTCTTTATTTTTTTTATGGACATTTTAATATGCCATACTTTCGTTTATGGACATTTGACTAAGTCATGTCCATTTGATTACGTGGCATTTAAACATGTCCCTTGTTTACAATCTCATAGGACCATTGCCTTTTGACTTGTTTTTTATGGCTCTTGTCTGTGTGTTTTTTTTTTATTGATCTTTTAATGTTAATATTTAGATGTTTCCATGATATTTATCATGTATTTTAGGCCTACATGTTATCATACTAGTTCTATGCACTTCAATATTTTATCTACCTAGACATGTTCCATCTATATGCTACATGTTTAGATTCACCAATTGTACAGTTGACTTATCCTTCTGTGGTGAGGTAAATACCATTTCTTATCTTTCACTCACCTAAATGGGGGAGAATATTAGTGTGGTCATCTCATAGAATAATATTATCCAAACGTGACACAATTTTCATATTTAGTGGGAGCATACTTTAGAATCATGTTATCCACACTCATTTAGTATATGGTACTTATATTAATTTTTAGATTTAGTGGGACCATGTCATATAGACATATCTTATACATATTCATAGATCTCAGATTCAATGGTAATATGCTTTGTAATCATGTTCTCCACGCTTATTCATTATTTAGCTTATCTAGATTATAGTGGGGGCATCCTTCAAAAGCATGCTTTTCACATTGATACTTATATCAATATCAATTTTTCTCCATATATAATGGTATCATGATTTAGAATCATGTCCTTCACACTTAAAAAGTTATCTAAATGAGATAAATGACATGATTATGTGATTCAAATTCACATTTATGGTAGAATTCTATATATAGTTTTAGCATGAGAGATATCTAAGGTGCAAATGTTATGCAACATATGTGTAATATTAAAAAATATAATTAGTTTAAGATTATAAAACTATTTTATGTAATATTATCCCATCAAAGACTTTTTTATACTAAATCCCTATGAACTTTGGTGGACTTTATTGAGTTAATATATTATAGTAGTTGGTTCACCTTTTGGTATGGTTGAGGTGATCAAACTACTCAATTTATCTAAGATTTTAGGTTGGAATTAATTGTATCATCCAATCTCACTAGGTTATAAGTATAATTGGGTTACATGATTGAGCTAATCTCATATGTGATGTAGAAAAAATAGGCCAACCTTTTGGAGGCCATAACTTTTGACCCATAATTCCATTTAAAATCTTTCACATGCCAAATTGATCTTATCAAAAAATTCAATTTTGATTTAAAGCCATCTACCCCTTTAGATTTGACTTTTATATTTTTTGGAGTCTAAACGTGATCATCTAAGGGTTCAAAATTAATATTTTATGATTTTTTCAATAATTTTTTATTTTTAGAAATTGTATATTTTTAAAATCAGATATCAATTTCAGGTGAATTTCATTCCATAGGCTAATTTTAGCATTTATGATATTTAGGGATATTTTTAGAGCCATGAGCACTTGCATGCAAAACTTAAAATAAATAGTGGGCACTAAATTTTTTATTTTTTTTTAGATTTTAGTTTTTTTATTTATTGTTGCATGTAAACTCTAATTTGTGGATTTAAGCTTATTTAAGCATGGGTTGGGTTTGTAATTATTTCAAGTCATTTAATATGAACCAATTCTAAGTTATTGTTTTAGATCTTGACATATTAGTAATTTTATTTTTTTGATAGTTTTTGAATTCATTATCTGGTATCTGAGCATGTTTGAATCTTGGAGGTGAGAAGAATGGCAAGAGGATGAGGAGGTATGGTACAAATTAACTAGACTATACAAGATCTATAGAAGAAAGTTAAAAAATTAATAGAGGTTATCACCAATCAAGTAAAGAGGCAAGGTGGTGATGAGGATGACATAGATCATGATGAAGAAGTTTAGTAAGAAGAAGAACAACAAGAGCAACGACCATTAATGGAAGAGAAGATGGTTTAGAATTTAGAAAGAAGAAATGAAGTAATCAAAATTGATGTTCAAAATTATGGAGGTAATTTAAAATCAGAGGAGTTGATAGATTGGATGAATATAATGGATAAGTTCTTCGAGTGGAAGACTATGAGAGAAGATAAGAAGGTAAAGTTTGCATGCCCAAAATTGAAAGGTCATGCAATGATTTGGTGGGATCACCTGAATAAAGTGAGATAAATAAAAGGTAAAGAGAAGATTAATTCATGGAAAAAGATGGAGTATAAGTTGAGGGATAATTTTTTTCCTATGGATTATGCATAAACCCTATACAAAAGTTTTCAAAATTTAAGGTAAAAGATCACAATATACAGGAGTATATAGATGAATTTTATAAGATATCCATATGAGTGGATCATGATGAAATAGAAGAAAAGATGGCTACAAGGTATGTAAATGGTTTAAATTTTTCTATTCAAGATGAATGAAGTATGCATAGAATACTTAACATGGAGGAGGATTATCAATTAATTTTTAAAGTAGAAGAAAAATAAAATAGATAGAAGTTCAGAAAGACATCTAGTTCAAAAAGAGGTGGATCCCCTCCAATAAGGGGATGTGGTGGGTTTAATACCACTAGAGGTGGATTTAATGCCAATAAAGGTGAATCATTATGTGGTGTAAAAAGGTGAAAGATATATGCACTTTTAAGATTTATCTATGTTTTTATGAATCTCAATTTCATATCCATAATATTATACATTTTTTTCAAAATAAATTTCAAATACACAAGTCGGTTACATTAACACATAGTTGTACTACTAAACAATTTTATTTTAATTGAAATATATCTCAAGTACTAAATATTCCATATTATATGCATTTATTCTACACCATAATATGCTCTTGATTGTAGGCCAATCACTAGCAAAGCACTAAATCTAGACACTTATAAAGGCAACATGTACATACACATTAGGTATACATTCCTTTCCTTTAAACTAGAAATTTCATTACTAGATTAAAGGGAGGAAAATTTAGATGATACTTTATGATTATATAGCACCTCATTCTTGTACATTTATAAAACTTAGAACTTAGTTATTCCGCTTTATTATTTACCTTTCCCACTTATACAAGTCTCATATCTACTCTATCTTTGTGCCTGTTATCCTATACCTCTTAATCTAAAAAGTCTTATGTTGATGACCCAATTATTTTATCTTGTCCATAATGATCAAAATATACTTGTCTTCCATCTCTAAAAATTTTGAACATGTACTTGTTTTCATTCTCCTTGGATAGTAATGTCTAAGACAAACACTACAATCAATGTTAGTGTCATGACTTGATACAAGTGTCCAATGCCCTAAAGTCATACAATTTAAAAATTAAATGTATTATAATGGTAATCTTATGTTCATTAATGTGAGTTATTACTCAAAATATATAAATATAAATAAAATATCAACCTTCATTCATTCCTTAACTAGCAACCTAGAAAAAGATAAAAGAGATAAGACAGCATATCAAAATCACTCTATCAAGCATTCAATTAGACAAATCTACCCTATTTATATACCAATCCTAGGTAAAATACTTATACAAGTTTTAAATACTAAAGGAGCATCCCAAACGCCCGATTTGCCATGTTACAAGCTATGTCACTATTGCGCTTGCTTTCCACATATTTCATGCTTCACACACAAGCTAACATATAAGGGATAACTACATGAGTTTGAGTCCCTCTTATATATTATTCATTTTGTACACAATGCCCTATGATAGTGGGGTGTTTTGGGTTAGATCAACAATATGTGCCCACTAACCCATTTTCCCCTAAGGTCATAATGAAAGGTATAACAATCCATGACCTAGATCTAAATGCACTAGAGTAAAGGTAAATTCTAACACATAATCATTCAAGTGGTTACATCATTTTACAATAGGTATTCCATACAAGACACTTGCATTAAACCAAAATAGTAGAATTGGCATAACTGTCCTAGGTTGACATTAGTGTATAGCATGACAAAAGAACCATATCTAGAATCTAATGACTATTACAGAATCTCCTTCCGTACTAATTTTTACAGGTTCTAAATTTATAACAACATTAGAATAAGAAAAAATATAATTACACCACTTATTTTTAATTTATATATCAATCATATTTGTACTTTCTATATTTAGACTATTTCAACATAATAAATTCAATGTATACTTATATTTGAGTTTAGCATTTAATTGGGCTTTTATAGATGTGACTATCACCCTTGTGTCATTTTATTTCTATATAGCTCTTTAATTCAAATCTAGGATTAATGATGATATCACCTTAGATGAAAATTTTAGGGATATACAAAAACCATTTTTTTTAGATAAATGCAAGTACATCAGAAACTATGTATTTATTAATTACAACTATATCCTATGATAGAATATTATTGTAAAAATACAAGGAAATAACCAAAAATATAGAATATATATCAATTCAAATAAAACCATTGTATACAAACTTTACATACAAAAATTCTCCTTAAATAAACTAGGGATTTGTTGTTGTTTTTTGTTATGTTATGGTTCTTTATTCTTCTCTTTTCTCAACTATTATGTGTCTACTTTTATTGCTTTGTTCTTCAATGAAATGTTATTCTATTTTCCCTTCTATACTTCCCTATGTTATGTTTAAATTTTATTTCTTCAAATTATTTTTTATAATTTTCTTCTATCTAAAACTTCTATTCTATTTTGGATATTCTATTCTTTTATTTTTCTTTTCCTGCTCATCTCTAGATAATTGTACATTTAAAAATAAAAAATGTTGTTTTCCCCTTTCAGATTATTTTCACTTTCTTAATAGGAATTTAATGATTTTTAGGAGGAATAAAATATTTACATCCAATGAAGATTTTAGTATGTTAGATTTAGATACATTTAAATAAAGAAAGTCAAAATTATATTTTTACACAAATTTCCCAATGATGTCAATGGATGCAGATCATGGTATGAGTTAATGGTAGATGAATTTATGAAAAATAATGATCTTGAATTTGTTAGATTTATTGATGCTAGTAATTTATTTAAACTTTAATTTATTTACATAGAGTTTAATGAACAATATTATCCATTTTGTAAGCATGGTTTAATCAACCACTAATTGCCACATTTTTGACATTGTGATGAATTTAATATGTCAAAGAGGTTATCATTGTTAAATTATTTTTGTTCTCCTAAAAATGTTTCCCTCCCTATTTTCCTAACTTTTAAATGTTCTCCACTCCATTCAATTATTTAAATGACTTCAGATTAGTGTAAGAGTTCAAAAAAATATGCCATAACAT
The DNA here is from genome assembly GCA_037957365.1 of Torreya grandis. NCBI lineage: Eukaryota > Viridiplantae > Streptophyta > Pinopsida > Cupressales > Taxaceae > Torreya > Torreya grandis. Next base: position 580,998 of record JARHVA010001082.1, read on the forward strand.
GCAACCTATATAATGCTCAAACATGTTAGAGTGGAACAAAGAAAGTAAATATTTTTCTAGTTTATAATGAATAAAATTACCTAAAATTAGTTATTATTAATGGCCCATATACATATCTTAGTATTATGAAGTAAAATAATTTTATATTTTTTTATGATTCATAAAAATTAAAAGTTTGTTTGCATCTTAGTCTTGTAAACTTGAAAAATACCAATCAAGTATCTACCCTATAGTTAAATAATTTTCTACTTATAAAAGGCTCGCATTATCTATCTCACTATGACTAAATACTTATCTCTTAGTCTGATCCATATCATTCTAATAGCCTAGTTCTTTTGTATTGCACATGAAGCTTAAAACTTGACAAACATTCTTCACTATCAGTTTTAGATCCATACCTAGTTTTTAGTCTTATAAACATTACCATCCAAAGTGATACACTACCATTGATGGTAGTGTCCATACACTTTCAAATTTATAGTATCCAAAACTCATTAAAATTATAAAATGATCAAAACCTATGGGTCAGCCTAATTGTCTTATTAAACTACACCATGAGATATTTTTTTAAACATTGGTATAAATAAAAATCTAATCTTTCCCATTCATCATATATCAAATACTAATCAAACACCTAATAAAATTATATTAATAAACTTCACAACATGCTATTTTTCCCTATTCATCCTTATTTCTATATCAAGCATTGGAACAATCATATCATAGTCTTGAAGCATTTAAAGAGTAACCCATGAGTGATATTTTTCAAATTATAAGATAGATCACTATATGCATATTCATTTATTATATTTCACCCTTGTGTAACCACTTTACCACACATATAGGATAAATACATAATTTTGAGGCCCTCCTTAGAGTATTAGTTATATAGGTAGTGTGTATTGATATCAAGGTCTTTAGATAAGATCAACACTTTAAGACAACTGACACATTTTTTAGAAAACTCATAACAAGGGTGAAGAAGGGTTAAGATTTAAGTTTTTATCAACCACCAAAGAGTTATAACTTGTATTCCAGATCTAAACATGTACTAAGAGAAAGGTTACAAAAAATAAAGAATGGAGAAGTTGGTCTCATCTAGATCCAATCATTATTCTATAATAGACACTTGTGTTATAGTCAAATAATAGCTTCGATGGTAGTGTTTGCAACCATAAAAGTGAAATTTATAGAATTTGACAACTGATATAGATTATTAAACTTGCATATTTTACACCTGATTCTAATTCATATCTACTTATGCATAATTAATCAACTAAGTACCATTTTTAATAATATTTTTCAATAATTATACTTTACTATTTTTAGTAATATTAGTTGTATAAATTTAGAATGATTTTTATCTAGATTTTATATTAATGAGTTTGTTATAGCTTAGTCTATCACCCTTGTGTTAGAAGTACTAATGTATTTCTTATCCCTAGATCTACACATCTAAATTTGTGGTTAAAAATAATAATAAAAAGAAATTCAAATACTAAATTTTCCACTTCTCATATATTTATACATAATTAAGAAATCAAAAAAAATTTCATAAATTATAAACACATGTCACTATTGTAATAGTATAAACTTGGACAAAAATGAAACACTTATATTCAATCCAACACACACATGTAGACACACGCGTGCGCACGCCCCTGCATGCATGCACACACGTGCACGTGCGTGCATGCACGCACGCACACACACACACACACACACACACACACACACACACACACACACACACACACACACACACACACACACACACACACACACACACACACACACATGTGGCATATAATTATAGCCATGGGTTTTTTTAAGCTAAATTTTTATGTTTTTCATCTTCATGCCCAATAACCATTTGTACCTTCAAAATTAGCTTGTATAAATATTAAATTAGTGTAAAGTGTCACATCAATGAATATTATTTGTAATTATAGTTATAAATTAAAACTATTATATTTAAATAATAATTATATATTTATTTTCAATATTTTTAATAAGTATAATATAAAAAAATAGTTATTTTTATTTAATTGGTTAGGTAATGATAATTTTTAAAATATTAAATTAGTCGACTGTAAATATAAGTTAAGAGAGTTTTTTAAAATAAATATAGAATTTGTTTTATAAAAATATATTAATAAATATAGATAAAGGTTAAAAGCATCTTTATTTAAAAATAAACTAGCATACATATTTTAGATAAATCTATGCAATAGATATCCAAAAATATTATTCTTGATTCTTTTATATTATCTTAGATTTGGAACATAAGTGAAATAAATACCTCAAGAATAATGATATTTGTAAATATATTTTACATAAATTTATCTAAGATATATATTAAATTTATAACATAAATGAAATTAGTACCTCAAGAATAATGATATTTCTAAATTCCTTTTACTTAAATTCATATAAAATACATATACTAGTTAATAAACAATATTTAATTTATTTTTATATATTAAATGTAACTATTTTTCATAATTTTCCATTTTTCATTATAAAAATGTTGGTTTAATATATATGAAAAAACTTAAATTTAGCCCTTGAAATTTGATCATGACTTACCGTCACCCTCATATTTTGAAGTTCATAATATTGAAACAAATTTAATAACCTTAAATGACACAAAGCTTTTGTCTCTTCCCTTACGGGATCTTGAAGAATATTTTTTTAAATTACCAAATGTTACACCATTTCAATGGAAAAATGTGTTATATAATGAGGGACACTACTACCAATGGTAGTGTCTAGATCCTTATCTAGTTTTTAATATCCAAAAGTTATCTAAGTTATAAAATGATCAAAACATATGGGTCAACCTAATTGTCTTATTCATCCATGTTATAAAATATGCTAATATTAATTGGTATAAATACAAGTCTAAGCCTTCTCATTCATCATCTAGAAAATATCAAGAAAACACCTACTAAAGCTAAATTAATCAACTACAAAATCACTCTATTATACCCTAACCATCTCAATTTCTATATTAAGCATATGAGTACTCATCTCGCAGGTCTGAAACATTCAAAAAGTAGCGTATGATTGATATTTGTAAAATTACAAGCTAGATAACTACATACATATTAATATAGTACATTTAACTTTTGCATACATACTTCCCCACATGTTGGAGATAAATACATAATTTTGAGGCCCTCCTTAGACTATTGTCTATGTATAATGGGAAAGCTTGACACTATGAGCCAACTAACACATATTTCAACAAATGCATTCCAAAGGTGAAGGGTGAAAATCTAGGGTTTGATCTGTAGACACATAAAACTATCCACAATTGGCTCTTGATCATATTTCATATTAATTCATATGAAATATTAAAAATTAAGCCTATAAATTACTGAACATCTCAAATTTACTTATGCATCATTCATTAAAGCTCATAATCATGTTGAGACATCCCTAATTGGGATATCCTACCATATGCAACAATAACCTCTCATAGATTCATCCCTAATCACCTTGTGGCATTGAAACTACCAATTTAGCCTATGGACCTATTAAGTGGGGCACATTCACACTTGATCAAACCTTGAAAGAGATAAAAGTATAATCAAAAGAAATTAACAAGTTAAATAATATTAAATGCCTAGTTGAATTATCCAATTACAATTAATGAATATTTAAAAATAAAATTTATAAAATTCAAAATATCAAATCATCTCATCATTGCCTTTATGAGTTATCAAGATATTTAAAAATAACTTAAAATGTCTATTTTGAGAGCCATGCCTAGTAATTTCAAATAATAATTACATGATAACTATTAAGTCAACTAGAGTTATTTTTAACTCACCTAGGTTTAGTTTAAATTTATTCCAAACCTAAGATCAACCTTAACTCACCTTGGTTGAGAGTTAATTCCTAATACTATAAATACAAGTTCATACCCATTCATTTCTAAGCTTGGATATTATAGATTTGTTATGAAGAATTTACTCCATAAGACTCATGTAAGTAGTTTTACCATGCTCTAACCTTAAGCCAGACAACATTAAAGCCAAGGTGCCAAAGAGAGAAGGAGCCAAACAAGCTTCATTGTCAAATACTTCTTTAGGCACAAGATTAAAAAAAAGCCATTTCAAGCTCTAAGGAAGGTAAAATACTTTTTTTTTTCTTTTTTTTTTTATGTTTTTTTTTTTATTTCATCTTATCTTGTTACCTAAAATCACCTTACTCTCTAGGTTAGACATGTTAGGATTTTAGTGTGTATATTCTATTTATTTTATGAGACTAACATTATACTAACCTCCCCTCTACATACTCCTTGTTAACATGTTGGCACACCCTATGGGACACAATGAAGCCTATATAATTGAGGAGATTCATATGGTACTTCTAGTTTATATAATGGATGCTTAAAAATCTTCAAGTTTCATGTTTTTAATTTATTTTTACATCTTTCTATTTTTATCAACTCATAGGTTGTAGAGATTGATGTCATTTTATTTCAAAATTGATAGGGATCAACATCATTTTTTTAGATCCATGTCATTTACCCAAATCAAACATGATATCTATGTGTGAAATAGAGCATGGCAGAGACATAAATCACTCATGTTTTTCTTGATATTTCTATCTTCATTATATGCTTAAGACACTACATACTATTTATTTAACCATTTTATTTTAGGATCCAATTAGATATTTTTGTTTTGAGCTTATTTTGTTTACCATTTTTCTATCAAAACAAACTTGTATTTTTCTATGTTTTTGATGAAAACATCAATGATCTGCCAGATCGACATCAATTTCTATGAATGGATATTTATCCATGTGTGGATGATAGAAAATAGAAAACTTGAGAGCTAATTTTAAGATGTTGCTTTCTCACTTTTGGGATTCTAAGTAGGCAAACCCTCTAAAAAATTGTAGGACCTAAATTGAAAAAGGGCAAAGTTTGAGCATGATTACAACCTACACACACTTTATTTGGTGATTAAAATGAACGTAGATGTTTTCATCCCATAGTTGTTTTTGAAGTCTTTTAAATTATTAAAAACAAATGCCAAGGGGATAAAACTTAACTACACACTTCATTTTCATGATTAAAATGAACTCTCACATTAGTTAAATACTCTTAAGAGATTCATTTTATTTATTATTTGATTAAATTTGTTTGTTTAAGTAAAATGAGTGAGATGTGTATACTCTCCACCTGTCTCCTTTAGGGAACTCAGGTGATTAAAAAAACTCATTCTTTGCCTTAGTCACTTTGGTCTAAAAGTGTGTTATGAAACTCGTTAAATCCCTTCCCAAATTTTGTATGATTTAGGTGACCCAAAACTGATCCTAAAGTCCATGCACTTGTCTTTACTTTCATGATTTTTAGCTTGTAAGCAAGAGTTCATCGCCTCCTCATAATTTGTTTAGGGAAGTGTTGACCCAAGAATACATCTATTGGAATCATTTCAATCTCACTCCATAGTTAGGTCTATAAATTAATGGAAAAATATGAGGATTTTTATTTTGAGTGGTTAAAATTATATCTATTAGTTGTACTTATCTCAAAATGTAGGGATAACTCAAAATTTACACTACACTGAGAAAATGATGAATGTAGTGGTTATGAAAAGGATAAGACCTTTCCATAGCAATTCAGTTGATGAAAATCCAAATGACATGATTGCATCTCTAGTATTAGCCACACTTGGGACCATCTTGAAATGAGCAAAAGTTGATAGTTTAGGAAAAAACCCACTTGTTGAAGACATATTGTTGATGCAGGGCAAGTACCTTGATGTTCCATATCATGGTACAAACTCTTGAGAAAAGAGAGAGCCTAAAAAACTTACTTTTTATTCACTTTTACCTTTTAGTTTAATATTTAAAATCATCTCAAGAGTGATTATATTTATAGAATTAGACAATATTATGCAATCTTGTGAATTAATGATAAGATCACCTTAGATCAATATTTTAGGGTTAAACAAAAACCATTTTATTTGAGATATATACAAATACGAGAGCAATTATGCATTGATTAAATACAATTATATTATATGATAAAATATTATTGTAATAATATAATTAAATACCCACAAATATAGAATATATATTGATTCAAATAAAACCATTTTATACAAACTTTACATACAAAAAAGTATCCTTAAAAAAATTAATGATGTGTTGTTATTTTATGTTATGTTATGGATCTATATTCTTCTTTTTTCTCTATGATTATGTGTCTACTTTTTTTGGTTTATTTTTCAAATAAATATTGTTCTATTTTCCTTTCTATACTTCCCTATGTTATGTTGTAATTTTTATTTTTATTTTTTCAAATTGTTGTTATAAATTTATTCTATCTCAAACTTTTATTCTATTCTAGATATTTTATTCTTCTATTTTTGTTTTCCCACTCAACTCTAAATAATTGTATATTTCAAAATTAAAATTTTTGTTTTTCTTTTTGAGATTATTTTCCTCTTCTTAATAAGAATTTAATGATTTTTAGGAGGAATAAAATGTTTATATTCAAAGAGAATTTTAGTATGTCAGATTTAGATAGATTTAAATAAATAATGTCAAGATTATATTTTTACACAAATTTCCCAGTGATTTAAATGAATGCAGATAGTGGTGTGAGTGAATAAAAGATGAATTTATGAAAAATAATGATCTTGAGTTTTTTACCTTTAATAACACTAGTAATTTTGTTAAACTTGAATTTCATTCCATCAAAGCTAATGTAAAATATTTTCCATTTTTTAATCATGGATTAATCAACCACCAATTCCTATATTTTTGACATTGTGATTAATTTAATATGCCAAAGAGTTTAGCATTTTTAAAGTATTTATGTTCTCATAAGAATGTTCCCCTCCCTATTCTCCCAACTTTAATATATTTTCCACTCCATTCAAGTCTTTAGATGATTTCATATTAGTGTAAGCGTTTAATAAAATCTACCATAACATGCAACCTATATAATTCTTAGACTTGTTAGAGAGGAAAGAAAAAAGTAAATGTTTTTCTAGTTTATAATGAACAATATCACCTAAACTTAATTATTCTTTATGGGCAATATACATATCTAAGCATTATTAATAAAAATAATGTTATAATTTTTTATGATTCAAAACAATAATAATAAAGTGTTTTCCTAAATAAATGTGTAACTGTAGATACTAAAACTAAATATTTATAGCATCTTAGTTTTGCAAACTTGAAAAATATCAATCAGGGATCTACCTTTTAGTTTTAGACTTTCCTACTTCCAAAATTCTCACATTCACCATCTCATTGTGCCTAAATACTTATCTCTTAGTCTGATCCATATCTTTCTAATGACCTAGGTCTCTTGTACTACACATAAATTTTCAAATGTGATAAACATCCTTCACTATGAGTTTCAGATTCATACCCATTTTTTAGCCTTCTAGACATTACCAGCCAAAATAAGACACTAGCACTGATGGTATTGTCCATATCCTTATCAAATGTCTAGTAGCCAAAAGTCATCCAAATTATAAAATGATCAAAACCTATGGGTCAACCTAATTGTCTTATTAAAAACTACCATGAGATTGTTTTTTTAAACATTATTATAAATACATGTCTAATCCTTCTCATTCATCATCTAAAAAATACTAAGAAAACACCTACTAAAACTAAATCAATAAACTACACAAGTAATCTATTTTTGCCTATTCATCTTTAATTATATATCAAACTTAGTATTAGTGATATCATAGGCCTGAATCATTCAAAGACTTACCCATGAGTGATATTAGTCAAATTACAAGATAGATCACTGCATGCATCTTCATATAGTATATTTCACCCTTGTATACATACTTTCCCAGACATATGGGATAACTACATAATTTTGAGGCCTTCCTTGGGGTATTTTCTATGTAGGTAGTTCCTATTGATACTAGGGTCTTTTGGTAAGCTCAACATTGTGAGCCAACTAACACATTTTTTAGCAAAATCATACTAATGGTGAATAAGGGTGAAGATTTAAGGTTTGATCAATCATCAAAGAGTTATAGCTTGTATCCCAGATCTAAACATGTACCAAGAGAAAGGTGACAAAAAACCTAGAATGGAAAATTTAGATGCATTTACATCCAGTCATTATTCTATAGTAGACACATCATCATCACACAATAGCTTTGATGGTAGTGTTTGCAACAACAAACTTGCAATTTATATAATTTGACAACTAATATAGAATATGGAACCTACATATTTTACACCTGATTCTAATCCAAATCTACCTATGCATAGTAAACCAACTAAGTACCATTGTTTCTAATTTACTTCAATATTTTTCAATACTTATACTTTACTATTTTTAGTAATATCAGTTATATAAATTTAGAATATTATTTATATAGTTTTTCTATTAATCTGTTTTCTATAGATTAGTTTATCACCTTTGTGTTAGAACTAGTTCTGTATTTCTTAGACCTATATCTACACATCTAAATTTAGGGTTAAAAAGTAAAAAATAAGAAATTCAACTACTAAATTTTTCACTTCTCATATGTTTATACATAAATAAAAAATCAAACCAAATTTATTAAATTATAAAAACATGTCACTATTAAAATAGCACACACACACACACACACACACACACACACACACACACACACACACACACACACACACACACACACACACACCATCTAATTATAGTCATGGTTTTTTTCCCAAACTAAATTTTTATTCTTTTCATCTTCATGACCAATAACCATTTGTACCTTTGAAATTAGCTTTCATAAATATTAACTTAGTGTAAAGTGTCACATCAATGAATATTATCTATAACCATGTATGCATAAATATTTTGGGTATGTTTGTCTTCTCATTTTTATTCCTCAAAGGTTACTTGTAATTATAGTTTTCACTTAAAACTATTATAATTAAATATGAAATTAGATATTTGTTTTCAATAAAAATTTTAAGTATAAATTAAAAAATACATATTTTTATTTAATTGGATAAGTAACAATTATTTTTTAAATATTGATTTAGTTGATTTTATATATAATTTAAGAAAGTTTTTGAAAATAATTATAGAAAATGTTTTATAAAAATATGATAATAAATATGGATTAAGGATCAAAGTATCTCTAATCAAAAATAAACTATCATATATATTTTATATAAATCTATGTAAAAGATATCCATAAATATTGTTCTTGATGCTTTTATATTATCTTAGATTTGGAACATAAGTGAAACTAATACCTCTAGAATAATGATATTTATAAACACTTTTTACATAAATTTATCTAAGATATATATTAAATTTATAACATACAATAAATAAGTATGTCGAGAATAATGATATTTCTAATGTATTTTACTTAAATTCATCTAAAATACATATAATAATTAATAACTAATATTTAATTTATCCTTATAAATTAAAATGCAACTATTTATCTCGATTTTCTATTTTCCATTATACAAAGGTTGGTTGAATATGTACCCAAAAAAATAAAATTTATCCCTTCAAATTTGATCACAATTTACCATCAGCATCATATTTTGATGTTTATAATATTTAAACAAATATAATAACCTTAAATGACATAAAGTTTTTGTCTCTTCCCTTGTGGGATCTTAATGAATATGTCTTTAATTTACCAAACGTTATACCATTTCAATGGAAAAATATGTTATATAATGAGGAACACTACCACCAATAGTAGTGTCTAGATCCTTATCTAGTGTTTAATAGCCAAAAGTTATCTAAATTATAAAATAATCAAAACACATGGATTAGCATAATTATCTTATTTAACCCTTCTAAAAGATGTACTGAAAAAATAGGTATAAGTACAAGCTTAATCCTTCTCATTCATCATATATAAAATATCAAGAACGCACCTAATGCTAAATCAATCAACTACACAATCACTCTATTCTACCCTAATCATCTTTATTTATATATTAAGCATATGAGTAGTCATCTCATACGTCTGAAACATTCAAAATGTAACCCATGAGTGATATTTGTCAAATTACACACTAGATAAATTGCATGCATCTTCATATAGTATATTTCACTTTTCTGTATACACTTTCCTACACATAGGGGATAAATACATAATTTTGAGGCCCTTTTCAGAGTATTATATGTGTAAATAGTTCCCATTAATAGATAGGTATTTTAGAAAGCTTGACATTGTAAGCCAACTAACACATTTTATAGTAAACTCATTCTAAGGGTGAAGATCTAGGATTTGATCAATCAGCGAAGAGCGATAACCTATATCCTAGATTTGCACATACTAGTAGAAAGTTGTTTAAAAACACATAATGGTGAAGTTGGTTGCATCCAGATGTAATCATTATTCCATAGTGGGCACTCACATTACAGTTAGACACTAGTATCAATGGTAGTGTCTATATCCAATGTTAGTGTCTATAGCCACATAATTACAATTTATAGAATTTGAAAACTAATCAAGAATATTGAACATGTATATTTTACACTTGATTCCAGTCTAGATCTACTTGCACATAGTAAACTAGCTAAGTACCATTATTTATTATTTATTACAATATTTTTTAATATTTATATTTTATTATTTTTTAAAAATATCAATTATATAAATTCAAAATATTATTTATCTAAATTTTCTATTAATTATTTTTCTTTAGATTACTTTATCACTTTTATGTTAGAATAACTTCTATATTTCCTAACCCTAGATCTACACATCTAAATTTAAGATTAAATAGTAAAAAATGGAAAATTCAACTACCAATTTTTTCACTTCTCATATATTTATACATGAATAAACATCCAAAAAAAATTCCTTAAATTATACAAACATGTCACATTGGAATAGGATAAACTTGGTCAAAAATGAAACACATATATTCAATATAACCTATGTATAAGAATAGTTATATTCAATCCAATATATATATATATATATATATATATATATATATATATATATATATATATATATATATATATATATATATATATATATATATATATATATATATATATATATATATATTGGTTTTTTTCTAATCTAAATTTTTATTATTTTCATCTCCATGCCTAATAACTATTGAAAGTCAATCCTTCATATTTGATCATAAATCACTATCACAATAAACATAACAACCTTAAATGTGGAAGAAATGCATTATATACATTGACCCACATAATATCCCATATAGGAACCCATCCAAGTGATCCTCTATGACTTTGTATGGCACATCTCTCAGATGCCCAACAATCATCAACATAGCATGCATGCCTTCAATCAATACTCAAAATGATAAAAAAAATCTAATGCTAACTTGTACAACCATCGATGACTAATCAAAGGCCACTATGCAATATCTTCCCCCTATTAGATAAAAGGTGAGAAGTTGTGAAGCATAATAACAAATTCAAACTACTTTGTCTGCTCCTCAATAATCATATCAATGCATTGAAATAAAATCAAAACTAAAATAAAAGTACACAAACCAAAAATTGATATCATAGTAATGAACCCATACTCCTAGTGAATAACAAAATGGAGAAGGGAAATTATCCTCCAACCTCACTAGAGCCTCCAACCTCTCGTTAGCTCTATTTAGCTGGTCAAATCCTAGGAACCTGTAAATGCCAAAATTTAACATCATCATCATCATCATCATCATCAAAAACATAATCAGTGGGATGCATCATTATAATATTTATTTGATGTATAAAACACATTTTTACCATTTGATAAAAAAATTGGGATGTTGGATTCCATCAAAAATGCACCCAATTTCATTACAATACGTAATTTATTCAAAATATGTAAAAAACATATTTACGCATGCCATAATAAAACATTGCTTATGCTAATGCTCTTATAAATCTATTTCCATGAAAAATCAGTGGTCATATGAATAATTTGGCCAACATATGCAAAAGATATGATAGTTTTAAATTTTGCTCTTCTATTAGGCTAGGCACATCCCCCTTCAATGCTAATTCAAAAAATGGGACTATTTTACAGTGATTAAAATATCATAGAAAGAAATTATAGACCCCTCCTTATTTATACTCATTAAAAATCTATTCAAGTCTAGTTTGCAAAAAGGTAACTTTGAGAAAATAATATGAAAGTGTGTTTAAGATATGGTAAAAATGGGCATGGTAGGTATATATTTTCTTAATTTCTGCAATTAATTCAAATCACCACTTTGTAAAAAAAAATATTTTTGCACTTTTGACTGTTGAACCCTTGAATTTTTATTGTACAAGTGACTACCAAAATTATATCTACCAATTCCTATATATGCAAGATTGAAACGTAAGGGAATAATATTCTAAATAAACCTAAGTTTGCAAGGAAACATTTTTTAAAAATATATAAATAACATTAACCAAATAATTTTCACTTGAATGTGAAAAATTCACTAGCCATTTTACTTGAACAACATATTAAATGTGCCTTGGTGGAGCCCACAAAATCATTAGTAAAACAAACACACAAAAACCTTACTGCATCATTATTGTTTTGAAAAGGTTTCTTGCTAGATTTGTTCAATCTCCAAACTATTTGCCTTCTAAAGATGCAACAAAAAATTAAAAAATGGATATGATTGTGTAAGGTTTAGCAAAGTTTAATCTACACAGTGATTGAGTAACCACTTTATGATGCAGTTAGTCTTCACAAAGATGTCAAATGAGATTTTATACCATTCAAAAACATTATATCTATTGCATCTGATTTCACTTACAATAGAGTAGTTATATCTTATTATATAATGCAATTCAAAAAATATTCAGTATAAATCAACCAAGCAAAACTAACCCCAATTCTGAGAATTAAAATGCTAATGTAAATGTAGGTGATTAAAATAGGTTCAACACACATCATTGGCATCTGGTGTCCATCACTATATTGAGCTCTATGAATTAGAAGATCATGGCATTTATTTACATGTCTCTTTCCTATGAAATTCAATGTAGAGGCTTTATTTGCATTAGTTTTGTCTGGAGTAGTGGCAGAAGCAACTCAATCAAAGTGATACCTCTACTTGAATTCCCATGCTCTAATACCACTATTGGCCAACTATTAATGAATGGAATTAGAGAATTACATCTTGGAACAAAACCTTTTGACAAAAATTGATAAAGTATTATCTTTGGATGATATTTACAAAGAACATGAAAGATTATAAAACTTTCATAGGAGGTTACCGGAGAAAACAAACTTACCTTTGTAACCAACCAACTAAAAAAAATAAAAAATAAATAAACTAAACATATCATTTAATAACTATACTAAATATGGGGGTGTCACATAAAGTGATGTATGCCACAAATATTATTATTCTAATCTAAGCAACAAAACACATTTGGATCAAATATCCAACAACTATGCCTAAATATTTATCTCTTAGTCTGATCCATATGATTCTAATGACCCAAGTCTCTTGTTCTACATAGAAAGATTAAAACTTGATAAACATCCTTTACTGCCAGTTTCAGATCCATACCTAGCTTTTAGCCTTCTAGACATTACCAGCCAAAGCAAGATACTTTCACTGATGGTAGTGTCTAGATATTTATCAAATGTTCAATAGCCAAAAGTCATCCAAAATATAAAATGATCAAAACCTGTGGGTTAGCCTAATTGTCTTAATGAACTCTACCATGAGATATTAAAAAAAAATGGTATAAATATAAGTCTAAGCTTTCTCATTCATCATCTAGAAAATACTAAGTAAACACTTACTAAAACTAAATCAATAAACTACACAAGCACTTTATTCTACCCTATTCATCCTTATTTATACATAAAGCATAAGAGCAGTCATATCATAGGCCTAAAGCATTCAAAGAGTAACCCATGAGAAATATTTTTCAAATTACAAGCTAGATCACTGTATGTATTTTCATATAATATATTTCACCCTTGTGTGCAAACTTTCCCACACATATAGAATAACTACATAATTTTTAGGCCCTCCTTGGAGTATTGGCTATGTAGGCAATGCCTACTGATATCGAGATCAATGAGTAAGCTTGACACTATGATTCAACTAACATAGGTTTCAGTAAACTCATACTAAGGGTGAAGAGTTAAAGTTTGATCAATCATGAAAGACTTATAACTTGTATCCCAGATTTAGACATACCAAGAGAAAGGTGACACAAAACCTAGAATGGTGAAGTTGGTCACATCTAGATCCAATTATTATTCCATATTAGACACTTATGTCATAATTAGACACAATTTTCAATGATAATTTTTAGATGTGATGGTAGTGTCTGTAGCCACAAAAGTGTAATTTACTGAATTTGACAACTGATATAGAATATTGAACCTAAATATTTTACATCTGATTCTAATCCAGATATACCTTTGCATAGAAAATCAACTAAGTACTATTATTTCTAATTTATTACAAAAAATTCAATACTTATACTTTACTATTTTTAGTAATATCAGTTGTATAAATTTAAAATATTATCTATTTTGGTTTTATATTAAGCTATAGATTAGTTTATCACTCTTGTGTTAGAACTACTTCAATATTTCTTAGCCTTGGATCTGCACATCTAAATTTGGAGTTAAAAAGTAAAAAAACATGAAATTCAACTACAAGATTTTCCACTTCTCATATATTTATACATAAATAAGCAATCAAATAAAATTTATGAAATTATAGAAACATGTTATTATTGGAATAGGACAAACTTGGAAAAAATGGAATAATTATATTCAATCCAACACACACACAGAGCACCTAATTATAGTCATGATGTTCTTTCTGAGATGATTTTTTATTCTTTTCATCTTCATGTAACTTACACAAATATTTAATTAGTGTAAAGTGTCACATCAATGAATATTATATATAGCCATGTATGCACAAAAAATTTGGGTATGTTTGTCTTCTCTTTTTTATTCCTCAAAGGCTACTTGTAATTATAGTTTTCACTTAAAACTATTATAATTAAATAAGAAATTAGATATTTGTTTTTAATATTTTTTTTAAAGTATAATAAATAAATACTTATTTATATTTAATTGGTGATGTAATGATATTTTTTGAACTATTGAATTAGTTGATTGTATATATATGTTAAGAGAATTTTTGAAAATAATTATAAAAAACATTTTAGAGAAATATGATAATAAATATGGATTAAAAATAAAAGTATCTCTGTTGTTCTTGATGCTTTTATATTATCTTAGATTTGGAACATAAGTGAAATAAATAGCTCACTAATAATGATATTTATAAAATTAAATTTATAGCATAAATAAAAAAATTAAATGTAACCTTATAATCAACCCTCTTATATACATAGTCATGGTTTATCATACAACCTAGATTTTTATTATTTTCATCTTCATGTCTAATAACCATTGAAAAGCAGCCCTTCAAATTTGATCGTGAATCACCGTCACAACAAACGTAACAATCTTAAACGTGGAAAAGATGCGTTATATTCTTCGCTTTAGCGTTCTGGTTAGGAGCTCCAATTTTGCAATCAGCATTTGCTCTTTGGCAGATATTTTATAAACAACCAGCAAGGATAATAAAACCACAAGCGAACGGCAATGAGATTGGAACCTTGGACGTTTTCAGCAACAACAATGACGGCAATTCTGAGAGGAAACACGCCCGTCCTAGCAATGATAATGGGAGCAGTGGTTTTAATAGCGGCAAAAGGAACAGGCGGCGTGATGGCACAGCAGTGAGGCATGTGCTGCAACGACCCTATCCTACATGTTGGGACCAACCAAACCTTTCCGGCCAAGCATCAATGGCTGCACGGTTCTTGCTACAGTCATACAGCGTGCCTGTGCCAGTTTTTCGCCAGCATCGATTTCCTGGGCTTTCCAATTAATCAAACAATCGCACTTTCGCTCCTCGACGCCTGAAATCTCCTCTTTCCTCGTCAAATTGGCCAGTGCACAAGTATAGAGTTCTTTCTCTGCATTCTTTGCTTTTCAAAGTTTCAAGATTCGAACCCTTGACCGTTAGAATTTCAAATGAAAGTAGAAGTGGTGCAAGACGAATTGGCCATGTGTAATCATTAGGTTTTGATCTGGTGCAGGTGTTTTTCTTTCACCAAGCGTCAGTGCTGTTGATGTGCCTGGTATGGCCGAATCTTTATTGTGTTTTACATTTTTAGCATCTTCTCATAACTTGTTTTGAGCGAGGTCTTTTTGGTTATTGAAGTTGAACATTTCGCTGAATTATTTTATCTTATCCCAAGAATCTTTACTTGCTTTTACCTTCCTTGCATCTTTTGAAATCTTTATTTTTAGTGGAGTCGGCTGAGTTCTTTTATTTTAGGAAAAGTATCCTCTTATTGCTACTTTGCTTTTCTACTTAATTTTAGTTTATAAAAGCTATCTACTTTGACTAATTTCTATTCCCTGCTTGACTATGTAAGTGGAAATATATTGTGAATTTTTATTTGTATGGCTACTTTGCAGGGGTAGAAATGTAATGGGAAATTTTACTTAGGTACCTACTTTGAATTTCTACTTGCACAGTTAAGCTGGCATTTGGCCATGTGTAAGTCGAAATACAGTTTGAATTTATACTCACTTGATGTCCATAACTCACTTGTCAGTCTTCACTTGATGTCCATTGAAATGGATATTTACAACTCTGTAAAGGGTAATAGATTGCCAGTATTCAAATATGATTGTTAAATTGTACTTAGAATGCAAACTCTCACAATCAAACAAACAATTAAGTTTTAGAATTGTCATGTTGTTGCTGCTAGAAATTTTCTAATATTTAACGAGCGTTTGGTTAATAATTGTTGGTACTTGCTGTCATTGTAGCATGTTATAATAATACTTCCATGATATCAATGTTATTGTAGCATGTTATAATAATACTTCCATGATATCAATGTTATACTATGTATGGTGAACATGTGATTAAATATTTAGAAATTACAAATGGTGTAAAATGTTCGAATAAATGTCGTGTTGGTTATTTTGTAATGTGTTTATAGTGTGTTTATTTTGTAATGTATTTAGTAATGGATAGATATTTATCTATTTAGTTAGTGATATTAAATCAGATCAGTAATTTTAGGTCTATGCTTCTCCATTTTTTTACTATTATTGTTATTTAGTTATGTGGGAGTTTAGTGTATTTTTTTATGATCGAAGTTTACGGTAATTTTAATTGTTGGGTGTTTTCTTTGAAATTATTTCAGTGAAGATTTGTATTTGAGTTATTTAATGATAGATTTGCAACAAATTTTATGTAAGGCATTGGATATGTGCATTATTGGGGACTAAAAGTACATTCTTACATATTATTACTTTTGGGTGTAATATATTTTTATATGTTTTTTACAGATCTTGATGTTTACGTGTTTAAATAATAGTTTTGGGCTGTTAACATTATCAATGTTACAATATGTATAACATCATGAACATGTAATCAAAGATTTAGAAATGACAAAGGGTATAATATAATATGCTTGAATAAATATTGTGTTGCTTGTATGTTTTTTCACAAAATAGAAGTTGATTTTTGTCCCTGGATAAATATTTGAGCACTGATAAATTTTGTTGGAAATAATTTTGTTTTTTAATTAGTAGGTCTACATCTTATTTGGAATATAAGTGAGGGTTTTTCAATTTCATTTTAGGATTATTAATGGGATTTAGTACTTCTATTTTATCAATCTAACAGTTTTATATTCTTATTTATAAATAAAGTAGTATATCACCTTTTTCTTTATGATTGATTTTAGTCTTGATCGACAATGTCTAAGTGATATCGGTCAAGCATAAATATTTAATGAAATTATTCAAAATTTTATCCTATATTGTTAATCATGTTACATTTAATGGTCCAATTTTTAATGTATAATTTACTTTCACTATTTCATTTGATGGTATGTCATACATTTGTCATTCCAAATTAAAAAGATGCGGTATATTTAATTATGTGATCTATTTAATATCCAAATATTTTTACATAAAAAAATATTTAAATACATGTTGCATATAATTTTTAACTCAAGAAGGAAAATTTAAGTACCCCATATGACATGGGATTTATTGGTAGTGGTGTTGGTAGATAGTTAGAAAAAGTTGTTTTAAACATTATATGGAAGGCTTTCATTAAATTTTAAATTTTTTTAAATAAATAAAACCTTTATATTAATAAATCAATAAGTGTCACATATAGGATAAGATGAAATTATTATTATTATTATTATTATTATTATTATTATTATTATTATTATTATTATTATTATTATTATTATTCATGGGAATGGTTTTTACATTTCATTTTCAAATTATTTTAAACTATTTATAATATTATTATTTAAAATATACATATTTATTTTTAAATTTTCAATTTTAAGATAGAACTTATTGATATTTAGAAATCACAATTGCAATCTAAAGTTGAACACTTCTAATTACATGTATCTAGTTTTCATATCAGCCCTTTTATCAATTTGTTAATACTGGGTAAGCTTAAAGACTTAGAAAATCTATTTCATTATTTAATTTAAAATGATATTTTAATGTTTAAATGTTGTCTTATTTAAAATTTAATAATTATAGATTCAATATGTTTGAGATGAAGTGGGGTAATTGTAAAGTACAACAAGTTCATTTTTAAAATACTTGAACACAATCTAAAGTTGAACACTTCTAATTCCATGTATCTAGTTTTCATATTATCCCTCTTATCAATTTGTTAATACTGGGTAAGCTTAAAGACATAGAAAATCTATTTCATTATTTAATTTAAAATGATATTTTAATGTTTAAATGTTGTCTTATTTAAAATTTAATAATTATAGATTCAATATGTTTGAGATGAAGTGGGGTAATTGTAAAGTAAAACAAGTTCATTTTCAAAATACTTGAACATAATCTAAAGTTGAACACTTCTAATTCCATGTATCTAGTTTTCATATTATCCCTTTTATCAATTTGTTAATACTAGGTAAGCTTAAAGACTTAGAAAATATATTTCATTATTTAACTTAAAATGATATTTTAATGTTTAAATGGTGTCTTATTTAAAATTTAATAATTATAGATTCAATATGTTTGAGATGAAGTGGGGTAGTTTTAAAGTAAAACAAGTTTATTTTCAAAATACTTATCCTAATATAAATATTGGTTCATGAAATATATTGGTATTAATATAGGACAAAAACCCATCAAAATCTTACAATTAGTTCCCTTTTATAAGATAAAATTAAATATTTATATTCACTGATGATTCCCATGATAAACATGACCCATTCTTAAAAAATATATACCTTAGAAACATTATAATATCTTATTTTAAACTAAGTCACTTTAAAACTATTAATAATTTAGGCAACGGATGGAAGTTCATGTTTAGAAATATGATGTTACATTATGTGTTCACTTACCCAAATTCATTAAGGAATGTGCTCATAATTATGAGCCAAAAATTTGAGGAATAGATAAGAATGATAAACTCAATTCAAATTAGAAAATTGTGTTATGTATGAGGCAGGAAGAAATTGATCTCATTTTGGGGATCATGAGAATTAAGGAATCAACTTTGGGAACCACTTTAATAAACCTAGAATGATTTTCTACTGACTATGTAGCATGTAGTTAATTGATGAAGTTTGGGTTCTTTGGTAATATCATAACATATATAAAAGTAACAACAAGGAATCCTCCCAGTGATTTAGAAATATTTAATTTTTAGTTTCAATATATAATATTTATATTCTCATTTATTTTTGGATTAGATATGTAGTGGAAGACCATGTACTATAAATGGTATATAGAATCTAATTTGAAAAATATATGAATTATTAAATATATTGTAAACACATTGTTTACTCCATCCATATTTAATTAGAGTCAATTTCAAATAAAAGTTATAATACATTTTGATGTAGTACACACTCATGACATTTTATTATGTGGTGTTTTTAGACTTGGATTGAAGATAATAAGTCTCAAATCAATCCTATCACATTTACCATAAAAATTTGTTTGCAATATTTGATTGGTCATGGAACATAAGGATGTATGATGTTGAGAGTTATTATATCCATTTCATGGATTATTATGTCACCCCATTTTATGGAAAAAATAAAATAAGGGGCTAATGAAATATCCCAAGAATGTACATGGAAGTTTTTAAGTTACATACCTACTTAGTTGATGAAACTTTGGCAAAGTGATACGAATACCTATGTAAGGT
Source organism: Torreya grandis (assembly GCA_037957365.1). NCBI lineage: Eukaryota > Viridiplantae > Streptophyta > Pinopsida > Cupressales > Taxaceae > Torreya > Torreya grandis. Next base: position 601,221 of record JARHVA010001082.1, read on the forward strand.
CCTAAGTTTAAGTCTTGACTTATTAATGTAAATTCAATATTTAAACCCTACCATTTCACCATTATTAAATCACATGATTCATCACACTACATATTTCATGATTAATTATTGTCTTCTTGACTTTTCAATAGTTTTTATGTTTAATTGCTCCTTTGTATATGTAATGCAGAGAATGCACCTATGCCCATGTTTATATTTAACTTCTCCTTTTTATTACATGTTGCTTATGATCGTAGGTTTATGTCCTTATTTGCTTCCATATCTTTCAATTGGATTGCCTATCTTGAAATAAGGGTTGGTTGGTAACTCAATTGTAAAATAATCTACATTCGAAGTAGACAAAGACATCTTATCATGGATTCTTTATGAAAATAATAAAATGATAGGCTAATGAAACTTTCCAACTTAGTTGATGAAACTTTTTTAGAGTGATATGAATATCTAAGTGAGATCCTAGGTTTGAGTCTTGACTTATTAATGTGAATTTAATACTTTAACCCTACCATTGTACCATTATTCAAGCATAGGATTCATCAGACTGCATATTTTATGATTAATTGTTGTGTTATTTAATTTTAAATTATATTTATATTTAAATAGGTTTTTTTATATGTAATGTAGAGAATGAATCTACACCCATGTTTAGGAATCAAAATCACAATCTAAAGTTGAACACTTTTAATTCAATGCATCTAGTTTTCATATCAGCCCTTTTGTCAAATTGTTAATATTAGGTAAGCTTGAAAACTAAGACAATAAATTTCATTATTTAGTTAAGAATGGTATCTTAATGTTTAAATTTTATCTCACTTAAAATTCAATAATTTTATATTCAATATGTTTGGGATGAAGAGGGGTAGTTGTAAAGTAAAAAAGGTTCATTTTCAAAATACTCATCCTAATATAAGTATTGGTTCATGAAGGATATTAATATTAATATATGAACCCAAGAAACCCACTAGAAGCTTGTAATTATTTCCTTTTTATAGGATAATATTAAATATTTAGATTTAATGATGATTCCCATGATATACATGACCCATTCCATAAAAAATATCCCTTATAAATATTAGAACATCTTATTTTAAGATAGATCACTTTCAAACTATTACTAATTCAAGAATGGATGGAATTTCATGTTTCGAAAAACAATTTTACATCATGTTTTCCCTTTCCCAAATTATTTAAGGGATGTGATCATAATTATAATGTAATAATTCGGGCACTAGATAAGAATAATAAACCCTGTTCAAATTAGAAAATTTTGTTATGTATAAGGGAGGAATAAATTGATGTTATTTTGGGGATCGTGAGAAATAAGGAATCAAATTTTGGAACCACTTCAATAAACCTAGAATGATTTTCTAGTGACTATGTAGCATGTAGTAAATCTATGATGTTTGGGTTCTTGGGTAATATAATAACATATGGAAAAGTATCACCAAGGAATCCTCCTTATGATTTTGAAATATTTAAATTTTAAATTTAATAAATAATATCTATATTATCACTTATTTTTGGATTAGATAGTGATAATGTAATGGAAAACAATGTACTATAATTGGTATATAGAATCTGATTTGAAAAGTATATGGTTTGTTAAAAACATTATAAGAACATTGTTGACTCCATCAATATTCAATAGAGTCAATTTCAAATAAAAGTTCCAATACATTTTGATGTAGTACATACTCATGACATTTTCTTATGTGGCATTTTTAAACTTGGTTTGAAAAATATAATTCCCAAATCAGTCCTATCATGTTTACCACAAAAATTTGTTTCCAATATGTGATTGGTCATGAAAGATAAGGATATATGATTTTGAGAGTTATTTTATCCATTTCTTGGATTGTTTTTTCACCCCATTATATGAAGCCATCACATATAGTTTCATGACTAAAATTATTAAAGTTGTATAAATCCATTATAGTTAGGAATGAAGCTTCAATAGATGAATAGATTCTTGATGGAATAATAAACCATGATAAGATTTTATTGTGCAAAAGTTAAACCATTCAATGTTGAGAGTTTTTTTGCTAGAATATATAAGGTAGATGGATAATTTAGATAGATAACACATTAATGTTCTTAGTAGGAATTTTTTATTTCTTTGTCTTCCTTTCCCTTACATAGGGTTCACATTTGATATGAAGGTATTTCATGTTACTCATAAGATAATAGAGTTCTTTTTTTTTTTTTAGATGTAGATTGTTATTGTAAGTATCATCCATATGTAATAATGAATTCAAAATCAGTTGTAATGAAGTTTTAATTTATTAAAATTTAGCATGAGATTAAATCTTTTTATGAAAATATAAAAAATAAGGACACTTGGGAAGATGTGGTAGAAACCATCAAACAAATAACTTATGAAAAAGTCACCAAATATTAGTCAGTTTTCATGGAAAATAAATTTTTTTCATAGGACACTTGGGAAGATGTGGTATAAACCATAAAACAAATAGCTTCTAAAAAAGCCACCACATATTAGTAAGTTGTCATTGAAAATTAAAATATTTCAATACCCAAGAGGTATAACAATTTGTTATGAAATGGCTGATAATCTCTCCACCAAAAGAATCCAGAGAAATTAAATAAATATATTACAAATCAAAATAAGACTTGAGGGAAAATATAACCCTTCTAAATAATGAGAAAATGAACACAATTACTATTTATTTAAATCTAATAATGTAAATATAAGTGTGTTTGGTATCCTTAAAAAAGGAAATGGATGAAATAAAATATATTATTAAAAAGTCCAATTTTATTGTAAAAGAGGTTAGAATGATTGTATAGGTTAGACATGGGGGGGGGGATATAATTAATATTATTGATGGTTTAAGTGAAATTTTAGAATACATGGATTGTTTACTAGTATAATATGGGGAGATGAAGTAGGTTATTAAAGATACTAAAATGGAATTAGACTCAAGAGGGGACATAGAACATAAATCACTTGATAATATAACTTATTCTAAAAAATATTTGATATTGATTTAGTACAAGACTGAAACATTAGCTGAAAGAATGCAGTTTTAAGTGCATCATTAACCAAATGGAAATATGCAAAGTTGGGAGAGAAATGTAATTTTTTGATCTAGTGAAACTTGTTGTTATAGGAGATGTAGGGGAAGATTAATATTCTTATTAGTCTAGGTTTTCCATATCTTTAGAATGATAAGTAATGTTTGGTAAAAAAGGAGGATTTCTTAAATAACTTATAAAATTGAAAATAAAATAAGGACCATTTTTATAGTTAGCCTAGGAAGGTAGATGAGATTGACGGGAAAATAGAAGCTTTTTTGAAATGCCAATTAACCTTACAACTAATTTTTCAAGATTATTTAAATAAAAATTCCTCTATCCACTATGAATTAGCTTTAAAATTACATATAAGATAATGTAAGTTAGAAACAATTGAAATTCCTATAGATAAGGATTGTAACTTGTTTCTCAAGCTAATAACATCTGTTAAGACTCCAACTATTAGTATTTTTGTGTTTTATTGAATATAGTAGACCTTTGTGACCTATAAAATTTGGGTCATTAAATTATATTATATTTTTAACTTATATTAATAGACATTGGTGATCTATAAATTACATGGATACTCCACACTAAGATTCATTGACATTTATCTTATAGCAATAACTCAATGATAGATGTTGTTATAAACTATTATAAATGATAAGCATAAATTAACATGTGATGGAAAATAAATGTGCATAATATTTAAAATAATAATTAAGAAAAATATAGCATGAATCATAATATTAACTCAAGATTTTGCCTAGAGAAATTTGATGTGGGAAAAACTCTAGTGGGTGAGGCAAATGCTCTCCCCTTCCACAATGGAATCCATCAAATGTAAAAGTTGTGTTTTCAAACATGAACTTCATGGATAGAGATTTCACTACTAAATTATTCAAATGTTTCACATTCAAAACTAATTTTAAATTTTTAGATACTTCATATAGAACGAACATAACTAGAATAGTCACTCACATCTAGGAAATAATGAGACAATATGACCAAGGACCCAAACTTGTAAATTTACAAATGTGATCCAACTCCAAGACTTATTAGTGAATTATTTGATATCCTCTATCTTCAACATATGTTTTATTTATAACATCTCAAATTATAACCTATCAAAGAACTCAAACATGAACCATCATAAGGAAGTGGGAATGTTTAAAACTGTCCACAATCATGTATATTATCTGGGGAGGAAAACCACCTCAGTATATATATTGTTGGTTATAAAAACTTCAGGGTGGTTATGAAACCATCATATTAGTTTTCAAATCATCACCTATATTTTTTATGGTTAAAAAACCACTGGGGTATTTATGTAACCACCATCTACACATATTGATAGTTGTGTCATATATGAAAAACTATTCAAATTCAAGGGCTAAAATTTAATGACTTCTCAATTTTTAGGATGTCTACATCATCTTCATACCAATTTTAACACTACATATTATCTAAACTATTATTTTAGAACGAATTATCTCATAATGTTGTCTTATAAGAATGAATTACATAAATTGAGTAAAGTGGAAATATCTAGCAAGCACAGCTAGTACCTTAGGTCTATATTTTTTATCACATCTATCCAATTTGATAATTTTAAGTCCCTAAAATATTTATAAACTTTTTAAGTGAGTAAATATATTCCCCACATATATTTTTTTATACCATTTGGCCTTACCAGGTACTTGGACATTTTAACCAACCAATCATTGCTCTATCACTCCTCTTCTTATTATTCTCTCCTTCTTCTATATCATTGTATTCTCATTTTATTCCAACTGATTATCAAAATTAATGTCTTTACTTGAATTTTGAAACATCCATTAATATTATTTATTTAACATATAAGGTTAAAATAGACATAAGTTCTCAACATTAACATTAGAATAAATATTAATATAAGGAGATAATTCAAGTTTAAATGCATTATTTCCAACTTATTAAAAAAATTTAAATGGACCATACCTAAGACATCTAATATTATTATTCTTGACTTGTAATATCTCTCTAATCAATTACAACCATACATTGTCTCAAACAAGCAAACTATGCTCAATTCTATGCTAATCAGGGATTGCTTTGCATGTGACTTGTGACTTCTAAAACTTTTCTTGCACATGAGGTGAATTTGTTAAGACTTATTAATGTTTTTTTAGATTTTTGGACCTCTTGATTAATTTTCCATTTTTATTTAAATGTCTATGTAAAGAGATCATCAAATGCACATCGAGGTAAGTAGCCAAAACAAGTTTTAAAAATATTTTTTCTAGTAGAACAATGCACCTCCCTATTATAAGAATGTTTAATACACACCAAAAAATTAACTCAATCCTTAGTATGATTCTAATCATACCCTCTCAAGAACTATTCAAAAAAATTGTTCAAAACTTCCATCTTCCCATACATTCATAGGGTGAAAATTGGTAGACCATTTTAATTTGGTATCCATATTATCATAAAATGCGACCCAAAACTTATAAAAAAATATAACTTCTCGATCTAAAATAGTATAAGTAGGAAAAATAAATTTAAAACCAAACATTAGAAGAAAAAAAATCGCCAGCATCACTACCTTTGAGGGTCTTTTTACAAGGAATAAGAATACACATCTTATTAAATAGGTCTACAAAAATAATGAGATAATAATGCCCCTTTATTAACAAAGGCAATTTTCCTAAAAAAAAACCCGTGGAAAAAATTTCCAATGGATTAAAAGGAATTGGTAATAGGATATACAAACCCAACATCCTTTTACTAGGATTTCTTTTACTACATAACACACATCCTATTATGAACTTAACAACATAAAATTGCATAATAATCCAATAAACATATCTTTTAAAATTCCCAAAAATATTTTTAACACCAAATTTTCCTTTAACTTTTAAAGCATGTGTTTCCTCCATTAGTTGAATGTTTTCCTCATTAGGCACACAAAACTTACCCAAACTATAGATAAACCCATATTGAAGGTAATAATCCTCCTTGGGCTCAAATCATGCACCTTAGGACTTATTTTATTTAATAGAAAGCTCCCAAAAATATACATCATGATAATATCACTCTACATAAGACTCTCATAAAAGGCTCAAGAAGAGTTATGGTGCCCATCACTGAAAGGAAATGAGGTCTAGGTAACATATCATTAAATTTGATAGGCACACATTTATTATACTATATAATTAGATAAAATTGTCAAAATATATCATACACTTAAAGTGAATATATTATTGAAGTTTGATTTGAGCTTTCAAGAATAGTAGAGGTGGGTGATATATGTGGATAGTAGTTTTCATACAAATAATATAATGTTTCCATTTCTGGAACAATTTAATAAAAGTATAAATTTATTTATCACATGTAAAATAATTTATAATTGCACCATGAAATAACTATAAATGGTAACATACAAGATTACCTCTGTATAGTCAGACAACCCCCATAACATAGTTACTATCATCCATTTACACCTCAAAAGGAAGCTCCAATATATTCAAAGTTAATATCTAAGCATGTATAATCTCTTTTTTAATATATCAAATGAATCTTGTTTCTTCTTAACCTAAATAAAAATTTTACCACTTTTATCATGGCATGCAAAGGTGTGGCTATGGAAGATAAATTATTGATGTACTTCCGTGAATATTTAATTGCACCAAAACTAATTTTTTAGTCACATTAGAATTATTTTACTCATTCATGATGGACTCTAACTTCATTGTATTATTCCTCAATTTCCTATCTCATCCCACATTACTAAATAAGACAAGTGGTTTTTTAGGAAACTTGCATCTATTCTTATTCAAAACTAATTTTTCTCCTTAAAAATTTGTAAAATTAATTTAAATGATCAATAAACTCATCAAAATATGATAAAAATAAGGATATCATCCAAATACAAAATTTTAAAGGAATAAGTAAATGGTATGTTTACCTCATTCATCAATTGTATGAAGGTATCCAATGCATTGCATTTCCCAATGGGTAGAATCAACCATTCATACAACCCTTACTTATCTTGAATTCTATATTTAAAATTTCCTCTTCTTTAATTATCACTTGATGACATCCAAAATTTATAATCAACATTATTAAAATACTTGGCATGTTGAATTTCATCAATAAGATCATTAATATGTGGAAGAGGGTAGCAATTCTTGAGATTTATTTTAGTAAGGGCTCTATATAATCAAGATACATTCTCCATGAACCATATATATTAGGTGCTAAAATGATAATATAACTAAATTTATAATTAATAATATGGATTACACCTTGATTAATTAAATAATGTAACTAATTTTTTTCCTCATTCAAATCCTTCAAGGACTACCTATACAACCCAAGATTTCTAATAAAATTGTCTAGTAACAACTAAATTTTGTGTTCAATAGGCATCACTGATGGACACCATATGGTCTCATGAAATACTTAATTGAATTATTTCACCAAATTTCCCATATTATTCTAATCTTTGTTAATAAACATGACAATAATTTTTATGTGTATCCACTTATTTTTCTTAAATATCTCTAAAAATAAGTAAACCAATCTTCCTACTTGCATTAAGAATCATTTTATCTTGAAATGAACATACCAAATATATTTTATAGTTAATTTTTTAGAATGAAATGATGTATATATTTTCATAATTCTATAAATTCTATTCATTATCTATCCTCATGAAAATAGAATCCTAGATATACAAGTAGCATTTATCAAAAATTACACCACACAAATCAAGGGAGAAACATCCACTATGATTTTATCAATGAAATATGAATTAATATAAAATTTAATATTAAATTATTTTTTCACCTTGATGTGTACACCTCAATTCAAACAACCCAAATAATATTTGCTTGGATGATTTTAATTATCTATCCTAAATGTTTATAATAGCTAGTTGTTTATCAAATTTGCCTGTGAACAAGTAGCAAAAAGAGATCCCAATTCAATGTTTTTTTCATTTGAAATTTAATAGGGGAATTATTGTAAAATTCAATCCATTTTCATCTTTTTCATTCTTGTAAAATATTATCCTTTTTCATCCCTCTTTTTTTTTTTCTTTGCTTAGGTATATATGCATATGTCACACATATAAAAACTCTCAAGTGTTCAACACTTGGCTTTCTACCCTTCATGCCACTTGAGGAATCATGTCATCAATGTTTTTTTGAATCATATATTCAAAAAATAGATATTTTTTTATATATATTTAAACCAATATTCATTTTTTGATCCCTTGGCATTTATCATACTTTCTTGCCATATCTTGAATATATCTATTTTTCCTCTCAACTACAAAATTTTGCTATGATGTTTACCTTGATGTAAAATAATTTTTGTTCGAATTATCCTTAATAAAATTTTAGAATTAATTTGAAATGTATTCCCCACTTCTATATGTTATTAATATCCTTATATAGTGATCACTTTAATTTTTAACCATGGCCTTGAATTTCTTGAAGATATCAATCTCTACATTATTATGATTTAAGAAGTAGAACCATGTCTTTATAAAATAATTTATGAATGTAATTAAATGTTAAATTTTGGATTAAAAATGGGTTTTCATGATATCACACAATAATAATGAATCAGATCAATTGGATCCTTTTATATCCATGACTTACTTATAGGAAAATCATTTATATGGTGTTTTCCTATTACACAACCCTCACAAACTTTATTGGGTTTTTTAATTGGAGACAATCCTCTTACCATTTATTTATTTTAAATAATATTCATCCCAATAAATCTCAAATGACCATACCTAATGTATAAAATACTATATTGATAAATAAAATCTATTTTTAATTCTACAAACAACTCATCATACATTCTCAAAGGAAACAAATGTTATTTGTCAATTTGAAAACATAAATTTGCCTACTTTTGTAACTTATATCACATATTATGAACTCTCAATTCTTAAATTTCACCTTATATACATTTTTAACTAATTTATTAATGTTGATGAGGTTATTATTCAACATTATGAAATAATAAACTTCCTAAATTTTCCTCTTGTCACCTTGTTTGGTGCAAATGGAGACACTTCCTTTGCCCATAATATGGACCTTTTACTTATTTCCCATTTTAAATTAAAATTTGAATGATTCATATATTATATTAAATATATCCTTTATACTCATGTGTTTATTGTATCCAATATCTAAATACCGTATTTAATTATTTCTTTGCTTATCTATGTTGCAAGTTATAATCAAATTGTCACCATTTTCATTCTTATCAGTTTCAAATTCATTTTCATTAGAAAAACCTCCATTTTATCTATTCATGTCATAATCCTTTCGAAATTCACTTGCATAATGTCCATATTTTTTTCAATAATAGCATTTTACATTAGGCGTGTAATAATTTTGTGAAGAACTATCTCTATAAGTGTTGTTACTCTTGTTGCTTCCTCTTCTTTGTGATTCTGGATGGATTTACCTTCCTCCTTATTGGATATTTAAAAATATACATCTTTTTTAACTATTAAATCCACTCCCCTTACCTCTCACATTTACATTTTATTTGAAGTCTTGTTCTTGAGAAAAAGATAGTTTTTTTCTTCATCTTATGTTTATGGGTTTGCATTAAACCCATAAACTCATCAACTATAACTTTTTGGAAGTCCTTGGACTCTTATATTGTAACCATAATAGGATAAACCCATATTTTATGACTCCTAAGGACATTATTTATTATCTTATGGTCCTTAATAACATACCCATTAGTCTTGATCTAATTGACTATGCTCATAGCTATGGTAAATAAGTCATTAATTAACTTAGATTCCCTCATTTGTAGGGTATCTAAATCTCTTCTTAATATTTTTAGATTAACTAGATTCACCTTATTAATTCCTTTGTATGCTTTATACAATATATCCCATGCTTGTTTTTAATTAGTAGATGTTTCTATCCTTAGGAAGATTGAATCACCCAATGCCATTTTAATTTAAATTAATGCCTTTACATCCCTACTCATATTCTCCTTCAATAGGTTCCTTTGTGCTAATGTGAATTCATTAAATTAATCCTAATCCTATCCCTCTATGTATCCTCTTTCAACAAGCTCCCAAACTCATGAGAGTAAAATAATGTCTTAATTTTCATAGACCAAAAACTATAGTTTTTCCATCAAACATATGTGTTTATTACCACAAGTTTATACTATTATCATTCATGTTATAATATGACCAAAACATAAAGGATATGATACTAATTTTTTGTAAATAAATAAAAAATAAATAATTATAAATTTTTAGATAATATTTAATAATTATATAGCACCGTGGTCTTGTACACTTGAAAAAATCATACCTTAGTTTTTCCTATCAGGTATTTACCCTTCTTAATTTTGAAAGTATTACATATGATCTATCTTTGTGCCCCTTGGCTTGTATCTCTTAGTAAGACAAGTCTTATATTATTAACCCATGTCTTCTATCATTCCCAAAATGAATAAAATTCACTTATCTTCCATCTCTAAGATTTTTGAATCTATCCCTCTTTTCCTGCTCCTTGTATACTAACGTTTGTGATAGACACTATCATCAATGTTAGTGTCTTGACTCAATGAAAGTGTCAAGTGCCCTAAATTCATGTAATTTAAAAATTAAATGTATCATAATGGTCATGTAAGTGATTTAATATGAGTTATTACTCAAAAGGGATTGATAGAAATATAATATCAACCCTCATTCATTCTTCACCAAGCAACCTAGGAAAAGACCAAAGAGACCAAGGCAACTTATTAAAATCACTCTTTCAAATATTAAATTGAATAAAACTACCCTGTTTACATACTAGTTATAGGTGAAATACATATATGGGTCTAAATTATTAAAGGAGTATCCCAAATTCCTAATTTTCCAAGTTATAAGTTATGCCATTATTATACTTGCTTTCTACATATTATATGATTCACACACAAGCCAACATGTATGGGATAATTACATGAATATGAGACCTTATTCTAGATTATTTAATATGTAAGTAGTTCCCTCTAAAAATTGGGTCTATGGGGTCAAATTGACATCATGTCCCCACTAACCCATTTTTCTCCAAGGCCACAATGAATATGGAGAAGTAGGGTTTTTTCATTTCACAAGGAGAAAAAAATTATGACCTAGATCTAAGTGCACCATAGTGAAGGTGAAATAAAACCCAAAATAATCCATATGTTAACATGTTTTTCCCATAGTTATTCCTTTTAGAATACTTATTTTGAACACAAACAATAGTGTTAATACAATTATCCTAGGCGATCCTTAGTGTTTAAAGCATTAGAAACATCAGATCCAAAATTTGATGATTATTTCATAATATCCTTCCATCTTGATTTCTACCTATTCTAGATCCATAAGTACATTAGCATCAAAACAAGCTAATTAAATCACTTCTTTGTCTTTTTTATATCTAGCATAATTATACTTTGTATATATAGACTATCTTAATGTATTAAATTCAGTGTATGTTTATATCTAAGTTTAGCATCTAATTGGCTTGCTATAGATCTAATTATCACCCTTGTGCCATTTCATTTTTATAAACCCCTTCAATTCAAAACTAAGATTAATGATAATATCACCTTAGATCAACATTTTAGGGTTAAACTTTTGGTTAACCCAATCTGTGAATGTTATTCTGCTTAAGCATGCCCTGTATGATGTTTATTGTTAGATATGTTTCAAAAAATGACTAGATATGTACATTATTTTTTCAATGGGCACAAGATGAAAAACCATTGTTAAAAGTCTTCCATATGAATATTTTTGATGAGGCTCAAAATTAGTTATATAGTTTACTAAAGGGTTCCTTAAACACTTTCTTAAAATTAGAAGATGCATTCTTCACGGCTTTTGATATCCATAAGGTGTCAAAAATTACATTATAAAATGTACACATTTTAAAACAACGTGATGATGAATCCATTAAGGATCATACTATTTGATTCAAAAGTACATTATATGAACTAGAATTTAGATCATTAGATTTGGAATTTCAATTTATCTTTAGTAAAAGCTTTATTTCCCCATTAAATTATAGGACATTTCATGAACAATACTAATAATTTACCCATTTATATAATTATTTTCATAGATATTCTTCTTTCATAATTACTCAATCATAGGAACTTAACATATCTCCCTCCAAATACAAAATATTTATCCCTCACACAAAATATGGAGATAACTTACCTAAGGAACATTATGCATAATAATGTGGTATTCCTAATCTTTATATGACCAATTTTTAAATGCTACTTAACATGGGGCCAATCCAAGAACCACATATTATGCAAGAATATCAAAATGAAGAACACAAAAATCATTCATGCCAACAATATTTAACAATTACCTTACACATGGGTGATGATTATTTTTGGCATTACCATATTGATACTAAATAAGAAAAAACTACTTGAAATGTAAGATGATTACAAAAAATTGGATTCAATCTAAAAAACATAAAAAATAAATAAGGTTGCAAAGACTCCTTGGGAAACATAACAATATAGATTATTTTTGGTCCTAAAGTAATTCAAATGTGGGTTTGGGTTATGCCTTCCACATTTCCATATGCACATACACTAGGACTTTTTTGGCTATACCAAATGGAAGAAAAAATTGATCTAAATCAGCAACCTAATTCCTTTCCTCATGAAGATAAATTGATACATATTTCAAATGATAACATCAAGAACATGGTATTTACCCTTTCAACCTATCTAATCATGATTCAAACAATATAAAAGATCCAACTAAAGGTTGTAAGGTTCATAATGGGAAGATATCTATGACCATCCATTGGATGTCATCATAGGATGATCTTTCCTATTTAATTTTATTGAAAAATATTAAAAAACACCAAAAATATTCAAAAGTTGAAAAACATTTCTAACACCTACATGTTCTATTAGATCCTTGGCATCTATGTGATTATATTAATGTTTATGGATGGAATACTCAGTTACTCCTACATACACATATGTGTCATACTTCTAATTGAGTATGATATAGGAATACATAGATACATGATACATTCCTATTTTAGATGTTGATCTTTCCCTCTATTCATGTCACATAGACATTGGGGGCATCTAATTTTTGGATCTTGATATACATAGCTTAGATGATTTGATGATCACTCTATATTATCATGTTTGATCTCACATATGTATTTACACATGTATTTATCCATGATTATATCTTAAACAGGGTACTTGATGGGCTATACACTCGAATTTTTTTTCTTAACACATTAGATCTATGAAGTACTATGACATGCTTATGTTAGTTTTTTAGGTTTTAATTGATGCACTTATTTGAGTGTTTTAACTTGATATTGTATTTATTATTTGAGTATTTGAATATGATCATTTACTTATGGCTCACATGCCTATCCATAACTTCCCCATTAGGATCTACTTAGAAATGCATGAACCTTTTTAATTAAACACATATATCAAAATAAACTACCCATAATAATATAATAGATATCAAATAAAGTACTCAAGCATAAAAATAGAAACAAATCATATTACATCATTGATCTCTAATATCATGCCAATATATCATAATGCTAATATAGAAAGTAATTACATCAATTCAACCATGACTAATAAAAATATACAGTCACCGATATTAATGTGCAATAACAAATAATTACAACTCTTCATGATAATTTTCAATAATAAATACAATGTATAAATAAGATATATGGCTTCCCTAGAGTATAGTTCATGAACTTCAAGTATATGTGGAAATCTCAAGTGTCATCTCGATAAGTAGTACTATTGTGGGGAGCAAAAGCATCATTCAAGCACTTTCTACACCAACTATAGACCAATGATACCCCATAATAATCCCATCAAAAAATGACCCTCCCTTCATAGATGAGTAGATAGTGATGGCACGAGAATCTAGAAAGACAAATAAGTACCTATGTCTTGTATGATTTCTAAACTAAACTAAACATGCAGTGAATCATATAAAACTTGATCTATTGCAAGATATCACACATACATGTAAACCATACTCATGAAATGATAATGTATCACTAAGCATAATTTGGCTAGATATTTAAAAATAGTAATATAAAAATGATCTATAGATCAATCAAATTCATACACACCACTTATTTGGACTGCCTTCATCTGGAATTATAATGATAGTAAGCCAATGAAGTCCATATCACTCCTTACTCTCAATAGCAATATAGAGTGGTCAACTACAAATTCAACAACAATATTTTTATAATGTACATCCTACTACCAAATACATCACATGACATGTTGAACATGGGAGTAACCATAACATACATTTATTCCATCAACATATGAATGAATCTTACCTTATTTTCTATCTCATACTATACATAATGATTACAATTATACCATCCAGATAAATACATAATTAACTACAAAGTTCAAGTAATATAATTTGATTTCAATTTAACTACACCCTATAATAACCCATATTACCATAGTCTAATGTTTTGAAGAATAACTACTAAGAATAAAAATCAAACTAGTGAAGTACTCATTAATACATGGAAATACACATTTGTATTCAATAGCTGGAACATCTTGAAATTCATTTTTATAAAACATAATAAATACATTATAGCATTTTTTTACATTTAAGGGTTTATATGCAAGTATTTGTAAACTTATTTATAATTAATTCTCTTAATTTAGTTATTACTCCATTTGAAGACTATGACTGCAAAGATAAACCCCTATGTTTTAATTATTCTAACAAGGACATTCACCCTAAATTATTTCTTATAAAATATTCTAATTTTGTTCTTATATCACATCCTTTAATTTCTATAATTATATATGATAAACACTCTATTGGATTTTCTATCCTCCACGTGTTGTATTAAAACTTTTAAAAGTTTCTCAATATATTAATCTCAAATAGTGCCTATGTTTAAACACATTTCCAATAGGCATCTTATGATATTATCCCACCATTTATATAACAAAAAGGACATATCACCCAAGCTATACAAATTAAAAATCTCTATAAGAGTTCCATATTTTAATAAAATGTTTATGATGGAGAATAATCAAAACTATGCCCTATGTTCTACATCCATCATGGATATAGAACATATCATTATTTGTGAAATGGATTGTTTCTACCCAACCCATCCTCAAGCATAATTAGGGAAACATAACCATGAGTTGATATCCCATATCATAAGTATTGACAAACAAACATATACTTGGTGTTTAATCTATTATACACCATGTTGTGATATCTATATTACTTATTAAATATAACATTCCTCTTTTTCATTAACATGATCATGTTATAGTATTATTTAGATGGCGATATAGCATTTTTTTTTGAGGTAAGGACTTTAAATATATATATGGAAATGTTTGACTAATAATTTTTTTCTCATATATCCATAAATAAATAAACTAACTAGTAAGACCTACCCAAATTCAACCAAGTTTGATTTTTTTACAACAATGAATTAAGAAGACATGCTGGGGATTGAAAAGTATGACAATGCCCAACTAAATGTAATATATGATTTCTAGTTTAAGAACATATTAATTAAGTAACCATAATATATAAATAACTTTAGAAAATTGTTTTCATTGTTCTATTGAGAGTTACTCTAGTGGTTTTAAATTAATTTACACTATTTTTTAACACATAGGAACACCAAAAACTTTATAACACTAATAATATTAAAATCTAAGCTTTCTCAATATTATAACATATTCAACTTGTAAAATACTGAAGATTAGAAGAAATATAGCGATGCTCGAGGGCATGTCTTTTCAACAATCCATAGATTAAATAAATTTAGCCAAGAGAATGTGTCGATGCCAGATTGCTTCAAATAGTTTATTGTCATTATAACATCCCCAAAAAAACCTTGGTTCATTTATATCTCACATTGATAAATTTTTTCAATTATATAATTTAATGCTATAGTTTACGACTCCACACCAAATATTTTCAAAACATAAATCAATCCACAATGATGTCAGGCACAATAGCTTATAACAATGACTTCCTCATGGTTTAGCCAAGTAGTATTTAAATTATACAATGATCTACTAAGTTTTCAGAAGGTTGTAACAACCATAATACATTCACTAATAGATCCTATTAAATAAATCCAATAAGCATTTATGCTAAAAAGTTCAATGATTTGTATAGGCTAGAATTAATAAACAAAGTCTCTTTTAATTATATCTAAGGTTCACTGCCTATCTAATATTAGTGGCATACCCACAAGATCTCTATTTAATAGAAGCTATAGTGATCTATATCGAATATGAAAAGTATAGATAACATGATGATATTGAGTTAGGAGCATGCTAAAAAAGATAGTAGCGAGCCTATAAGTGTGCAATTGTTTCCCTATAAGGCATGATACTTTCATAAGTTAGTCTTAAATACAAAACACATGTCCCAAATAAGGATATTTTATACATATATATTACCAACACAATATCCCATCATGATAGTACCAAAAATCATTAATGTATGTAATTGAAAACATGACTTACCAATTAAATTTGGCTGCTAATCCTCTGTCTATTTTCCTCAATTCTATGCCCCTTCCTTCCCTTTTTGATCTTCTCTTTTCCAAAGTATTGGATAATAACTTTCTCCAACTTTCCCTACATAACATATGCACGACTTCCTCCTTTTAAGATTTTTTTATTTGTTTTTCTTTTACTATTTTTAATACATCTAATTATTTTTAGATTTTGTAACTTTTAATTATTTATTTTATTTATTTATTTATTTTTTTCCTACTTTTCTTTCTTTAAGATAATTTTCAATTTTTGTTATATTTTAATATGAAATTCTAAAATTTCATAATTTTATTAAATTATATTACTATCCAAATATACTATAGTAATTTTAAATGTCAATGTCAAACTTTACAAGTATTACATATTTTAAATTTAATTTTACCAAAATTATTCCTACCATCATTAATAACAAAACATGTCAAACATGAAAAATAATCTATTATGATATTTTTACCTACTCTAGCTAACCACAAAAAATAAAAGTCTATGTAAATAATAAACACACCATAAGTAACTATTTTTAATGCATTTCTACCATGTGCTAACTATTGTGGTATGTGTAATATTTTTGCTAGCTCTCTATTGACCTTCAACATCTCCATCTATATCACCCTTTCTGATGATTCTCTCCCTCTAGTACGCTCTGAGGGATGAGTTATCCTACATCCACCTCACAACATGCATGTAATTATATCACATCACACGAAAAATATATATTAATAATATAACTAAAAAAATACATTAATATTTTCAAAATGTAAATGCATACATTAACCAACTCATATTAAACAATCATGTATCATCATGTATCTAAGTAATATTATACTATCTCATAATAGCATAAATTTTAATCTTAGTTACAAATATAACTAAAATCATATGTGTCCACTATAAATATCTATGAATAGTCAAATATTTTTCTTAATGAATAATAAGGATACAACATCTTTCATCTGTAAAGTTAGTCATCATCCCAGATGACTCTTATTGAAACATATGTTTTGAAATAAACATATTTTTCAACTGAAAATAGCATAGTATAATAGTATCTAATCAAAAAATTAAGTGTATAAATATCTTCAATAACTCATCATAGTCCTGCCATGTAGCACTATCCTTAGAGTATTGGTCCCACTAGAACCTGCATTGTGATATCTCTTTATTATTTAAACAAAGTTTGTGTGTGTCAATTACCTTAATTGGTTTTACTATGACCACTCTAGGATCTAGAAATTGTAAAGCATTCTAATCCAACACATGTGTACGATAAGTTATATATCTATTAAGATATGAAACATGGAAGACATTATGTAAAAGAGATAGGGATGGTGGTAATGCAAGCCTATACGCTATAGGATTCACCACTTCTAACACCTCAAAGGGTCCAACATATCTTGGTGATAATTTTGTAAACTTATAAAATTTAATCAAACTCTTGTATGACTTTACCTACAAAAACATTTTATCACCAACTGCAAAGTTCTTTTTTATTCTTCTTAGATCTGTATAACTCTTCTAACTATCATTAGTATCAACCAATCTTTTCCTGATTAGTCCAACTTACTCTTCCATATCTAAAAACATCTTAGGTCCAAAGAATACCATGTCCTCTAACTTGTCCTAACTAATGGGTTTCTTGCACCTTCTCCCATAAAGTGTCTCAAAATGTGTCGTCTTCTATACTGATTGGTATGAGTTGTTATATGCAAACTCAACCAATGGGAGATAATATTCCCATTTATATTATTGTTCCATGCTATACATTTTGATAATATCCTCAAGTTGTTGATTAACTCTCTTTATCTATCTGTCAGTATCTGGGTGGTAAGATGTACTAAAATAAAGTTACATACCCAAAGTTGAATTTAGATTCATATAAACCTTGATTTCATCTTCAAATCATGATCTAAAATTATTTCTATGGAAAAAATGCAACCTATACACTTTATTTATGAATCTCTTTGCAAGGGTAGGTGCATCATCTATCAAATTTCCTGGTATGAAGTGAGCTACCTTGGTTCATTTTTCAATAACTACCAAGATAATATCATGCATGTTCTTTGACATCAACAACCCTTGGTAAAATTCTATACTAATCACCTATAATTTCCATTTTTGGATATCATGTGGATATAGTAATCTAGCCGAATGTGCATTATTAGCTTTTACTCACTAACACTCTAGACAATGTGACACATAATCAACTACATCTTTATTGATTCCTTTTCAAAAATATAGTAGTATAAGCTATACCATGAGCTTAGTTACACTTGGATGTCCAAAATATGGTGCATTGTGAAATTCCTTTAGCACTGTTATCCATAGATTCTCTCAATATGGCATATATATCCATCCATTGTAACATAATAGATTATCATTCTCTAAACTAAATCCTTTATACCAAAGATTTTAATCATTCTATGACAATGTTTTTTTGACTTGATCATGAAATTTGTCTCATAGATAAAACTTAATCACTCAATTCCTAAAGGTACTCTTGATAGTACCTATAGATGCTATGTACCTTCTATGACTGACGGTATCATCTATTCTATTCTCCTTTCCTTTGATATAACTAATATCAAAATCGTAATCAGATAAGAACTCAAACCAATGTCTCTAACAAGCATTCAAATTACATTGGGTGAAAATATGCTTGAGTCCCAAGTTATCCATCTTGATCTCAAAAGATTTTCTCAATAAATAGTCCTACCACACTTATAAAGCATGAACAATCACTGCAAACTCCAAATCATGAGGGGCATAATTCACCTCATATGTACTTAGCTTTCATGACTCATCAGCCACTACTGCACCATCCTACATAAGGACTCCACCTAATCCATCCCTTGATGATTTTTTAACCATTAAAAATTGATAATTGGAGTCTCAAACTCTCAATGCTATTACTAATGCAAGCTTTCTCTTTAACTCCTTGAAAACTACTTCACACTTCTCTATCCAAACAAATATGTGGTTCTTCCATTGTAAATAGGTAATTAGATTAACTATTTTGAAAAAGTTTGGAATGAGCTTCTTGTAGTAGCCCACTAACCCCATGAAGATTATAACCTCATGCACATTCTTTGGTGATGACCATTCCATGATGTCTCTAATATTCCTTGTATCTATTGATATACCATTTGTAGAGATAATGTGTTCTAAATACTAGAATATTTTCTAGAAAAATGCATACTTGGATAACTTGCCATATAGCTTATGATTCTATAACTATTGTAGAACTAATTCCAAAGATGAATGTGTTCCTCTTCATTCTTTGAGTAGATAAGAGTGTTATCCAAAATAACTAACAAAAATTAATCAAGGTAATCTTTGAACACACTGTTTATGAGATTCATGAATGCTACTAGAGCATTAGCTAATCTAAATGGTAAAATTATGAACTCATAGTGTCTATACCAAATTTTGAATGCTATTTTTAGAATGTTCTCATCCTAAATCCTCAAATTATGGTATCCCATTTGAAGATCAATCTTATAAAATATTGTTGCTCCTCACATTTGATCAAAAACATCATCTATATAAGGTAGAAAATACCTATTTTTGATGGTTACCTTATTCAACATTTTGTAATCAATACGTAGTTGAAGAATACCATATTTCTTCTTAGCAAAGACAACTGGTGCACCCCATGGTGATATAATTGGCCTAATCAACACCTTAGCCAAAAAATTTGTAAGTTGAGCCTTCATTTCAACCACCTCAGTGGTTGTCATCTTGTATGGTGCCTTAGACTATGGTTCTCAACCAAGTATGATTTCAATATAAAAATAGAACTCACACCTAAGAGGAAAACCAAGAAAATCTTATGGAATCCCATCATGGAAATCTATGAGAAATGGTTAATCATTGAGAGATGGTTCCTTAGGTTCATCCATTTCATTTATTTTGATGATAAACACTTGGCACCCTTTGTCGTGAGCCTTCTTAAGCTGCAGAGCTAAAATCTATCTTAGCTTCAACTCTTTCTTCTCTCTTTGAATTTGTGTTTGATTTTTGAAATCATCAAAACACTCAACCTTCTTCTAGCAATAGTCAGCTTTAACCTTATGTTTTCTAAGGTAATTTACTCCTAAGATCACGTCATATGATCTTAGAGATGTTACATACAAATCCACAACTATTATGAATTCGATCAACCTAATATCTCCATTGACTAAAGACCTATCAACCATGAGTTTTGAGTCATTCCCATACTGTACTTACCATGAATTTTCAATCACACTAGTTCTTCTATTAAACTTAATAAGAATACTAGGAGATATAAAACATTCAGTGGCTCCTGTATCTATCAAAATGGAAATAAAATAGTTAAATAGAGTACCTGATAGCTCAATAGGGAATTCTTGATATTTAGCTTATCGGTTATTGACTATTTCATAGATCTGCTACTAAAAATTTCCTTGCTAAGGATTAGGGCCTTTTCCTTTGACTTTTCCTTAGGAAAACCATGAGCATAATGATCCTCTCTATAAATTATATATCTTACTTATGGTCCTTTCCTGACATTATATTGGGTTCCCTTGAGAATATCTTTGGATTTAATGCCCTATTTCTTTTTGCCTAAGCCATTGGTGAACTTGGCATTATATTTTTTAAACTATTCCTGAGAATATCCACTCCTCTATTTCTAATTCTTCTTGTTGAACATGAAATTAGAATTTCTAAACCTTTTATTGAACTTGTCATTATCTTGTAAAAGGAACTTCATCTTTTGGTCCTATTTTACTACTTTCCTGAAGACCTTGTCCATGGTATAATGTCCATAAAAATTAACCTCTCCACTAATTTGGGGCTTCAACCTCATGATAAACTTCCTGATCCTAAACCACTCATCACACTGATACTAAGGTATGTACTTTAGTAGCTTAGTGAATTTCTACCAGTACTCATTCACTGACATATCACCCTACTTTAGATTCTAAAAATCTATAAGATTTTGATCAAAATAAAGTTGTGGGATCCACCATGATCTAAATAAAGCCACAAATTGACCCCAAGTGGTGGTGGCTAAACTTAGATTTATTTTTGACCTTTTACTAGCCCACCACATAGTTGCCTTACCAGCTAACTGGTATACTCCCCAAACTAAATTGGTGACCTTAGAGTAGTTTTTAATTTTGAAATATTTTTCCATCTCTATCATCCATGCCTCAACTCCATCACATAGATAAATCCCATCAAACGTAGGTGGGTTCACCTTCTTCATGTATCTAGACAACTCCATAGCAACCTAAGCTCTAGCATCCTAAAGATTTTCATTCTTAGTTAGATTCTCTTTAGATTCATCCTACTATTATTATTCCTTGTGGCCATGAACCACCTACTCCATAGATGTAATCCAATTTCTAGTCTCATTCATAAATGCAAGAATCTAGCCCATCTTTTCTAACTTCTCTATAGAAAATGAACTAGATCAAATAGAGGGTTATTATCATTATAATTTGAAGGAACCTCCCAAAAAAATCTCACCTTCACCATCCTTCTTTATATCAATATAAGGATATGAAAACATTAGTGGACTCATTAGGTTCTAGAGATCAAGTTGTAGCTTTGATACCACATGTAAGATCCCCATTGGGATCTACCTATAAATGCATAATTTTTTTAAATTAAACATGTATATTAAAATATATTACCCATGAGAATCTAACAGAGATCAAATAAAGTACTCAATCAAAAAAATAGATACAAATCATATTACATCATTGATTTCTAATATCACAAGAGTATATCATAATGCTAATATAAAAATTAATTACATCAATTCAACCATGATTGACAAAATATACAATCACCACTATCAATGTGCAATAACAAATAATTAGCTCTCTTCATGATAATTTTCAATAATAATTACCATATAATACAACGTAAAAATAAGATACATGGCTTCCTTGAAGCATAGTTTCTAAACTTTATATATCTGTGGTAATCTCAAGTGTCATTTCAATAAGTAATAACTAATGTGGGGAGGAAGAGCATCATCCAGGGAATTTTTCCATACCAAGAATAAACCGATGATCCCCCACACTAATCCCATCATAAAATGGCCCTCTCTTCATGAATGATTAGATAGTGGTAATGTAATAATCTAGAGAGACAAGTACTTATGTTTTATATGATTTATAAACTAAGATAAACATACAGTGAATCATAAAAAACTTGATCTATTAAAATATATCACACATACATGTAAATCAAATTCATACACACCACTTGATTGGACTGCCTTCATCTAGAAATGTAATTCTAGTAAGCCATCGAATTCCATCTCACTCTTTACTTCACATTATAAATGTAAATTGGTCAAATACAAATTCAACCACAAGATTCATATAACATACATCTTACTATCAAACACATCACATGACATTATAAACATAAGAATAACCACAACATACATTTATTCTATCAACATATGAATGAATCTTAGATTATTTTTTATTCCATACTATAAATAATGACTACAGTTATACCACCTAAATAAATACATAATTAACTACAAAGTTCAAATAAAATAATTTTTTTTAGTTTAACTAAACCCTGTGATAACCCATATTACAATAGTCTAGTATTTTTAAGCATAACTACTAAGCATCAGAATCAAACTAATGAATTAGTCATAAATATATGGAAACACACATTCATATTCAACAGTTAGAACATCTAAAACTTTATTTTCTTGAAACATAAGAAATTTAGTCTAGCATTTGTTTACATTTAGGGGTTTATATGTAAGTATTCATAAAGTCATTTATAATTAATTCTCTTATTTCAATTAGTACTCCATCCAAGGACTATAATCGCAAAGATATACCTTTGTGTTTAACTATGCTAATAGGTACATTCACCCTAAATTATTGCCTATAACATATTTTAATTTTTTTTAATATCACATGATTTTAATTTTCAAATTATATATGATAAACACTTTGTTGGGTTTTCTATCCTCTATCTGTCATATTTAAACTTTTAAAAGTTTCTTGATATATTAATCTCAAATATTACCTATGATTAAACACATTACCAATAGGCATCTTATGAGATTATCCCACCATTTACATAATGAAAAGGATATATCACCTAAGCTAGACAAATTAGAAATCTCTATAAGAGTT